>PVHT021183560.1:4266703-4449531 GCA_004024745.2 Catagonus wagneri | reverse complement strand
TTTTTTTTTTTTTTTTTCTTCACTTGTTCTACCCAGTTATTTCAGGGGTTTCTTGCAGTTTTTGGAGGTTTAAATTGATCAGCATTCAGATGATGATTTGTCCAACTTGTTTTATATTTAGATGCGTTTTTTGATGTATTTGTGGGAGAGGGTGAGCGCGACCTCTTACTCCTCCGCCATCTTGCCGCCTCTCTCTGAATAAGAACTTTTAAAACTTTAATCTTATCACATATTGAAAGATCTAACACTAAGTCAGACATAAGACTCCAGTAATCAAACTACATTACTCCAATATTAGTGATAGTACATTTTTCCTCTAATCCTTAAAACAACGACCGAGTTTTATGACTATTGCTCTACAAAGAAGTACAACTAAATTTTTAAAATCTTTACCTTTCTTGACGGTTTGCATTTGGGAAAATATACTGAATCTCTCTTTGAAGACGGTCTACTTCTAGGTTTTCCATCCAGTCCTTCAATTTAATTTCCAAAAAGTATCCTTTTCCAAATTTACTCTTCAAATGTTGGACTGTGCCAATACATCTGTAGTAATTTTTAGAAGAAAGTGCAGATATAAAAATAACCTGACAGCTTCAAAGATAATTTCTTTCTCATTTAAGAGTGATTTAGGGCGTTCCCATGGTGGCACAGCAGAAACGAGCCTAATATCCATAGGACAGGAGTTCAATCCGTGGCCTTGCTCAGTGGGTTAAGGATCCAGTGTTGCCGTGAGCTGTGGTGTAGGTCACAGACATGGCTCGGACCCTGCATTGCTGTGCCTGTGGTGCAGGCTGGCAGCTGTAGCTTGGATTTGACCCCTGGCCTGGAAACTTCCATATGCTGTGGGTGTGGCCCTAAAAAGAAAAAAAAAAGTGATTTAACGACAATCCTTACATTGGATTGCACATGAATTTTTAAAATTTTTTTATTACAGTTGATTTACAATGTTGTCAATTCCTGCAGTACAGCAAAGTGATCCAGTTATATTCATATATGTATATATATTTAGTTAGTTATATATTTATATACATATATATATATATATACACACATATACTTTTTCTCATTATAATATCTTCCATCCTATTCTATCACTAGTGATTGGATATGGAATGCTTGTGAATTTATATAAAGACTGCAAAGATAAAAGATAATACAGAAGTCCTCATGTACCCCTCACCCAATTTCAGTTCCCCAAGGCTGTCATCTTACATCACCATGAAACGTTCGTCGAAATGAAGGAAGCAATCCTGGCGTATTTCTATTAACTTCACAGACGTGACCTGCACTTCCCGGGTTTCTCCTCTAAGGTCCTTCTGACCCAGGGTCTACCCAGAGTCCCCCTGCACTGAGTGGTCGTACCTCCTTGGTCTCCATCATACGGAAAGTTTCTTATTCTTTCCTTCTTTCTCACAACTTGGACAGTTTTGAGAACTGGTCAGGTGTTTTTGTAGAATGTCCCTCAGCTTGGGGACATCCATGTTTTTCTTATGATCAGACTGGGGTATGGGTCTTTGGAGCAAACACCACGGAGTTGCAGGACCTTTCTTATCACGTGTCGGGTATGTGACAACCACGTGGCACTGCATGGTTAGGGCAGTATTTGTCACGTTTATCCACAGTAACGTTACTACCTTCCCCTTTCCATACTTCAAAGAGACTGGCTAGTGCAGACTAAACTTGGGATAGCACATAATTTGGCATCTTTCTGTAAAGGTTTGTCTATTCTCCCACATTCATTTATCTATTCAATCACTTATTTATATAAGTATGAGCTCATGCATATTTACTTTAAATTTTGGGCTATAATCCAATACAATGCCTAACTTTTTTTTTTTTTTTTGTCTTTTTAGGGCCGCACCTGTAGCATATGGAAGTCCCCAGGCTAGGGGTCAGATCAGAGCTACAGCTGCCGGCCTACACCACAGCCATAGCAACTCGGGATCCAAGCCATGTCTGCAACCTACCCCACTGATCGCAGCAACGCTGGATCCTTAACCCCCTGAGCAAGGCCAGGGATTGAACCTATGTCTTCATGGATACTAGTTGGTTTTGTTACCGCTGAGCCACAATGAGAACTCCTGCCTAACAGTTTTTAAAAAGAGCGAATATCTTGCTTGCTTCGGCAGCACATATTCTAAAATTGGAACGATAGAGAGAAGATTAGCGTGGCCCCTGTGCAAGGATGACATGCGAATTGTGAAGTGTTCCATATTTTTGATGAATGGGTTAAGAAGACGTGGTGCATATACACAATGGAATACTACTCAGCCATAAAAAAGAATGAAATAATGCCATTTGCAGCAACATGGATGCAATTAGAGATTAGTAAATCAGAACAAGAAAGACAAATACCATATGATATCGCTTATACGTGGAATCTAAAATGTGGCACAGATGAACCTATCTACAATACAGAGACAGACTCACAGATACAGAGAACAGAACTGTGGTTGCCAAGAGGGAGGGGAATGGAGTAGGATGGACTGCGAGTTTGGGGTGAGTAGACACAAACTATTACATTTACTATGGGTAAGCAATGAGGTCCTACTGTCTATCACAGGGAATTAAATCCAGCCTCTTGGGATAGATCACAGTGGAAGATAATTTAAGAAGGGGAATGGAATGTATATATATGTATAACTGGGTTACTTTGCTGTACAGAAATTGGCACAACACGGTAAAACAACCATAATTAAAAAAAAAGAAAAAAATTTTTTAAAGAGCAAATATCATGGCTGAAAATAATGCTCCAAGTTGTTGAACAATCAAGCCAATTCCAAATGCAAAGCAGCTGGCCAATTTTGGGGAAAAAATACCATATTTCCAAGTAATCTACAGAAAGTGGATTAAAAACTCAAAGATTTCTAACATTTGAATTAGCATACATTATGCATTAAGTTTTTCAAATGATGGCATTAAAAACCCACCCACGCACCCTCACGGCACCCCCACCTCCTGGCAGCACATTGTTCAACACCAACCTTAACTGCCCAGACACCATGATAGCCACGCGATCACAGACTGCCTCTGCTTCCTCCATATAGTGAGTGGTCAGAATAGCAGCCCGCTTTCTGTTTTTAAATGCAGTTCGAATGGCTCTCCTACAGAACACAAAAAAAGCAAAAAGAAGAAAAGACAGCATCTGAAGGTTAATAAAAATACCTGAGTTTCAAAAAGAAAAAAATCCAACTATTTGGCTCATTTAATTTATCAAGTATCAATTGCTAGAGTTATTACGTTCTGCCCAACCATGATTCTTCTGATTGCACTCATTTTACCTTATTTTTGAAAGCTTGTCAAATGGAAAGTTCTTGATTTCAAACATTTTTACCAGTTAAATGTATACTAACCAACCAATTAGAAAAATTGATGGCTTTTCATAACAAAAATAGCCATAGAATCATAAGGATATCTTAGTAAGCATCTCAACCAAACCTCACATTTGATAGACGTGGAAATCTTGATTCAAAGAGCTGGTCAATTGATCAGCACTGTGAATTCCCCGAGAGAGAGAGTTCCAACACAAACTCAATACTATTATGGGACGTTTAATTACATATGTTACTTCCTACAGGAAAAAACCTTCTCAAAACTATTCAGACAACAGGGTTCTCTCATTTTTGTTCTGGAATATGTAACAGACTTGTTAACACTTCATGAAAAATAAGGTAAAGGGGATCTCTAGAAATCAAAAAGTTTATTGTATTTTATTTTTCTTTATTTTATTTTGCTTTTTAGGGCCCAACCCATGGCATATGGGTCCCAGTCTTTTTAGGACTGCACCTATGGCATATGGGTCCCAGGCTAGGGGTCCAATTAGAGCTACAGCTGCTGGCCTTACCACACACAGCCACAGCAACATGAGACCCGAGCCACGTCTGCGACATACACCACAGCTCATGACAACACCAGATCCTTAACCCACTGAGCAAGGCCAGGGATCGAACCCGCAACCTCATGGTTCCTAGTTGGATTCACTTCTGCTGTGCCACAATGGGAACTCCAAAATGTTTAATTTTTAATGACTGTTTTTTCTTTTGTGTGGGCTTTTAAATCAACATGTCTATATAGCTAATACAATACCGTGAGCTATAATGAAATAAACTTTTTTTTTATTCTAAAATGTGACAGAGTACAAGGGTCTCAAGCGTCTTTAACGTCATACTCACCACATGTGCTGTTTCGCTTTAGGGTCCATACCTGTAGATGGTTCGTCTAGCAGAGTAATCGAAGGGTTCCCCAGCATACTGAGAGCGAAACACAACTAGGTGGAAAGAAAACAGACGGAGGGGAGACTCGAGGCTTCACACTAAGAAATGTTATTAGGGTAGTAACAGGTCCCAAACTATATACATATTTGTTGTTTAACAAAAGTACCTTTCGCTTAATTCCTGTGGGTAGTTTCTTTACAGTTTTCTGAAGATGTTCTTTTAAATCAAGTGCATTTGTTATTCTGCAGAATAGATAACATGAAATGAGTGTGTATCAGGATACATAAAATACAAATTGTTTGTGATCACTGACACTGTTTTTTTCCTAAAACAGTTACTCAGTTAAAGCTCATTTTAAACAAATTAATACCTTGATTAAAAGGTTCACTTTAGATTAAAATAGGTTTCATGACATTTACAGGTACATTTATTCTATAATCAGAAATAAAAAACGTTTCCTTTTCGTTTCCACAGCTGTCATAACTTGGGAAAGGATATATGAAAAAGTGATGATTTTTTTCTATGAAAATTAAGATCTGCAGAAATGCCTGTTATGAAATTTTAAAACCATGGTATGTAAACTTCCTCCCAGGCAACAAAAGGGTTCTAAAGACAATATTTTACCGATTTATGACCTCTTTCATGTCACTTGCACTCATTCCTTTCACAGCTCCATAAATTTCAAAATGTTCCTCTAAGGTAATATCTGGCCACAGTGGGTTTATCTGAGGACAGTAGCCCATACACTTGGTGGAATCATCTTCCTCAGATGGGTCTGAAGAATAATCTCCTAGAAATACCTAGAGAAATACAAACCAATTTTAAGTGACTATTTTTGCTTAACGTTGTGAAGGGAGTGGCCAGTGGGTTAATTCTAACTCCTTCCTAGCCTCAGGGTTTCCACTCTTTTCTGATGAAGAAAGGACACACGTAGCGAAATCGGAGTTCAGTGACATGGCCAGAAAGGGTGGCTGGGAATGCAGCTTGAGCAGGAAGGCAAGCTCAGTTCTAACAAGGACCAGAGCACCCTTTGAAAGGTGATTTTTGAGCCAAGGGAATAGTGAATTTGGTCATTTGGTTTTCTAAGGGGTAAGGAAGAGTCAATACAAGGAACCTGGAAGGCAAAAGAAAACGAATAAAGAGTGCCTGGCATTTTCCGGGAAAGCAATGAGCCAGCATGGTTGGTGGGAAGGGAGCAAGGGGGAGAGAAGCAGGAAGGGGTATTAGAGCAGTTCTGCCAAGTCTCCGCAAAGTGGCGAGTGACGTGCTTAGAATCAAAGACCAGCTGAGGGCAGGGTAGAAGTTAGCTCCTTTATTTCCAGAGGTTAATGCGATGGTCTTCTATTAAGTCAGTAGACAAATCACCGTGCTGGTAACAGTCAGAAAAGCAGAAGTACTGATTGTGTGTGCATTCTGCACGTGTGCATGAAAGTTTTACTATGATGTCATTTTCAGAGACAACCAAAAGGATCAGAATTTGATCAAGCTATCCTAAAAAATTAACACACAAACACAAAACCTGAGCATCATCTTATTTGTCACTGAGAAGTTTCTTTTAATTAAAAATGTAACTCATAGTCAACACAAACCACACCCTTTTATCATACCTGGCCTGAAGTTGGTTCGATATCACCAACCAGAATATTAATAATTGTGCTCTTGCCTGCACCATTTGGACCCAACAGTCCCAAGATCTCTCCTAAAAGAATCAAAAGAAAAATCATCACAGATAAATCAAACTCAACAATGGAAATGACTCTTCTAGAAAAGTTATTTAAGAAAAAACAATTAAATACCAGCCTTTTTTCACACAGAAGGACACATATTTATTTGCCACTTTCTTTACTTTTCTTGTCAGAAGAAAGTCTTTCTTGTCATCATATTCCTTATGTAAATTATTGACCATAATGGCTGGTTTCTAAGAAGGGAAATAGGATTTAAAGGAGAATTATTGGAGTTCTCTGCTGGCTCAGCAAGTGAAGGATCTAGCGCTGTCATTGCTGTGGTGCAGGTTCTATCTCTGGCCCCGGAACTTCTGTATGCCATGAGCATGGCCCAAAAAATAAAAATAAATAAATAAAAATAAAAAGAGAATTATAAATCAGATATCCATCACTAAATGACAGGCCGTATACACCTCATGTCCATATCATAGGAACTATATTGGCCAGTAAAGGGTACTATATAAACAAATATCCACTTATGACCGAAATAGCAACTTATTCAAAAGTTAAGTGGAGAAAAAATATTTTTTCAAGAACAAACTTTTTCCAGATTGATCCATATGAAAGAAGAATCTTTTTCAGGTTAATTCCTGTGCCTAAGAAAATGATCATTGCACACCCTAGGCAATAAAGACTAAATTACCTCCTCACAGCACTGGCAGCTCATCAACTCTTTGACCTTCAGCCTTTCAGCTTTGACATCTTCATCTTCATCCTCATTGTTTGGTGGTTCTGGAAACTTCCTAGCTTTGGACTTTGTTGAAAAGGTTCTGAAAGTATATTTAATTTTTAAATATTTTAAAAAAGTAAGAAATTCAAACACTACATAGAAAAAAAACTGAAAAAATATAAAATATATATTTTATAAATATAAAATATATACACATACACATACATATATATCTGTAATCAGAGATCAGTTATCTCTTAACAGTATAGATTCTGGAGCTATTTTTCATTCACTGACATCATTTGGATAATATTATCTAAATTCATTCATTTATTTGATAATTACTTATGACCAGTATGTGTCAAGCACTGGTTCACAGAAAGTTAAAAAGACTAACAATACAACAGAGATCCTGCTCTCCAAGGATTTACATCTTGGGCGTACATGAGACGCCAGGGCAGTGTGGATGTGGAGGCTGAGGTCAGAGTCCTCAGTAAAAAGTGCTTCCAAAGGAATTTCTGAAGTACCGTTAAGAGAGGTAAAGAGGCAAATAGGAGTTGACATTATGAGGGAAAAAAAAAGGAAATGAGAGAAAAGATTAAGGAGGAAGAAATCAGTCACATTAAAGGCTGGAGATTAAAGCTGCGCCTACTTGACAAGACAAAGAGGAAGTTCTTAGTTATCTCTCTGGAAACAGTAGCAATCAAGAGGTAAGGGCGGAGAGTCAAGGAGCGAATGGGTGGTGAGAAACTGGAGACGGAGGGAGGCCTTTTGGCTCTGAAAGGAAAGAGATGGGATAAGGGCCAGAGAAGGATTCAGGCTTACATGAGAGTCATGAGTTCTAACATCTATTTCTTTGTTTATTTGGGAGAAAAGTGACCCTCCCTCAAAGGAAAAAAATACCCAAGATCCAAAAGGGAAAGATACAGAAAGAAAAACTGAGCAGCATTCATAAGCAGACAGAATGAAAGCAGACTTGGGTAAAGAACAGGAGGGACAGCTTCCTCTGGGTCTGGGAAAAGCAAAAACAATGAGAGGTGTGGATTAAGTGTGTACAAATTTTATTTATAATTAGGTGCTTCTGTTTTCTGAGATGCAAGATCATTTACTGAGAAGTAAGAAATGAGGTAAGATGAGGGGAATCTGAGATTCTGAGGAATACAGAACAGGCTCGGGAGCTCTGGGAGAGAAAAGATGGGAAGGTGCTGACCAGGGAACAGCGTTATAACAAAGCTGAGTTTACCGTGATGAGCAATATTGGCAGTGGCTCTGATGCAAACAGACAGGTGAGGTGGAACAGAGACAGAAATCACTGGTTTGACCTGAGGGGCTATGGTGTTGGAAAGGTTATCAATACGGATGTTGAAATCTCACCCAGAATGACAGCGGGAATAAGGGGGAAGATGAAGGAGAGCCTGGATGTGTGGAGTACCCAGTGGTTAATAACTAACTGCTGTGGGGCAGTGGCTTAAGGATCCGGCATTATCTCTGCTGTGGGAACTTCCATATGCCACATGTACTGCCAAAAAAGAATAAATAAATAAATAAGTAACCATCAAACATTTATCAATACTTTCCAGCTTTCTGTAGAATGCTAATATTCAGCAAATAAATAAATATATGCTAAATATAAAAAAGAAATTCAGAACCAATTTAGTACCAATAGACACAGTTCAACAAATAACTCTCTCCTTTAAAAAAATACCCTGTGAAAAGAAAATTCACAGACGTGGATAAAATATTTTCAAGTCATATGTGACAAAAGAGATCTGTACCCAGAATAGATAAAAAACTCACAACTCAATAACACAAAGAAAGCCCGATTTTTTAAATGAGCAAAGGACTCAAACTGACATTTCTCCAAAGTAGATATAAGAATAGATTATAGGCACATGAAAAGATGCTCAATATAAAAAATCATCAGGGAAATGCAAATGAAAACCACAGTGAGACACCAATTTGCACCCACTAGAATAGCTAAAATCAAAAAGATGGTAATACGTATTGGCAAGAGTGTGGAGAAAACAGAACCCTCGTACATTCTTGGTAGGAATGTAAAATGATGCAGCCACTTTGGAAGACGGTCTGGCGATTCTTCATAAAGCTACCAAATGACCCATCAATTCCACTCCCAGGTACCCACCCAAGAGAAATGAAAATCTGTCTCCACACAAATATCTGTAACTTGAAGTGCTTCATAGCACGATTCACAACAGCCAGAGTGAAAACAACTCAAAGCTCATCAACTGCTAGAAAGATCAAGTGTGGTGTAACTTTCCAGTGTCATATTACTCAGCAAAAAAAAAAAAAAGGGCCATGAAGTACTGCTACATGCTCTCACTGGTGAACTTTCCGAACATTACACTAAAGTAGAAGAAACCAGACCAAAAAAAAAACAAAAAAAAACCACCCAGACACCTTGTATAATTCCATTTATATAAATATGTAAAATAGGACTGTCTCTAGAGACAGAAAGCAGGTTAGTGGTTATACAGGGCTGGGGGCAGCTGAGTGGGGAAAGGAAGTGGCTACTAATGGATACAAAGTTTCTTTTGGGGGTGATGGAAATGATCTAATATCAGATTATGGCGCTAGTTGCACAGCACATATATTCAAAAAAAAATCAAAATTAAAAAGAAATTAACTGACCTGAAAAAGGGATCCTTCCTTAATGACCTGCTTCCGTACTTTTTCTCATAGTACTGTAAGAGGAAGACCCACAGCACACACTGCAGGTAAGGCTAAAAGAAAAACATGTAACAACAGCTTGTGACTGAATCATTTTGGGTTTTTCTTCCTCCCTACACCGACAGAACCAAAACCACATACATCAGGCTCCTTACCATCACTGAAAAAAATCACAATTTTTTTTTTGCACATCATACAATGAGTTAAACATAAATGTTAATACAAATCAAGGTAGATTTTTAGTAAAATTATCCTTCACATATTTTTCTATCTCTGTAAAGTTCATTTGCTGTCAGCTTCCTAAATAATAATTTTTATTTTTTTATTTTTTTGGTGGCACCTGTGGCACGTGGAAGTTCCTGGGCCAGGGACTGAACCCACACCACAGTTGCAACCTCAGTCACAGCTGCAGCAATGTTGGATCTTTAACCCACTGAGCCACATGGGAACTTCCCCCTAAATTACAATTTTTTAGAAAACCTTTGTTTTTGCTTCTATGGAAGCCAGAATTATTATTAAATAAAATTAATAGTATCTGAAAAAGCCAAGTATATTAAAGTGGATGCATTTAGCAAGCAAAAGGTATTATCACTGAAATGCAACATTAGGTAGCATTAACTAACCCACTTGACTTTTTATGCATCTTCGTTTTTATGCAACAGTATAAAAACTAAAAAAGAGAGTTAATATATAAACCATTCTTAAGGTAACATGCTAACATGGTTATTTCTTACCGATACAACAGCTACCAAAAGCCTATCCCATGGGTTGTAGGTGTTCTCATTTTTCTGAATAGTCTTCCAAGAAATCTAAGACAAAAATTTTTGATAATTTGTATAAGGCTGTGACATAGTGACATAATGATATTTGGTCTTTTACCCCAGTTCCTGGGACAGAATTTCTAAAACCCTTGAAATTTCCTGAGTGACGGGGTGTTGGGAATATACTTAAACAAGCCCCTCAGCTTCAGTTGAGTCTATACTGACAAGATGACTCTGGACGATGGAGGCTGAGGCCAGAGGAACGGACCACAGACGAGAGCTGGAACTTTTGGCCCCACGTGCTCACCACCAGGGAGGCGGGCAGAGTTAGGAGACTGGTTAAATCATCGTGCCTGAGTGATGGGACCTCCATGGGGTCCCTACACATGGGGTTCGGGAAGCATCCACATGCTGGGAGGATGGCTGGCTCCATCCTGCAGAGGGACCGAAGATCTGCACTTGGTGCCCTTCTGGAAATCTCCACGTGACCCTCTTCATTGGGCTATCTGTACACCCATTATAATACAGCAGTAATAGTAGACAGAGTGCTCCCCTGTGTTCTATGAGCCATAACGGAGAATTACTGAGCCTTCTGCAAAGCGAGTTCCTGGGAACCCCTGATTTGCAGTCAAGTGAGACAAAAACATGAGTAACCTGGGGACCCACAACTTGCAACTGGAATCTGAGGTAGGGGTAGCCCGTGGGACTGAACCTTTAACCCATGGGGTCTGTGCTAACTCTGGTCAGTGTCAGAATTGCTTAAGGTGAGGGGAAAAACCCAAACAGTTGGTGTCAGAAGTGTTGTGAGTAGAGGAAACAATTTTTTTTTTTAGCTGCAGTGTGGGGAAATATTCGTATTAAAACACACAAACCAAAAAAAATAGTATTTAACAGCAAACATATTTTTGTACACCTATAAATGTAATAAAATTCATTAGTAACAATAAAAAAACAGCAAACATATCTTCTCTATACATTAGCTAGCTATTAATGTTAATAGCCATGTTTTGCAGTTAGATTAAAATGATCCTCACCCCCAAAATATTCCTATCAGAGTACATATTAAACTTATAAACTAAAGCCCCCCAAAAAGGGAGGGGAGACAGGTCGGTTTGTGGATAGAATCAGCAATCATCCTACGTTAATAATTCATCACTTAAAGTTTTTTTTCTAATCACATGGAAATTGTTTTCAACTAACTAGGCTTAATAAAACTAACTGGTTTCTCTATTTTTTCCTTGAAAAAAGTCTCTCACACTTTATTTTTCTCTCATCATTTATCAGTACAAGACATGGTTTAATCCTTGAAAAACTCCCCCCAAACAAATACTGATTGGAGTCAGATCATAGATCTAATTTATGAACAACCGTGTTGGGCACAAAAGAACATGTAATGAACACAGTCCTTCTCCTTTGAGAATTCATAGTTTAAAAGCACGCCTGAAAAGATTCCACAGTAATTTTAATTCCCCCCCGCACCCCCCACAGTAATTTTAAACTGCTACACTGATAATATTTAAATCAAGTAGTAGCAGCTAATGCGATGCTACTGATTTTTTTTTTTTTAACTATTTCAGCGCAAGAACTCAGATCCCAAAGATTAGGAAGTATTTACTTAGCTTTTTAAAAAATATTCAAACATCTAAAGACCTACCTTAATGAAACAAATCAGGCAGCCTAGAAGTGGGTAGATTGGAATGAGTAGGCAAAAGGTATAATGAAGAATAGCTGTAACCGTGTATTCCATAAAGTAAGTTATTTCAGTGACTGCAATGCAAGCCAATGCTGTCTAAAGAAAAACAAAATGAGAAAACACGTGAAAAGATGTTTAAAAATTTCATACAAACTTACTGTGTGCCTTAGCACTAACTATGCTTTCAGTTTTCTAATAAAACATGGAGCCACAGTACTTAGCCAGGAAGCATCAGAGCGCGGGTACCCGGTTGTTTGCAGCTGGCATTCCTGCCATGCTAGTTGCTAAATGCAACAAGATAGATGGTGGTGAAGACAAATACACACACAAAAAGATGCTGCTAGCCAGCTACCTAAGCTCTGCATTTAGAAAAGACAGAGTAGCATTTTTGAGTATAATCATGAAATGAGTTCACGGCTTTCAAATAACATGTTATGAAAAGCTGAGAGGAAATAAAAAAAGTGACTTACCACAGAATAGATAAATGACCAAAATTCTTTGGTATTTGCAATTTTTTTAAATGTGAAAGAAGTAATATAGGTAAACAGAATAACTGATGGAACGTAACCAATAAGGCAAAAAACCTATAAAACAGAAATGTGTATTTTTATTTAAAAATGTGAGTAGTGAGCAATACATACGATATGAAATACAAGTCACATTAAAACACGAAGGAATGATTACTCTTCAAGTTTTACTGAAGGAATAATTATTCCTCAAATTTTACTGCTCAATAAATCACTCCAAAAACTGAAACTATGGTTACTTAAGGACGTACCATCCACATTTCTCCTAAGGCAATAAAATTCATGCTTTTAACTGTTTACACAACCTTGAATAAGTCATTTAAACTAAACACTATTTGAAGTTCTTTTTGATGCCAAGTAAAAGGCCATCTCTTATCATTTGATTATAAAAAGCCATCACAGCAGGTTACAACTTTATCAGTCTCAATCAACTATTACTTACCATTTTAATAAATAGCACCTAAAGCATTTGGTAAATTTTTAAGAAAAACATTCATTAATTTACAAGGAAGAAATTGCTGTGTCAGGTCAGTATGATCTCTGGCAAAAATGCTCTTTACTTTCAGCAACCCCAACCTACCTAGCTCTGTTTTCCCTTTTTCCTAATGTAATTCATAGGAAAGGGTCTAGTATCAGTCACTGATATAAGAATGAATGCAAAGCATACTCTTCCTTAGTGTTTTAAGCCATGTTTTAAATTAGTGTTTGTAATAGAGCCACTTGCTTATGCAATTATTTCTAAGCACAGAGACAAAGACGACATTTTAAGGAAGGGTTGTATAAATGCTCCTGATTACATACAAGGAGGTAGCCTACATGAAAGACCATCTCTGTTTCAAGGAATTGTTTTATAATGGTGAAGTTACTGTCTTTACAAATCATTTACAGCAATATAAATTGCACTGGTTACCAGTGATCATATACAGCAATTAAATAGGTGCTGGTTCTATTTTCTGTAACATCAAAATTACTCAATCAGAGAATTATCACATTTGTAAAGATTTAGTTTTTTAAAATAACATTTTACTTATAAGTAGCATGAGTACAACTGATGTTAACTTACCACAGAAAGGAAATTTACAGCATAAAAATATAATCCGTAATGAAATGCAAATAAACTTCCCAGCATCAAAATAAGAACAACAAAAAATAAGGGGATATCAACAATAGCTTGTCCAATCCAATACGCAGATGGCAAAAGACCAGCAAGTTTAAGTTGAGTATAAGCTTTGATCTACCAAAAAAAAAAAAAAGAGGAAGAACTGGTTATAATTTTAAACATCTTACAAACAAAAAATTTCAGGAAATTGTTGTAGAACACTTCATTTTACATCAACAAAAAAGGCCACATTCCCAGTTGATAGGTAATAAAGCCCATCTTTTGGCCAAATATAAATTCTATTGAGCTTTTAATTTGGCTCATTATTTCTCAAGTGTAACAATTTCAACAAAAAAATTATTACTTAAGCAATAGTCACCGAAAAGGCAAGAATGAAATATTTTAAATTATAAATTTGTTTATTTTCCAGAACAGGGGTCTGCAAATTATTACCCATGGTTCAAAAACTGGCCAGCAAATGCTACTTATATTGTTCAACAAAATTTTTCAGCATCAGAATACAGCAGTGCTGCTAAGAAACACACACAAAAATAAAGTAAAAGGTGTCACAAAGTTATATATAGCTGTGTAAACAATAAGTAGCAAAAACATAACTGCTTTTGAAATTCTGTAGCAATATAAGATAAAAATCTAAGAAAAAGGATTCTCACTTTTAAATATTGACCTTTTGAAAACACTAATAAATGGCCCAGCACTCTCTGATTTACACTGGGCTTTCAGCCTAAGTGTGAACCTTTGTACTGACAGTGCATTTGAAAGCCTTTTCAGTACTCTTGTGTAGTACAAAAATGTTGGCTGTTATAACTGCCCCAGGGAATAGCATTATCCTGTGTGTGAACAGTAAACTTAAATGATCATAAATTTTCCTAACACTCTCATTATTTACTCTGCAATTTTAAAAATCTTTCATAAACCAAATACCTCATAATCTTATTCAGTTGATTTCTGTCATCTATGAAAACATCCACTGCTAATAATTAAAGCTAATATATGAAAAAGCTAGCCATAGATGAGGTAAGAGAATGGACTGTAAAAATTAGTTAAGAAAAGGAGGAAAAATGATTTTTAAAACTGTACAACTTTTGTGTTCAGAGATTTGAAAGAACAGAAATATAAATTCCAATATAAGTACAAAACAGTAACCAAGTCAAATACAGTTATTTTGGATAATCTGATTTTGTCGTTCAAACATCATTGATGAGAATGTAAAATGGTTTATTCACTCTAGAAAAACAAATCAACGGTTTCTTATAAAACTAAACATGCAATCACCATACCACGTAGCAACTGTACTCTTGCAGACTACCCCAGAGAAATGAAAAGTTATGTTCACACAAAAACCTGTAGCAAATGTTCACAGCAGCCCAGACTGGGGACAATGGAGACCCACAGCACAGATACTACCCAGCTATAAAAAAGAATGGACGACTGATACATACGAACTGGATGCATCTCCAGGGAATTATGGTGGGTAAAAAAAGCTGATATGACGTGATTCCAATTATACATCCTTAAAAGATGAACACTACAGAAATGGAGAATAGACTAGTAGTTGTCAGAAGTCAGGGAGGGGTGAGGTGCATGTGTGGGCTTGAAAGGACAATAGAAGGGATCTTCATGGTGATGGTACTGCTTGAACCTGGACCATGGCCACGTCGACATCCTGCATGTGATACTGGACTACAGCTTTGCAAGATGTTATTACTGGGGTACAGGGAGTAGGGAAGGGAACATGGGGTCTTGCTGTAATGCCTTATAACTTAATATGAAGCTATAATTATCTCTCAATAAAAATTTGAATTAAAGTATTTAAGTTGAAACAAAAAAGAAAAAAATGCAATTGTCTAGTAAGTTTTCAATCTGAGTGGTGGGGGTTATAGATACTTTTTATTTCCGTATACTTTCCTATATTTTCTAAATTAGTACAATGAATATATATATATATATATATATATATATATATATATATATATATAAAACAGAAAACTGGGACATATTTTAAAAATATGTCCTGAGACTCATGCATTACTTTTACACTAAAGAAAATTATTAAAAGACATAACTGTCTACTACGAGCCTTAGCTTCATTAATAATCACCCTGTGTAAATTCATTCAGACAAATCTGCGTCCAGGGAACTAAGAATAGACAGGAAGAAGATGAGAACTTTGATAGAGGCATAAGAGAGAGACAACCTCAGCAGAGTGGAAGCCAAAAGACAAGGTCACTAACAGCCTAGAGGGCATCAAAGGAGAAGGTAAAAATAAGGGAAAAAACCCTCTGTACACATAGCAGTTTTCCTAGGCCCTGGTGATCACAATCATTTTCTATCTACCTATTTCTTTTTCATTTAACAAAAATTTAGTGCCTTATAGATTCCAGATCTTCTGTTAAAGCTTAAAAAAAGAGCAGCACTCTACCAGGGAAGAGCATAAGGATCACAGTTCCTACATCCAGTACTTAAAAAAGCTGAGTCAACTTGGGCACATTACATGAACTCCCAGCCTCTATCCCCTGACCTATAGAAAGTGGGTAACAGAAAACTTACCTCACAATGTTGTAAAGATTAAAGGAGGTAACCTTTAAAGCGCAAGGCAAGCACTAAAATAAATGACAGTTCCTACTACCGTCGTAATAAATGTATTTACACTCCATTTACTTACTCTTTTTTTTGGCTGTGACCAAGGTATGTGGAAGTTCCAGGCCAGGGGTCAAGCCTGTGCCATAGCTGCAGCCCAAGCCACTGCAGTGACTAGGCCAGATCTTTGACACACTGAGCCACAGGGGAACTCCTCTATTTATTTACTCTTGAGATAATAATCGCAGGTAAGTCTTGTACTCACACAAAACAGGTTAATTTTTTTTTCTATTTTGTTTTTAGCAAACTATACCTGTAATTTTTTAACTGAGTCATTACCTTATGATTCTCTGCATTTTCCATTGCAAAGTAAGGTGGCATTGCGGTAACAATAATCCCAAGTAAAGCTGCTTGAAAATACAGCTCAATTCTGAAGACTATGTCTGTAATTTCCTGAAAAGCAACCACGGAATAAGAATAGAACTGAGAATCACTTTATATCATGCTATTAGTTTATAAAGGATTATCAGAACTTCTGAAGAAACACGTCTATCCTAGACAACAGCCCACTTGAAAAAACAGATGGCAGAGTTAACATGCAGAGCTATGTGCCAATTTGACACTGGTTAAACAGCTATATGATCCTGGGAAAATTATTATATTTCCATTTTCTTATGATAGTACATGCATAATTGTATATGGTGCAATTGTAGCTGTTAGAATTTTTTTGTCTTCTTAGGGCTGCACCTGAAAGTTCCCAGGCTAAGGGTCGAATCAGAGCTGCAGCTACTGGCCTACACCACAGCCACAGCAATGCTGGATCCGAGCCGCTTCTGTGACCTACACCATAGCTCACAGCAACGCCGGATCCTTAACCCACTGAGCGAGGCCAAGGATCAAACCTGCATCCTCATGGATCCTAGTAAAGTTCGTCATCACTGAGCCACAACAGGAGCTCCAATAAGGCATAAAATTGAGTTTCACCATTTAATTAAAAGTAATCATGTATACGAAAAGCAGGTCATATGTCCACCAGGTGCTACACCATAAGCGTGATCGTCAGAATGATCTTTGATGCCTTCACTGGTTGCCTGGACCAGACTATGAGCCAGATGGGAGTCCTCCTTTTCTCCACTGGGAAAAGGCCTGCCCAAGCTCAGCTTCCTATGGGACTAGGAGCTTCTTATTCCCAGCAGGGGGGGACTATAACTCCCACAGGCCCATAGATCCGAGCCCAGACAGCAAACTTTTCCTAACAATCTAGTAAACAGCTGGTGCCCCAGATGCAAGTTACGCAGGAGCACCCTCAACAAGGCCATTTTTCTTAGCCTTCTTGTGTAGATGACATACACACAGGGGACAGATCAAGCAGACCCCTGGCCCTAGGATGCACACACATGCCTCTCCCAGCCACAGGAGGATGTGGAAGCAGGGTGCTCTGGCTGGCCCTGGCCATCTGAGTTTTTTGGCAAAAAAGCCAGTTCCTTAATTCACACCACATGATACTGTACAATTTGTCCCAAACTCTGGTGCCTTACAGTGGAAGACCCAGAGAGAATCAACAAATATGTAAGCTGAGTAATACAAAAGGTGGAGTTTAATGAGAACACCGAATATGATCATGGGAACGGGGGTGGAATATAAATAAGATGATACCTATCAATAGCGAGTTCTAATAAGTCTGATTTCTTTCCCTCTGCTTTTGAAAAACAGTATGGTGATATGTCAGTGTTTCAGGGAAAACATACGTCGCAAGATATTTTGCAATAAAGATACATACAAATGTAGTAACAACACCCTAAAAACATGTATGGGAATTACACATTTTGAACTATGGTTACTTCATGGAGGAGAGGAGGAGACACGCCGTATCATTAAAGTTAAAATAAATGAGAAAAAGTGTGACAAGATACTAAGGTTTGAAATATCTGGGTAGTGGATACATGGTTGTTTATTTTCTGGAGGAATGAACTATTTCATCACAGCAACAACAACAAAAGAATCACAAGGGCTGAGCTACCACTTCCATGATTTCAAAATCACCAGTGCTCAGGTGCCTCACAAATATTTATCTCCTGTCCGGAAATCTCTCCAGATTCATACATTCAAATGCCTACTCCATGACCATCAGGATGATCAATAACTCCACAAGCTCAAAACTGAAATCAGGATTTCCATTCCACCAATACAAAGCCCAAATCTCTCTTCCACCAACATTCTCGAAACTGGTAAGTGATGCTACTATGTACCACTTTACCTAAAAACGTGAGAAATACGATACCTTTCTTCTCCTTACCTTACAAAAGCATCAGTGATAAAGCACGTCACATATTTTAACATCATTTCCCCTCTCTCATTGTGGTTAGTGCCACTGCATTAAATCAGACGCTCATCTCTTCTCATTTGAACTATTCAGTAAAAGAATCTCTTTTCTGATTTTTTTAATTTTCTTTCTTCTCCTCCGCTACAATTTCCCCCACAGAAATCCCTCCCCAGGAGGCCAGTGCTCCTTTTAAAATTCCAGTTTTAGCAGTTCCCATTGTGGAGCAGTGGAAACGAATCCGACTAGGAACCATGTGGTTGCAGGTTCGATCCCTGGCCTTGCTCAGTGGGTTAAGGATCTGGCGTTGCTGTGAGTTGTGGTGTAGGTTGCTGTGTTGCTGTGGCTGTGGTGCAGGCCGGCCACTGTAGCTCCAATTCGACCCCTAGCCTGGAAACCTCTATATGCCTCGGGTGAGGCCCTAAAAAGACAAAATATAAAATAAAACAAAACAAAATTCCAATTTTAGGTTACTTTGTCTCCATGTCTCATTAATCTTTGATGTGATTTCCAGTTAAAGAGGGCAAAAGATTACAGCACACTGAAAAAAATCTGGATGTGGATTAAATAGCCACAAAGATAGAAAGTTGATTGGTGGCTGACTGGAGGGTAGAGATGAGGGGAAATAGGAAGTGATTAACTGATAGGCACAAGGGTTTCTTGGGAGAGTGATGAAATACAAAACTGACTGCAGTGAGAGTTGCAAAACTTTATGAACATAATAAAAAACCACTCAACTGTACACTTTACAATGGTGAATTAGATGGTGTATAAAAAGTACCTTTCAATAAAGCTGTTAAAAAAAAAAACAGTATGGCAACAGAAAATGGGACACACTATTACAGAAAGGTATCTGTCCAATTATTTTTCAGTATATGAAAAGCATTATTTGGGTTAAGAGAAAAATGCTGACTACTCTTTTAGAAACTCAAGTGAACTTTCATATCCATAGTCCAACGGTCTTAACTACAGGGAGAATGACTGGGTGACTTCTCAAGGTTCAATATCCAGTATCTAGATTTCAGATGCTGATATTCACTTTTAATGACCTAACTTGTTCTACAACTAATATAAAAAAGACTTATGCTTTACAAAAATATTGGTACCAAGACAGGACCTCCTTGAGCCTGAAGCAAAGTCATACTAGAGGCTCCTAAACCCAGGATATGAAGCATCCCCAACCCAAGGTTTAAGACGAGGAGATGTCAAAAGATGAATGTTTACGGATTTTGTTTGTTATCACCACTTGGCTTTTATAGTCATTTTAAACACACACACAAGTATATTTTTTAAAGTCTGCTTACCTGAAAGAAAGGGGTATTCCAGACTTGAATGTTTTCAGTCACATTTAAATGATAAAGATAGTAGTTACTAATGATATTCATCAATACAGGTAAAGAATAAACCATAGTGCTGTTGAAAACAGCTGTAAAAACATAGTCCTGTGAGTCAGAAAAATTGAAGGGTTATTATATATTTTATGTAAATATAAATGAGTACATGGTTGCTACGTACCAAGCTTTTGGTACAAGTTGGTGAGCAACTGAGTTAATTCTCACTAACTATACTGAAAACTGGTCCAACAAATCATAGAAATAATACTCATTGATAGATAAAAATAATCTGGTTTGGAATCTAGATGTTTCGATATTTTAAACAAAAAGAAACCATAAATATAATTAAATTACTCATAGCTTTATATATGGGTCCTCCACCATGTCATAAAATATATCATAAGTTAACCCAGCTAGCTATTTCCAAAAGTAAACTTTAATTTCCAAGTAATAAGGTCAGATCAGCAAACGATTCCTTTTAGAGGAAATATCTTCATCTTTTACAGGCTTCAGGTCAGTGGTCCTTGGCACAGGTCACTCTTACCTTTTCTGGCTGCATCACGTTGAAAGCTGCGCTATGCGGAGCAGCAGACAGGTAGTCGCTGTCATTAAACATCTCTACCACTATGTTCTGGCTTGTGAAAAAGCCAATAAGGTCACTGATATCCGAGTCTGGTGTTAGAAAAAAAGCAGAAAATAAAGAATCAGCTTAAATGAGGAATAGACACAGCCTTTTAATAACATCGGAAAGAGCTCCCTTTTTAGAGAAACATTTTATCTTCATGAGCTAAGACATGATTATGAACTCTGGCTCTGGGACCGGTTGGCCTGAATTCAAATCCAAGTCAGTGCAAACCCAGGCCTTCGAACAGAACCTGACACACAGTAATTGTGCACATTTTAGCTGTTATTGCTGCTACCAATATTCCTCACTTTGAAAGTTTACCTATAATACTCACGCGAAATGTGGTTAAATAAATAGTGAGAATAAAAATCTATCTGGCTGCAAACTATTACACTTCGAATGGATAAGCAATGAGGTCCTGCTGTGCTACACAGGGAACTATATCCAGTCTCTTGGAATAGGCCATGATGGAAGATAATACAAGAGAGGGAATGTGTATACATGTATGACTGGGTCTCTATGTTGTACAGCAGAAATTGATAGAACACTGTAAAACAACTATACTTTACAAAAAAAATTTTTTTTAACCTATCTGGCAATTTATGTAACAAGATAACGGGCCAGTCTCAGAAAGGCAGAAGCCAGGCTGTGGAGTAGATAACATCTCTCCTTGGGGGATTTCCACGTGCCTTGAACTATGAACAGTCAAATCTTACAAATGTCAACTGCCTTAACTACCTTAAAATATTACAAACACATAACCAGGTCTCCAACTATATTCTCTGAGTTGCCCGGAGCTTGTCTCAGATCTAAATCTATACCAACACACCTGGTGAATGGAAACGGTTCCCTGCCTATCACCATCAAAGCCAGGATTCGAGGAAGGACAAGTGTGACTTTGAGAGAAATCAAAATCAGACAAAGGAAGACACTAACAGCAACTGAACAGTATGGCTGGGGGGCTTGCACTCGGCACCAAACATGAGGGTCTGAGAGGCTGGTGCTCTTAGTGACATGATACCAGCCCCTCAACCAGCCCCTGCTGATCTGTCCTCCCCAGATGCCGGAGCAGCCCTGCCCTCCTGAGAAGGGAGCTCTGTTATAACTGAAGGAGCCATGTCACCTGTGACACTAAAAGCTTTGCGAGGAGGGTAAGACACCACCCAAGATGTACACACACAGCCCAGTGATTTCCAAAGAAAATGTGCCTTCAAGACCAACAACAAGGCCTAGGAAAATATGGGATGGACAGGTATGTAAGCAACTCAGAAATACAAAAACAAAAAAACAAAAAAACAAAAAACGGATGGGACGAAACTTTGGAAATACTAGAATTTCTGCAGATCAGTGAGAGGGAACTCAAAGCAGAAATTCTTGAGATACATGTACAATTTCCCAAACACAAAAACGAAGTCACAATATCAGAGAGTAAGGCACCCTGTATACTACTCTTCAGCAACTTGCAATGCATATTAAAACCAAAAAAGAATCTTAATGAAAGAAATAAATTGCAAAAACATATTCTCTATTCAAAAGTACTTTTTGTCACTAAATACGTTCTTCCTCCGAAAGAGTAAAGGTTACATCATAAACTGAGAGCTAGAATTTAAGCGTGATGATTTGAACAGTCATTTGCAATTGTCCCTAACTATGATTATTATTTTAACATTGGGCAAAGCTTTTCAGTTAATAGTAAATCAAAAAGGAAAGATTATAGAACATAGGTGAAAGGCCTGGAAATGTTAAACTCCAAAAAATTTGTGAGTAGTGTAGAAATAGTTCTGAGATGCAACTTTCCAATATATTTCAGCAAGATGAGCAAATGGAGCTGCTTTTGATTTACTATAAATTTGCCAAAGTTCTCTTCAAGAAACTTGGGAGTACAAACTATCTACGCAGATGGGAGATGTTAGAGAAACATTTAATTCACGTAAAATTTGGAATTAGGTTTTAATATTTTAAAAATCAAAATCTTCTATTGGGTTTTTAAAAATTTATTCTGAGCTTTGCTCAAAGCCATATGTTTAAATTTTTTCCCATATCTGATAATTATGTAATAAGAATAATCAATAGCGAATTAAAAAACATCCATTACAAATTTAATGTATTTGATTACAGATATTTACATCTAATTAGAATTGTCCTTAATTCTAATTTTTCAGGTAGTCCTTAAGAACTGTTTAAACACTTATACTAAGATATATAACTGCATAAATAGTATATGTTGTAACTCTTTCTAAAGAGGGTTTTGCAACTTCTGAAGTTTATTTTGCTTATCATAAACTTTGAGATGAAATATGCTGCTCTGAGAATAATGTTGTCACTCTTAAAAAAGAAATTTTATGATTATAAACAGTATAAATCAGAATTTTCTGAAACTATCATCTTCACTTAAACCAAAATTTCACTCCTGTAATATATTACTCGGCATTAAAGAGGAGTTTTATTTAATTTAGATTTGTGCAGACAGACCATGCCTTTAGATTACACATATTTCTAAAATCCAAATCTCTGACCTCTATCTACCCTCATCCCAGGCCCCAACCAACACTCATTCACAGACCTTCACACACTCTCACCAGTAGAATTTTGAAGAAGCAGACTTGTTTTGTATCTATCAGGTTTATCTCCAGGTCTTAGGAAATATAAGTCTGGAACAAGTTTGATGGGAACCACAGCATTTTTAAAAGAATGATGCACCAAAAACATAAAAATCTGAACTGCAAAAAAAATTAAAAGGAGAAGCAACCTGAAAGGGGAAAAAAAATAATAACAGTTCAAGGCACATTGATAAGTAAACCTACCAAAAAAAAGTCCTTCATACGACAGTTAAAAAGTAATCATCAAGGAGTTCCCACCATGGTGCAGTGGATTAAAACTCCGACTGCAGTGCCTCAGGTCTCTGCAGAAGTACAGGTTCAATCCCTGGCCTGGTGCAATGGGTTAAAGGATCTGGCATTGCTGCAGCTGCAGCTTGGATTCAATCCCTGGCCCAGGAACTTCCATATGCCACGGTGCACCAAGGTTGAGGCGAAAGGGAGAGAGGGAGGGAGGAAGGAAGGGAGGGAGGGAGGAAGGAAGGGGAGGGAGGAAGGAAGGAAGGGGAGGGAGGAAGGAAGAGAGGAAGGAAAAAAGGAAGGAAAGGAGAAAAAACTTCAAAAAGTAGCACGTGGGAGAAGAATTTCTACTCTCTAAAATGGTCTCCTGACAATATTGGAAAGAAAGCCAATGTTCAATGACAAAATTCAAAGTTATAAAAATATATTTTAGATCAGGGCCACCTTAAAATTTTTAAGAGGCATATAAACCCGTAGTTATAATTTTTTAAAAAGTGGTAACTATGTCACATTTACACCTCTACTCTCCTGAAGGAACCATTTTCCACCTTACCTCTTTCCTATTTATTCTCCAAATATTTTAGAAAATGCATGACACAAAAGTATTTTAGATATAGTGAAGAAAATAAAAATACAGTGAAACTTAGAATGATATCTTTGAAATTGCATCCTAACCACATTAATTCCCATTTCTCCTCTAGAGGTAGAAATAACCTATAGTCAGTTATAAGGATCATCATTGCCAGCTGGTCCAGAACATAATTCTATTCCTCATTCAAAATGCCCTTCTAGGGAGTTCCCGTTGTGGTTTAGCAGAAACAAACCCGACTAGTATCCATAAGGATGCGGGTTTGATCCCTGGCCTTGCTCAGGGGGTTAAGGATCTGGCATTACCTTGAGCTGTGGTATAGGTCGCAGATGTAGCTCAGATCTGGCATTGCTGTGGCTGTGGTGTAGGCCAGCATTTGCAGCTCCGATTCAACCCCTAGCCTGGGAACTTACATATGCCACACATGGAGCCCTAAAAAGCAAAAAAGGAAAAAGAAAGAAAAAGAAAAGGCCCTTATACCTGGAAGACAGATAACTTTCTATCTTAGCTTGCAAAATATCTCTACATTATATGTGACTGGTGTCACAATTGGGTAGAGCTTAGATGACCACACTTTAGCATTTTATAATTTTCAGAAACCCTGTAATTTAAAGTCACTCTTAAATTGTTGTAAGCAGACCTAAATCAACACTGCCAAAAGCATACTGCATTGAACTATACTTGCATATAAGTTAATAGGTGTTTTAGGTTAAAAAGAAAACTCATGGTTAAAAAATATTTGGAAACTCCAAATTAAAGCTGAAATGTCTTTACCATAGAATCTCTCGTGTATTAAAGAATGTGTATTTACCCGTATTCGTTTTCTTTTTTTTTTTTTTGTCTTTTTTTCCTTTTAGGGCTGTACCCACGGCATATGGAGGTTCCCAGGCAAGGGGTCAAATCAGAGCTGGAGTTGCCGTCCTACGCCTCAGCCACAACAACGCCAGATCCGAGCCGTGTCTGCAACCTTCACCACAGCTCACGACAACGCCGGATCCTTAACCCGCTGAGCAAAGGCCAGGGACTGAACCGGCAACCTCATGGTTCTTAGTGGGATTCGTTTCCGCTGTGCCACGATGGGAACTCCTACTGCATTCCTTTTTTTTTTTTTTTTTGCCTTTTGTCATTTTAGGGCCACACCCGCGGCATGTGGAGGTTCCCAGGCTAGGGGTCTAATCGGAGCTGTAGCCACCGGCCTGCACCGCAGCCACAGCAACGCAGGATCCGAGCCGCGTCTGCAACCTACACCACAGCTCACGGCAACCCCGGATCCTTAACCCACTGAGCAAGGCCAGGGATGGAATCCGCAACCTCATGGTTCCTAATCGGATTCGTTAACCGCTGTGCCACGACGGGAACTCCTCCTACTGCATTCTTTAAGAGAGGAAATATAAGAGGCAATATTTTCTAAATGCATAGAAGGTAAAATACATATTGGACCACAGAACACTTTCTGTTGTGGACTGAACGTCTGTCACCCTCCTCCCAAATTTAGACCCTGAAGCCCTAACCCCCAAAGTGATGGCATTTGAAGATGAGGTCTTCGGGAGGTGAGGAGGGTGAGATGAGGTCCAGAGGGCAGGGACCTCACAGTGGGATTAGCGCCCTTGGAAGAAGAGGCGCCAGAGAGCTTGTTCTCTGTCTCTCTTCCTGTGAGCACGAGGGGGTCTTGTGGGCACACAGCAAGATGGCGGCACAAAGAAACCTCCGTGGTTCAAGCCACCCAGTCTACCCTATTTTGTTACAGTAGTCAGAGCTGAGACACTTTTATTGTTTTTCAGGAAGTATTTTATGAAAGTAATATTCAGCTAAATAAACTGAAAACATGCAATATTTTTCTTTTACTAGTGCCGACACATGAATAAATCAGATACTTGACATTTCTTTGAGAGGGAATAAATGGGGGCAAAAAAACAAATGAATTCGGCATACTTCAAACAAACAACAAAGCTCTTACTCTGCTGTTTTGGATTTAACAAGTACGTAGTTACTTCTGAGTAATTCAATGCCTAGCAACCCATGGGAACCCAACTGACACAGCAAAGCTAAGTGGGAAAAAGACATCACTTTGATCCCAGTTCTACGCTTCTTTACAAACCCTTCTTTACATTTGTTTCTTCATATGATTAATACAGATAAAACTTACTCTTCCTGCTGTTTACAAAAAATGGTGATAAATATTAGAAATAGAGGTATAACCACTGTGAAAACTATAAGTACAAAATAAAATTTAAATTCAATGACAGTAATTTGAAAATTACACAATTAGAGAATATTGTCACTCCCTCATTTTATAGATAAGAACCAAAAATATCTTAGTTTTTAAAAAGAGTAAGGCTCTAATGGTATTCAATGAAATTACTTATAGCCATAAATTTTTTTCCCTGACACTGTGAAATTACTGTTTTAATCCTTCAAAACCACATAGATTATTTACATATATCTACATTTTAAAGATTAAGGTACTAAGTCCAGTTTGTATCCTTAAAAAAATGACGCATCAGGCATAAGAGTGATTATACTTACACTGATCTCACAGATTTGCTTTCGCGTTTCAAGGTTAGGAGATGAAACTTGGCTATTGTGCACACCTGCTGTTTCCAGAGGCTCATGGTGCTCACCAGAGAAGCCTTGGTTTCAGAAAGAACAAGCAAGCTCTGCTCCATTTCATCAAAAGATTTTGAATCCAGTTCTTCCTCTGGTGGCTGCTGAGTAAATACACTATAATCTATTGGCCAAAACAAAATAACAGAAAATTACGATATGTCTCTAAAAACGATGACAACCTCTGTGAAGCACGTATATTTCAAAGCAGCACACCTCTGGCAGTGACAGAGGACAAGGGGAGCTGTCACAGACGTGGGCGATATAATCAAAACTGAACGTGTGCACAGCTTACGACGCAGGAATTTTCTGTAAGGTATAAATCCAACAGAGATATGTACAGAGGCCCCTGTGTACAAAGATATTCTTAGCTAGCACCCGATCCAATACCCATGCCCTGGAGAGAACCCAAACAGGTGAATGAGTAAATAAGTCCATCAACAGGTAAATGAATAAATCATCATTAAATATCCCTGTAATAGAACAGTGTAAAAGAATGAAAGTCGCTATAGTAGGGCGACCTTACAAACATTATATTAAGTAAAAGAAACCAGAATATACATAAGAGACATGGTGTATGACGGATTCCACCAGATAAAATTCCATGAGGATAGAATTCAAGATTTGTTATTTTTATAACAGTGATTCAGTTTGAGAGATGAAAAAGAATTAAAAGAGATTGAAAACTGGCTGTGGTATGAAGAAGGACTTAGGCTAAATTTTTTTTAAAAAGTGAACACTAAAAATTTTAAGACTGTAGCAGAACAATGTATAAAATAATATTTAGGTAACAACTGGGTTGTCTTGGCCTCCCACCACCTCAAGAGTCTGAATATTCATTCACTAGATAAACAGTCTAATGTTGCTCTTCCCTGAAACAGTGGACTAAACAAACTAAAAGTGGGTGCTAAGATACTATAAATCACATTCGTGGTACTCGGAGAACCAATTTGCCATCTACAGAATCTGGCATATACTAATCTTTACAAAATAAAGCTACTGGAGTTCCTGTCGTGGCTCAGTGGAAATGAAAATGACTAGTATCCATGAGGATGCAGGTTTGATCCTTGGCCTCACTCAGCGAGTTAAAGATCCGGCGTTGCTATGAGCTGTGGTGTAAGTTGCAGATTTAGCTCGGATCTGGTGTTACTGTGGCTGTGGCACAGGCCAGTGGCTATAGCTCCGATTCGACCCCTAGCCTGGGAACCTTCATATGCTGTGGGTGCGCCCTAAAAAAAAAATTTTAGACCAAAAATAAATAAATTCATTAATTAAATAAAACTATTAAAATCGGTCAAACTGCAAGTGAGCTGATATTAGAGGTAAATTCATTTTGGGTAATGGACAGAAAGAGGTAAGATACAAAAAAGGCCAACAATACCTAAATAGAACACACCCTTCTCATCTTTATTCCCACAAACCAAACACTTCTAGAAACCACTTCATATACCTCAGAATAGCACCATAAAAACACCCCATCTAATTCCTTCCACCATCCCCGGGACTTCAAACGTATTCACTGCTGACACAGGCTACATCCTCTAACTTCCCTTATTTCTCCTGTTCCTGTACCTTTATCTCTACTCAATTTCATCAAGCTGGATAGATGCCCAAATTTAAGATCTTGTTACCTTTCCGACTATATGAGATCCAAAATTCTTATGTGAACTTTCCTTCTTCTAACTACATTTGGACACCACATCCTCACCGTGAACTTGACTTCTCTCCTTGCCTGAGAGAGACATCCCCATTTCCTTCATTCTCCTGACCCATCACCACAACCATCTTGCTAAGAGGAGTTTCTCCTACTCACGTTCTTCCCTTAAATTGCACAGGTCTTGACCACACCACTGAAATGACTCATGTCAGGGTCACCCTGGTTTCCACATCAGCAAATCCCTGACTTCTGTGTTACCAAAACCAGAGTCATTCTGTTGTCCTCTTCCTCTTCACAGTAAGCAGCAAACGACTGACCTCTTCCTCATTCCTAAAACACCATTTTGCTTGGCTTCTGCATCATCTTTTGTGCAGAAAGAATGAGCAGTAGTGGTGCCCTCTCACTCAGCCCTTCTGGACCCCTGACTCTTAGCTTCACTCTCACCTGAGTGATCACACCCAATTCCACTGTGTCACCTGTCTGTGAGCAACATCTTCACTCAGCTCCAAACGTGTTAAACGGACCACTGTACATCTCCAATGGGAAGTCCAATGAACATCTCCAACAAGACAGCCAAAATTCTGGCCTGGGTTCTTCTTTCCACAAACCTTCTCTTCCTCTGTCCTCAGGAAAAGGCAATTCCATTTCCAGTTCTCAAGCCCAAAGCATAATAATAATAATAATAATTATTATTATTATTATTATTGTTGGCTGCTGCATGCAGCATGATGTGAGATCTCAGTTTCCAGACTAGGGACTGAACTTAGGCCACAGCAGTGAAAGCGCCAAGTCCTAACCACTGGGCTACCACAGGACTCCCTAGAAATGATTCTTGACTCCTCCCTTCCCCAGCCCTTAACTCTAACCCATCAGCAAGTCATCACCAGTACCCCAACACAACCCAAGTCTGTTCACGACTCCCTATTTTCACAATCATCCCAGTTTAAACTAAGATGAACGGTAATCGTTTCCTAACTAATCTTCCTGCCTCCAGTCTTCCTCCACAATCTACTCATCATTCAACAACCAGAGTGCATTTTTAAAAAATGCAGATCAGATCATGTTACTCCTTTGCTTTAAAACTCTCCGACAGCTTCACATTACACTAAGAAAACAAACCACACTCTTTTCCAGACAGTCAAAGACTAAACATGAGGTCGCCGCCGGCCCACACCTCTGACCTCACCACCTAGTGCCTTCTCCTTGGCTCTCCATGGTGGCCTGTGTTCCGTCATCAAAAACATCCAACTCATTCCTCGGTCAACACCTCTGTAGTACCAACTCCCTTTGTCTGGACGACTCTGCGGTACAATCTTATTTTTCCTGCCATCCAGGTCTCACTTTCAATATCACCTCAACAGAGTTCTCCCTGAGATATGATCTGAGTTACCTGCCTCCCAAGTCCACTCCCTCCTTCTGCATAACGCCTCTGACTATCAGTACACACTTGAACTACTTATTCACCTGTTTATTTCTATCCTTTCTTCCCCAAAATCTAAATGTCACAGGCTTGTACAGTTATTTATCTTGTTCACCATCTGTCCGGTTCACTGCCTAACATGTTTTGTTAGTTTTGTTTTTACCGGCTTGGTCGATTTCTGCTTCAACTTCTAGCTTCAAGAATACGTCTTCCAAAGTCGTCATGGAAACACCATAAGAAATGACACCCAAATTTGAATGAGTGTCTAGAGCAGAAAATAAACCTAAAAGAAAAAAAAATTAAAGAATGTTGTGTAGTTAACCATACTCTCATGAACTTTTCTAAAATATCCTTTAAAAATAGGATATGACCAAATTTACTCTGCTAGCACGGTGGTTCTTCAACTTTTTGGTCTCAGGACCCCTTTAACATTCTTAGAAATTGCTAAAAAACCTCAATGAATGTTTGTTTAAGGAGATATACCTATTAAATACGTATCATAACATAAATTAAAACAGAAATATTTTATAGACAGAAATGATAGGCAGAGTACATTAAGTTGACACAATTCAGTTAATTAATGATTCCTTTATCTCAAAAGCAACCAATTAACATACAAAATTTGTAGGTATGTGTGTAGATGTGTATTTACATTCCTATTTCCAGGAGGCCTGCAAAGGGAGCAATTTCTTCCAAGGATCGCACCCGAGACACAGCAATGACAATCCTTAACTGCTAGGCCACCAGGGAATTCCAATTTTTTTCTTTCTTGACAACAATGCAAACAATCATTTATGTAAGTTAATGTATTAGTGGCAGTTTCTTGTATGCCATTTATTAAAAAAAAAAGAAACATGTTAGCTTATGGTATTTCTGATTTTCAAAAGCAAAATAAAGCAGAAATGGAATATGAACTTTGGCTACCAGGGAACTTGTAAATACTACACAGAAAGATAAACAAAGTAAATTAAGAAAACTCATTCCCAATGCAAGATCCTGGTTCAGCGATCAAGAAATTGAATTTATGGCATACCTGAAAATTTGTCCATGTCCTTGAAAGGCAAACTGTACACAAGCTGTTGGTCATTCTGTTGTAATAAAGTAGCTGCAGGTATATGCTGTTTAACCAGAGAAGAAACCGATTCTGTGGCACAGTACCTGTCTATGTACATGCTGAAGAAAACCAAACACCATCATTTTTTATGATTACTCAGTGAACAACCAAAAGTAAATTCTGAATGCTTTAAGTTACAGTGTCATGAAAAGTGGCCAAAGCACATTATGACAAACCCTAAAAACAGCAACAATAGATCAGTATAATAAAGAACAAGTTAATAAAGAATGAACAGTACCTGAGGCGGTAGCCAATCCCCCATTTACTTTTGAGAAAAATTGAAGAACCAACACATTTTAACATTCCTTGTGATATGACAGCTTTCCTATCTGCAAAAAGAGATTTGCATTTCAATTTTAGTTTAGTGACGGCATTAATAACTGGCCATTATATTTTAAGGATTATTGTACAAGACACCAATGTATTATCAGCTCGTTAAATTATCACAACAACCTTACAGGGAAGGTACTGGATTATCATCACCCACCTTTTCGATGAGAACATCGAGGCGATGAGAAAATACAAAATTTGCCCACGTTTCCCAGGGTTATTACGTGATGATAATAAAGTAGCTCCAGGTATATGCTACCCAGGCCAGAATGATACCCGGGCACTCTAACTCCGGACTCTACTTTCCTACTATGGCTCCAAATATCTCAGACTTTTCCTATACAGTTTACTAGTACTAATAGGGGCACTTTCATAATTTCCTTAATAACCAAATGTAAAAATGACAAGAAAGCAACAAAAACAAAAAGTTTGTTTTTTTAAAAAGAGATACTACTGAAAAAAATTGAATGACATGCCCAATTTATCAGATTATATCATAAACAGATTTTATTAGAAGTTGCTCCAGAATCGCAAACTCTTGGATCTCATCACGGTTACTAAAAACCATGGGCTGGCTTAAAACTGGATTCTTTTCATATGTGAATGGGTTTAATGGTGTGCAGAAAACAGTTAACACAGCAGGCCCAAGGATGCTAACCTTAGAAAGGCCTGCTTCCAAGGCTGGTTCCAACTGGCCTCTGGAAACCTGGACTGGAGAGGTGGGTCTCACCACCCCAGTACAGATAAGGGGGGCTCACTGCGCCTACGCTGCAGGACAATACAGATGGTGTTTAACACCAGCTTCCTTCTCGGCAGATAGAACTGGGGACATGCCAGGCAGAAGTCCCACAAGACCAGCTCCCAATAACAACCCTGGACACGGAGTCTCTGAAGAGCTTCCTGTGCAGACAGCGTCTCACAGGTGCTGTAACAACGCACTGCGGGAGAGACTGAGCACATCCCACGTGGCTCCGTCAGGAAAGGACTCTTGGAGGTGCATCTGGTTCCTCCAGACTTTGTCCCACATGCCTTTCCCCTCTGCTGGCTCTGCTTTCCCTGTAATAACTCACACCCAGAGTGTGACTATGTTGAGCCCTCTGAGTTTTCTGGCAAATTAGTGGACCTGGGGTGGTCAGGGGTTTCCCCAACACAAAAACATGTGAATGTTTAAAAACCGTGACAGCTTTTTTGTGAGGAACCCCCAGCTTCTCTACTTATTCCTCAGAATTCAGCATGCCTATGTCCCACCTCCCATTTGGCCCCAAACCTTATCCTTTAAAAACAGAGTAACAATCTCACCAGCAAGAATGTCAGCTTCATCCATGAAATGAGTAGTAAACACTGTCACCCGACTAGATTTTCTGTATTTCAGAAGATTCCAAACAATATGACGAGAACAGGGGTCCATTCCGGCTGTTGGTTCATCTAGCAACAGTACCTGTGTGACAAGGGGTGGGGGATGGACAGGCAATCCTCAGGGAAACTAAAATATGTAGTATTTATGTGGATGCTGCAAAGCTTCCCTATTTAGTTACTATATCAAATCAGACATACATTAGATCTGGGTTTTCCACTCACATGTGAGTTAGCATAAATCTTAAAAACTGAGAGTCTGGCAGATGAATACTTACCCTGGTTTAACTTTAAAAGACTAATGCCCGTAATAAACAAGGCATAAGTGTAACAACAATTAGATATGCTAAAAAAATACATTAAATACATTGCTTTTATCTGAATAATTAAATTTTGTAGATGTAACAACTGCTTGCTAGAGAATTACGTTCTGTATCAGTTCAGGTGAGCAATTTAAGACTTTTTTTTTTTTTTGTCTTTTTGCCTTTTATCTAGGGCCGCACTCGCGGCATGTGGAGGTTCCCAGGCTAGGGGTCTAACAGGAGCTGTAGCTGCCGGCCTACACCACAGCCACAGCAACGCGGGATCCGAGCCGCGTCTGTAACCTACACAGCAGCTCACGGCAATGCCGGATCCTTAACCCACTGAGCAAGGCCAGGGATCGAACCCGCAACCTCATGGTTCTTAGTCGGATTCGTTAACCACTGAGCCACGAAGGGAACTCCTAAGACTATTTTTAATTCCAAAACCGTGGTGATGGGAGATTAGGAGGAAGGTAAATTAAGATACATCAGCAACCGGAGTTCTGGTCGTGGCTCAGCAGAAATGAATCTGAGTGTATCCATGAGGACACCTGTTCGATCCCTGGCCTTGCTCAGTGGGTTAAGGATCTGGCTTTGCCAAGCTGTGGTGTAGATCACAGACGTGGCTCAGACCTGGCATTGCTATGGGTGTGGCATAGGCCAGCAGTGGCAGCTCCAATTTGACTCCCAGCCTGGGGACTTCCACATGTTGTGGGTGCAGACCTAAAAAAAACAAAACAAAAAAAAAAGATAAAGCCAGGATCCAGAGTCTTCCCCAAGCTACAGCGGCAGGGGACATGTGGCAGGATGGTGGGTTCAAAGGGGCTCCTACAGGCAGCATGCACCTAGCAGCTTTCTAGCACTGTGCAAAGCGCTGGGTCAGCTGGTTCTCTCTTTCTACAGTACAGAGAACAACACAAAAGAGATACAAACAAAATTAAATCAGCAGAACAGTGAAAAACTGAACTAATCCTTTGATTTTGCTCTTATTTTTAAATTTTTATTATAACCACTATAAAAACAGAGAGAACTAAAGAGAACAATAGAACAAAACTTTTATAGCCACCGCTGAAATTTAAGAAATCTTATTTTTTCTTCAGGCCTTTTTTCAAAGAAATAAAACAATGTGGATATAACTCAAGTCTGCCCTATTCATTCCTTCCTAGATACGACCACTATCTTAAAGATGGTGTATACGTTTCTGACTTCAGTTTTAAAAGCTTATTATTACAGTTATGTCTATAATAGAGTATTTTATATATGTTTAAAATTCATATACTGGGCATATATTCCTACAATTTTCTTTTTCACTCAACATAACTTAAAATTTCCTCATCAATGACACTGATACTAGCTTACCTTTGGATTCCCAAGAACCGCAATTCCTAAAGACAGTTTTCTTTTTTGACCACCACTTAACTTTTTAGCTTGATTATCTTTGATAGCTTGCATGTCTAAGTCCAGTAAAACCCTCTGCACCTATAAAAGTAAAGTAGGAAATCATGTTTATTTCTTTCATCACATGATTTACACAATTACCAATATTAGGGTCCCATCCCTCCCCTCCCCTACTCTCTACAGCTGCACTTGCAACACATGGAAGTTCCAGGACCAGGGGTCGAATTGGAGCTGTGGCAGCCACAGCCATGGCAACTCTGGATCTGAGCCGCATCTGCGACCTACACCACAGCTAGCAGCAACACCATATCCTTAACCCACTGAGTGAGCCCAGGGACTGAACACATATCCTCACAGAGAACATCAGGACTTTAACCCATTGAGCCACAACAGGAATGCCCCAATGTTAGTTTTTAAGCGTTCCAATTTTTTTTCGTTTTAGGGCCACACCTGGTGCATAAGGAAGTTCCCAGGCTAGGGGTCAAGTCGGAGCTGCAGCTGCAGCCTACACCACAGCCATGGCAACACTGGATCCAAGCCACACCCGTGACCTATGTCAGTTCCTCCAACCCACTTAGCAAGGCCAGGGATCAAACCTGCATCCTCAGGGACACTGTTGAGTTCTTAACCTGCTGAATCACAACAGGAATTCCAAGTGTTCCGATGTCAATACTATCTTTTTTTTAGGCTCCATAGCTCAGCGGTTAGAGCACTGGTCTTATAAAAATGTTCTTTTAGTACAGAATTTAATTTTGATATATATTTAGATGTAGTTTGGAATTGTCAGAGAAAAAGATTCCTGATAGAAAGGTCTGTTTCACTTTTGTTGGGACGGGAATCAACATGAAGGCTCTATATGTGCGTGGGGGGCAGGGGAGGTGGATGTGAAAAGAAAAAAGAAAGAAACAACTCTACTGAGAGACTATTAACCTCCAGATGAAACAAGGACTATTTTATATGTGCTAAAACTTTTGTTCCAAGTTCTAGCTTATTCTTTGTAATAACTTCCTGTTGACCAGCTCAGAACAGGTTTTACATTTAGATTTTCAAGCATATTTTTATTACACAAGTTGTTGCAAAGGTTATTAATTTACAGGGAATAAAAGTAAAGATTTCTATAGAACATACTTCTTGTATTATATTATTGGCTGGTATTCCTTTGATTGAAGCCAAAATGGATAAGTTTTCTTCTACTGTCAGAACATCAAAGTGTATATCTAACTGCGGACAAATGCCAATCATCTTTCTTGCTTCAAACATTTCATCTATTTCTGAGACTCTGTGTCCATATATAGATGCAAACCCTAAAAGCAAAATATGTATTTACAGTAAATAAGTATTGAAAAGTATATATGCTTTCATATGGACTAATAATTTGTTATTTATATGTAATAAACACGTAAAATAAGAGTTAATATATATTTGGAAGATAAAGCACACCCTTATTTCCATCCTACTGGTGATTTACTTCCACTTATATTGCCATCTCATTTCCCTTCATTTTCAGGTCCTATTACAGAGTGGAAAGAGCAAGGAACCGGAAGCTTAATACAAACATAATTATCTATTGAGGCACTACTTATCCTAATGTCCAGTAACAACTTTCCTTCATTTCTAGGCATTACACAATGATGAGGAGACCAAAGAACTTGAAATTCATCCCTAACAAGCTGTGTGACCTTAAGAAAAATCGTAGTCTAAATTCCAGCTTTTGTCTTCTATAAACTGAATATTAATATATCCCACTTTACCTAAGAACTATTAAATCAATGTGATGATGTATGGAGAATCATCACGGAGATTATTATCATAATCATAAGGTAATAAATTCTCATATGAATACAGGATGTTATACCTATCATCAAACAGTGACACAGAGACAAGCAATAAAATTAAATTAATTTTAAAAGTTAAACTACATTTTAAGAGATGCAGATTCAACATATGGAAATTCAGTCCCTTCTTAAAATAAAATATTTATTGTACTGCCAACTCTATTTGGCTACTGTGGAAATATGGAGGTGTTATATTGAATTCTTACCTACAGGACAATCACATATAGCAATTATATGTTTGCGGTATTGCTCTTAAAATTGTTTTTGGCAGATAGTACTGACATTTATCATTCTCTCCTTTTGAACTGTTGCATACTGAGAAATCTTTATTTTCTCAAGTGAAATGTCTATAGGCCTCATTTAATTTCCAGTGAATTACTGGTTTATCCTTTCTTGAAAATAAAGAATAACCAACACTCACAAAATATCAAAGAAAATAGATATAGAACTAGAGGAAATTAGATTAGATTTTTACTTTATTCAATGTGACTGAGTCATTTTTGTTTTCTGCTAAAGAATAAACAAACGTATGTAATAAAAAAGATAAAAGAGAAAACATTAAGAGACACAGAGGTTGATCTCAAATCATTGACAAAATTTGATTAATCAGTACATATTTCAAGGATAAATGATTATACCATGATACCTCGGTTAATAACATCAGTAAAACAGAGTAAGAGGTTTTTTTTTTTTAAGTCAGAGAACTCTCACCATCAGAAGGCGGGCAAAGTCCACAAAGAATATTCATCAGTGTACTCTTTCCTGTCCCACTGTGGCCAAGGAGTGCAGTAATCTGACCCTCATAGATGTCAAATGACAAATCTAGTTCAGGAAACAAGGAGAAGATTCAAATGCGATTTTTATTTCTGTTGAGCCATGTAAGATAAATCACAATACCTTGAGCGATCTTGAAATAAGTCAATAAATTCAGCGACAGATATAATGTTACCAGCATATTTAATAATATTTAACATAATGTAATAATAATTACTTGTTATAGTCAATAGTGTGAACAACAAGCAATACAAAATAAACATTTTTTTTTCCTTATACTAACAGATTTGGAGGGGGCATGAAATATTGGGGGGGGGTCTGTGTTTCTACTTTGGGGAATTTCCAAGGGTATTTTAAACACAGGGATAAACTAAAATTTGTTTCCAAGGGTATGTATAGGCATGTTACATATACTGGCAAAAAGTTACAGATTTCCCTGGTTGCTCAGCGGGTTGAGGATCTGGTGTTGTCACTGCTGTGGCGCAGGTTCAATCCTTGGTTTGGGAACTTACACATGCAAAAAGCATGGCAAAAAAAAAAAAAAACCTAGAAATTAACCAATAGTATGGGAAAGGGTAGGTAAATGCTTTTAAAAGTTCACTTTAAATAAAAGTAAGGTAGAATGAGGAAATATCACGGATACATATCCGTGACTGAAAAGACAGCAAACAGGGACCTGAAAACCCAGCTTCAAATAACCATAGCCCCTGATCTGATGAAGGTGTCCTGGGATGGTCAGTAGCCTGAAAGCTGGAAGCCAGAAGCAACTCTTGCCTGAGTTTCCGGCCTGCCACTCAGCCCTATAGACTTGAGACTCATCATGCCCCACACTCATGTGAACCAATTCCTTAAAAATAATCTCTCCCTTCCTTCCCAGCCTTCCCCTTTAGTCTCTCACTCTCTGAGTGTGTATATCCTACTGGTTCTGAAGAACCTTGCTTGATACTGCTAAACATGCCACTATTCTCAGGATAGTTCCTGCAGCAAAGATTATCAGGCCCCAAACATCAACAGCACCAAGGATGAGAAACCCTGGTTTAGGCCCACAGGGAAAAAAAAAGTAGCTGATACGTACACACATGCATAATAAAATGCAAAAGAACATAGAGTTGTTCAAAAAGTTGACTATTTTTCTTCTTTTTTTTTCTTTTTACGGTCCTACCTGCAGCATATGCAAGTTCCTAGGCTACAGGTAGAATCAGAGCTGCAGCTGCCAGCCTACGCCAAGGCCTAAGCCACAGCCACAACAAAGCAGGACCCGAGCCATATCTGTGACCTACACTGCAGCTTGCAGCAACACCAGATCCTTAACCCACTGAGGGAGGCCAGGGATCAAACCCACATCCTCAGAGAGACAACATCGAGTCCTTAACCCACTAAGCCACAACAGGAACTCCACTATTTTTTCACCTTAATGGGTATTACTTTTTTTTTTACTACTTTGATGTGAAGTTTTATTATGAACAGCAATCCCATAAATAAGTGAAAGTATCCCTAAAGGAAGGAGAGAAAATTATGGTTAAGAAGTTTATAAATTTCCTGCAACTATGTACCTTGTTTTTCCATTTGTACTTTAATATTATGAACTGAACACTAGGAAAGTTACTTACTTCTCAAAGCCTCCACATTTTCACCTTTCTTTCTGTATGTCTTCTGAATACCACTGATTCTGAAAAACACCATTTTCTATAAGTATTTAAAGCAATTTATGTGTGTTTCCATGTATATTTTTATCAAAACTCATTTCAACAAGAATAAATAGGTATCTTCCTACTAAGAAAATAAACCAAAGAAACCTAACAATAGTAAAGAAACAACAAGAGAAAAGTACAGTATTCCTTTCCATTTTAAGTATTATTAATTCATTTTCATGATGAGCCAACTTCCAAAAGGAACTGAAACATTTAACTCAGGTAATTTATAGATTTCTTTTCACATTAGATATGGTCTGTTTACTTAATCAGTACTTGTTACACCCGTTAAAGGAGATTAAAAACCAAACACTATTTCACATCAGCATACACTTCAAACTATCTATAAATGTAAAGTGATTCTCTCCACTTTAAATATCTTACATACTTTTAAAAAGAATTAATGGTTTTTTTCACCAGTTTATATTTTACTCTTAAGAAGGCAGACCACCAGCCCACTGACTACATCTTAAATATCTAAATCTCTCTTGCTTTTACTTTTTTTTTTCCTTTTTAGTTGCTCTGTGGCATACGGAGTTCCTAGGCCATGTTGTTGTCACAAGTGATGCTGTTGTTAGGACCTACCCTGCTGTGGGAACACAGGATTCTTAACCCACTGTGGTAGGCCAGGGGCAAAGCCTGCATCCCAGCGCTGCAGAAGTGCCACTGGTCCCACTGCACCACATCAGGAACTCCTCTCCCTCGCTTTTATACATTCGTGTTAAATTTAAAAAACACAAATTATACTTCACTTTTGCTTTCACTTTTATTTCTTTTCTCTTTCTCATTTTTATTTGGTTTTGACTGAACTAGTAAGGAATAGTAATGAATTTCTTTCCTTCTTAGAAATTAAGTTGATGGGATGTAAAGTTAATCATTTAGCAATTTCTCAAGGTCTGTGAAATTAATGGAAGACAATTTAATGTGTTGTACAACTCAGACAATGTGGTCTGAATAAAATTATAAAGTTTATATTTATTGTTCTAATGTATAGAATGGAGAAATTTTAAAACAGCTTAACTGTTTACATACTAGGTTATATTACTTTTAAAGATTTCTATGGAAACATGAAATTTCAAACCTTGGCAGCAACCTTATTCTAAATGGTTGCAAAGAAAATAAAAACCTGAAAAAGAACTAGCCCTTAATACTGTTTTTAAAAGTCAGGAAATTGTACCAAATCTCCTAAGACACCATACTTACATAGTTTACTTAAAAACAGGATTTACATGTGGCATATTCCATCAGCAGTTCTTATACCTAAATTGCCAAAGATTAAATCATACCTTATAGCCTCTTTTCCTATAAATTCTGAAGAAACAGGTTCAACAATTTCACTAAAACTAATATTCCCATTAACATTCCCCTCTGATAATTCCTTATAATTTCTTTTGTTCTTTGACCAATATGATGGCTTCAGAAAGTATAAAGATGATCTCCGTAGGCCAAATTCTCCTGAAAAATTAAAAAAAACTGAGTTATCCTAACAAATTATTTCTGAAAACTAGTTTATTTTTATTTTTTATTAAAGTATAGCTGATTTACAATGTGCTAATTTCTGCAAAGTGGCTCAGTCATATATATATAGATATATGTATATACACACATATATATTCCTTTTTTGAAAAGTAGTTTTTAAATCATAAAGGCAGTATGTGAAATCTAAGACAACCTCCATCTAAAGTTTAGACGTAAGTACTAAATCCGCAGTGCGTGAAAAATACAAGTTTTACTGACCAAGAACTCTCACCCATACATGGTTTCAGAGTTGCTGAGAGTCTATGGAATGTCAAGCACATTTTCTGCCTAAAGGAACTTTTGAGTGCATGCATATATCCAATGGCTAGAACACAACGTACAGCATGAGGCATGTCAGGCATAGTGCTAATGAGAATTCATAAAAGGAAGAGTTCGTATGTGGAAATCCTGAAGGCTTGAATGAGTAGCATCTTAGTCTGTGAAAACAGGCAGTGCTCAGCAAAGTCGATATGATCCCCAAGGAAGACTTTTCAGAATTAGGAGAGTAGCCCAACAGGGCCGACGTAGGAGATGAAGCTGTGGCACGAATTAGGAGAGTAGCCCAACAGGGCCGACGTAGGAGATGAAGCTGTGGCACGAATTAGGAGAGTAGCCCAACAGGGCCGACGTACGAGATGAAGCTGTGGCACGTGGTGATGGCTGCCCACACAGTATGTGTACATTTTCCCCCCTTTTGCCCCAAGGAACCAATACTCTCCATCTTTTTAATATCCACTCCTCCTCCAGATGGCCACCTGCTTCAAAGGGATCTGAGCCCAAGTCCACAGAGACTCCGATTGATCTAATCGGTGCCTGTCAGGCTCTGGTGCTACTATTGCTCCAGCCACAAGCATGTAACCCACCAGATGGGAACAAAAGGTTTAGCCAAGGGGAAAGGTTCGCTCTCCCTCTGCTGCTGGACGTGAACAAAGAGGCATGGCACCATGCAGCCACGAAGGGGGCAAAGCTGCCAGACCCTGAGACAGAGGTGGCAAAAACATGGAGAAAGTGGGTCCCCAAGGACCAGCCCAGTGTCCATCCTATCTTCTGGACTTCCTTTTAAGTAAAACAATCAATATCCTTCCTAGTTAAGCCAATTAGGAAGGTTCTCCGCTATGAGTAGCTAAAAAAAATTCTGACACACTGAAGATGTGTTTAAATAGATAAAGAAATAGACCATATGGACAGATGGAAGATACAATAAGGGGAGAATGGTAAGAAGAGATTAAATCTATAAAGTATTGTGGAGGACATTAATATATCAGTTTCTATTTAATTCGCCAGGATACTCTCAGCAAGGTTTCTGAGCAGGTGATTAAAGGGACTGGTGAAATTCTTAAACAGACCTGAGATGGGTGATGAGATGAAAGCTACTGCAATGGTCTGGACCAGTGCTGCCCCGTAGAACTTCCTGCAATGATGCAAATGTCCTAAGCTGTACCGTACAATACGGTAACCAACAGCCACACGTAGCGGCTGAATGTGGAATGTGGTTTATGCTAATGAGGAAAAGATTTCCCATATTTAATTCTACGTAATTTAAATTTTAAAAGCCACAATCTTACCATATAAGACTGCAGGCCATTCACAGACAGAATGAATGAGGAACTCGAGGGGAAGAGCAGAGCGAGGTGTTGGTTATTTAATAATATTCTGAATCTACACAAATTTGCAACAGACACAGGATCAGAGAAGGGGCAACGGGAGGAGCACCAGATTACTCCACAGCTCTGGACCTTCGTGGGTAATAATGACACACTGTCGCCAAAAAGATTGGTGTGGGGAAGGACTGAGTTAAGAAGTTGAGTTAAAGAGTTCCCGTTGTGGCTCAGCAGGTTAAGAATCCAACTAGCATCCATGAGGATGGAGGTTAGACCCCTGGCCTCACTCAGTGGGTTAAAGATCTGGTATTGCCCTGAGCTGTGGTGTACGTTGCAGACGCAGCTTGTATCCCACATTGCTGTGTCTGTGGTGTAGACCGGCAGCTACAGGTCCTAGTCGACCCCTAGCCTTCCACATGCCACAGATGCAGATCTTAAAAAAAGAAAGAAAGAAAGAAAGAAAAGAAAAAAGGAAGTTCAGTTAGGGACTTAAGGCTTTCAAAACAAACTGATCTCTTTTTACCCAATCTCTTTACATTCACTAACAGCTAAGGCATACGGTACTTACTTAAAATTAAAAACTATAACAGTGAATATGATTTAAGGTACTCAACTAGGGGAAAAAAATTAAATTCAGTTGACCTTACGTGGCAAAAAAACCTAAAAATCTTTAAAGTAAAATCCAGTAACTACCTGCATACCTGGAATGACTTGATCAAGATAGATGGCCAAGAGGACATAGAAAATGCTATTAAGAGCCAGCATGGTAAGCGTAATAATTAGAGGATACGGTCCTTCAGTCAAATTAGAAAACAAAGCACCTTCATTAAAATCTTCTAAATGCATTACCTGAAAAACACAAGCACCAACTTTATTACATAAAAGTGATAAAAAATAAGCAGAAGCTAACACTACTCAGAGGTACTCATTATATCCAGAGTCAATAAACTGGGCCTTTGCATAGATTAAACAGCCTATCAAATTAGTAACATGAGTTTATAAAGAAAACAATAAAACCTTGACCAAAATATGAGTTTATCACAACCATCCCTTTCGATCATGTGTTTAATGCTGTGTTGCTAAAACTAGTATACCTCTACTCTTGAGGCATAGAATTCTAAGGCTATGACTAGAATGAAATAAAACAAATGAAATAAAAAACCAATGCAAACAAAAGGGTTACCACTCACAGAGAAGTCAAACAAAGTATCAGAGGATAGAATGTTGGTCAGCACCTTTTCAACATTGAAAAGGGAGAAGGTACTGTAATTAATTAACACAACTATTAAATTATTCATGGCAGATATGTGTGATGGAGCAGAAAGAAAAGTACTAGAGGTTGAGGCCTCATTTAAGTCCCAGACCTGCCATTAAGTAAATAATTATACTTTTCTGAATTTCTGTCTCATCTGTGAAAATGAAGATGAATTCAATGACACCAAAAGTCCCTCCCACTCAACAAAAACCTATGAATCTATAATTCTACTTTCCTAAGTGCAAAGGGACTCAGTAGATTCTCAAAACATGTAACAAAAGCTCGAAGGTCTCAAATAGTTAAAATATTCACAAATAATCTATTTTAAGCCTCACAAATCAGAAGTTATCCAACTAACATGAATAATCTCATATTAATCACATTTATTTTTTGCACATTAACCAAATTTATAACTGCAACACACAAAGCATTTTCTTATTAGGATTTTTCCCTGTGAACCTGACTGCCCCTATAAAGACTAATAAAAATCAAATTTATAAATCTAAATACTATTTAGGTAAAGATAATTCCATGAATCTTGGACCTATAAAAATCCCCTGGGCCTACTTATTTCACTACTACAGTCATGAAAAATTTGTTCCATTTCACCCACAATTTTCCCCCAGGCACACATGTGAGATAAATTTATAATAGACAGCAATGAAACCAGGCCACAGAGCAATCTAGATTACCTGATGCTTAAATCAGTGACTTCTCACAGCGTTACTACAATAAAAAGAGATCACTGAGAAACACTAAAGTAAAAAGTGGAGAACTTATAAATAGATCATATAAATGAAAAACTTAAAAATGGAGAAAATATAAATGACACTAATATAAAATATACCCTATTATTCAAATATCATTCCTTCCTCATGCTGAAATTTTAAAATAATTTTTTGCAAACCAAAGGCAGTGTTCATAGTAGTATAACAGACTGCATAGATGTGGAGATAAAAGAAAATGTTTAGTAGGGTGTTCCCATCGTGGCTCAGCAGTAATGAACCTGATCAGCATCCATGAGGATGCACGTTCAAGCTTTGGGCTCTCTCAGTGGGTTAAGGATCTGGCATTGCTGTGGCTGTGGTGTAGGCTGGCAGCAGCTGCTCTGATTTGACCCTTAGCCTGGAAACTTCCTTCTGCCACAGGTGTGGCCCTAAAAAAAGACCAAAAAGAAAGAAAGAAAGAAAATGTTTAGTGAAAGCAAGGTATTTTACCTACCTGTGCAACACCAATTAAAAAAGTACACTGACAGAAGGGACTTAAAAGCCACACTAATGATTTGGGAAAACTTTCCGTGAGGACAATTAAAAGGCCAACAAATCCAAAAGCCACAGTGACTAAAAATTCAACTATTCCCACATGTTTGGATTTTTTAAAAAGGGGTGTCAGCATTAAAGCAAAAAATACCTGTAAAATATAAATATTAATATTAATGCATTGTTCATATACACTGGTATGAAAACAAAATTAAATTCTGTTTCTGAAAGAGCAAGTTATTTTATTAGAAAATACATTCATTAAAATATAATTAATTTCTAAAGCCTTGGTAACGTATTTAATTTTCATACAAATAGTGCTATACATTAAAAATTGAAAACTATAAATATTAAAAACTGCCTTTTATGCAAGTACTAGGCAACACTATAGAAACTATAAACCACCATGTGTTTCTGCAGTTAAATACAAATATGAACAAAACAATAAATCGAAAAGCTTTTAAATGCAGAACTCATCTTTTAAACTTAACGTGTTGATAAGAAATAAAGCCAGTTAAAAACCAGGCAACTATATAGAGAAGTACGTGAGTAAGTTATAAATTATCATGTTAAAGAGCAGAGCTGATAGTCAAAATATTTAACAACTGACACAGCACAGGCACATAAGTCAATTAGAATGGAAACTGGGACGACTTAAAACAAAGGCTGGTCATTAACAGCCAGCATCCAACCAAAATACCCAGTGAACATCAACACTGTCAAAGAATTACATTTACAAAGACATATCTTTACACAACATCATCCTATAACATCCCGAAGCAGTCAGGATCTCTCAAAAACAAAGCGATAAAAAGCCTAATACCAGACAATCTTAATGGCGTATAAGCGCAATTATATGAAGACAATAAAAGGCAGACTCAGAGGAACTATACGTGAAATAAATCAAATAAAAACGAGTTAAATTTAAACCTGAGAATATTTCATAAACTTCCTAAAAATATGGAGGTACAATGATACAACCACTTATCAGTAACCTAGTAATAATCTTGCCTTTCACAAGAAATCAACTATAAGTAAGCCAAAAAATAAGACTTCACTATACTAATCAAATATTTGACAGCTCTTTAGTCCCATTTCAAGTTAAAATACTTACAGATGACAACCCATACAAGAAAAAAAGGAGAAATATCACAAAGCAGCTACTTTGAGGGAATAATGAAGAAGCTGTTGCAATGACTGCCATAAGAAGGGACATAAGAAAAATCAAACTTGTATACAGAAGAACCCAGGAAAGCCTAAAATGAGAATACAAATATGTTTAGAGTTAAATACATAGGCTTAAAGAAATCATTTTAAACAAAACTTTAGCTTTATTTTAGTCATTTTAGTCTAGTCATTTCCATGGTATGCTCATGTATTGAAAATCAAAGCTCTTGTAAATAATTAAAAATACAGTGCTAGTTAAACTGTAGATAAAAGTACAAACTGTTACAGAGATAAAATGGTGATTAGCTTCCCGAGTCCAAAAAAAAAAAACTCACAAATTTATAGCAATTCATGATTAATTTAAATCTAATACTCTCAAAAGATCAGTAATGCACAGCATTTCTGGATTTTCTTAAAATATGAAGGGTTCAGTGACTGACAATTTTCTTTATGGCATACGCAACAATTAAATTTCTAATGACTTCTGGTACTTTAACAATAAAGGCTACCATACTAATCAACACCATGATTACTACATGTATACAATGGGAGGTCAGGAAGACCAACAATGAAAGGACTCCTCAAATTTCTGTTCAAGTCAGAGCAGCATTTAGTTTCATTTCACTTTTATTTTTCAAGTAAGCAGATAATTCAGTGTATACTACTATAAAATAATCACAATAGGTCTAAAAGATACCTAAATTACCAAAATTAACTCCATCATTTTATAGAGGCAAAACTGAGGCACTGAGAAACTGATTAGCCTAAATTTTTCCAGCCACTATTTCATCACAAAATACTTTAATAATCCAATGCATCTTAAAAACCAATCACTGGTAAAATGACAGGAGGAAAAAAAAGGAGCAAAGATGATATGTTATACCAAATACTCCCGTTATGTAAGGTGTTATAATTAACTGTTGCACTGGGCTAAACAAAATAAAAGGGACTACAGTAACAACTCACATGCACAGTATTAACTTTTCCCCCAAATGAGATCAAAATAAATGTTCTTAATACACTGCAGGAAAAACAAAGAAAATATACTAAGAATTATTTATTAAAATGTATGCCTCTAAAAAATTACCATTGTATAAAAATGCTAGTATGTTCATTTGTGAAAATTTGTTTTATTTGTTTCTCTACAAGTTATTTGTATATTTTCATCTGAAAACATTCACAGAAATAATTTTTCCAGGAGGGAGTGGGGAAAGCTCATATACTACAGACACAAGCTCCAGTCATTTTGATTATATTTTTAACAACATGTATAGGCTATGATATTTGAGGGGACTTACAGGCTAATAATTTCTAACGTTCCAAGATCTCCTGTCTTCTGTACACTGAAATACATGGAGCATGCCTCATCAAACAAAATATGAAATAAAATTTAAATACATAATATCAACCTGAGGAGTTCCCGTCTGGCTCAGTGGTTAACGAATCCAACTAGGAACCACGAGGTTGCGGGTTTGATTCCTGGCCTTGCTCAGTGGGTTAAGGATCCGGCATTGCCATGAGCTGTGGCGTAGGTTGCAGATGCGGCTCAGATCCTGCGTTTCTGTGGCTCTGGCTTAGGCCAGCAGCTACAGCTCCGATTCAACCCCTAGCCTGGGAACCTCCATATGCTGCAGGTGCAGCCCTAAAAAGACAAAATAATAATAATAATATCAACCTGAGCTTTCCAAGTATCACCTCCTTTAGTCAAAACAAGCCAATCAATTGCTGAAGCTTTTTGATAAGTCTCAAACTTCAAGACGAAAGCAATAACTATCAGAAAACCAGATCAGTTCTTCATCATGTTAGGTGAATGACAAAATTACAATTCTAAAGATCTGTATACTTATATAGTTATCAATCACACTAAATAACAAAGTTTTAATAACATACCAAAAGGCAGTGTCATGAAGTCCCATTATCTTTAAAAACTCTTTTAACTTTTTCTCTTTTTCTGCTACGATATGAATTGCCAAAAAGTATCCAAAAGGTGAAAATGCTATAACTAGGTATATTAAAATTACTCCTCGGGGAAAGGTATCTATTTCTACAACAGCAGTTTCTCCCATAATAACAGCTTTAGTTGACTCCAGCTCCTTCCAAAAAGAAACATTGGTCTTCAACTATAATTAGAAAATGTAAACACATTCGATTAATTTAGTTCTGATAGTAGCCCTAATAAAGTGTGACAATTAAACCTCTAAATTTAGTCAATAACCTAGTACAAATACAATCCTCAAAAAGCTACACACCTGAAATAAAGAGGCTGACCCCAAAAGCATACCTCATAGAATATTGCTTTTATTCATTCTGGAGGCATGTTACAAAGTTTAAAGTCTGAAGATGGGAAGTATATAAATTTTGATTAAATAATCTGTCAAAGAAAACAAAACTGCCAAATGATCATCTTAAGCTGACACGTACATGCATTCTAAGATTGTGCATTTAAAAACTTAAGGAATTAAGGAATGACTACTAGTCCCAAGAAAGAGTGACTATTTTTAAAATGTTCTTTTAAATAGTAAGTCCTTCTGTCATTTCATAATCTATATATGCAGCATGCATAGACAATAATAAAACCATTTATGCCAAAGGATATACTTCTCCCTAACATTCAGCTGGATGCTGCTTTACCTGTTCATCCAGCGCGGTCTGGGTTGTGGACAGCTAAGGTCTTTGGCCAAAACACAGATAAGTACTCTAACTCCATCAATGTGATATACCCTAAATTTCACTGTCACTACCTAAACTTCTGTGTTACTGCATGTTGTATCTACAGTATGTTTACACCATGCTGTGAGAGTTTATAAGACATTTCTATGTATATCATTTTACTTGGTTCTAACAGCAACCCTGACAATAAAGCATTATTTCTGTAGTCATTTTACCATGTAGCAGTCTAACAACTAGCAGAGAAAGTGCTCCTGTTCATTTCTACTAAGACACGAAACACTGGATTACGTGTAACTAAGCAGGTCTTTAGACTGTAACTGCAACATTTATATACGACCTTAGTAGCAGTATAGTATTCAATACAGAACTGGGAGTCCAAAGTGATAGTCTGAATTAGTTTTGCCATAATTAACTCAGTTTTGGAAGGTCACTTAATCTTCCTGTGCTTTAGTTGCAGGTATAAAATGGAGACAATAACAGCACCAATCTCACAGTGGTGCTAAGGATTAAATACGTTCATATTAGTACGTATCTTTGAAATATTGTTTGGCAAATAAGTGATAAATGTTCAATAAAAAATAAAATCTACCACTACTATTAAGATAATAGATATTAACTTTCTTTAAACTAAGTTATTCTTTTTTTTTTTTTTTAATGACTACACCCACAGCATATGGAAGTTCCTGGGCCAGGGACTGAATCTCAGCCACAGTGGCAACCCTCTCTGCAGCTGTGGCAATACCAGATCCTTTAATCCACTGCACCAGGCCAGGGATCGAACCCGCACCTCCACGGTGACCTGAGTTACTGCAGTCAGGTTCTTAACCCACTGCACCCAGTGGGAACTCCATAAACTAAGTTACTCTTTTTCAGGGGAAAAGCCTATAAATATAGATCTTTTATAAATATTATGTTTGGTCAACATATACAATATATGGGTATATAGAATGCTGAATCACATGTTTAGACACCATCAAATAAAACTGGCTTAAAAAATTACATCAGAAAACATGACTTCCTCCTTATCTTTTTCCTTATGGGGGGGTGGTATAAAGTTATGTATTTTGCACATTTGACAGTAGTCAAATGAAACCCTATGATAAAGACTGAGGGCATGATTGTTAATACACAGTTGGGCTTTATCTTTCTTTCTTTCTTTATCACACTTACCTGTATAATGGCATCATCTATCGATGCCTGTAAAACTGTGAACCCTGAGGACCAGTACTGAACAGCCTCACATGATTTTGAACAGCCAGCTATGGAGGGGAAAAAAATGTCATACATAAGATTCTGCACAACACACAAGCAATTTCTTTTAAAGATAAAATATAGAGGGTTATCAAAGTAATAAAATTAATCAATCCCTACAAGACCAAAGAAAATAAGCAACTGCCCTCCAAAGGCAAACAAAACCTATTCCTTATTGTTTATTTGAAATTCTTGAAATTAAAGAGTTACATGGGATAGGATACTCAAAATTAAATGAACACAAATTCAAAAAAAAGAAATTAATGGTAAATAGAGTTATTTAAAATAAGCCACATTTCTGTTATAAGGTAAGTCATTCTGCAGTGACTCATCAGCTTTAAAGCACTTCCAGATGCAAGGACAAGTTTGGGTTAAGAGAACAGAAAAAAAGAAAAAGTCTATAAGGGCTTTTCGGAATCAAGTCACAAATACAGTACCTGACATAGCTACTTTAACAGTGTTCAATAACTGGTTAAAAATTATCTTTTCAGAGGTTTAGACATTGAAGACTGTTTTACCATGTTTCAGACATAAAACTAATGAAGTTTATTAGTGAAAGACTGATATTTTAAAGACATATAGCATACCATATATGAAACAATTACATGGAGTAAAGAACACAGATTTACAAAGTCATATAATTCAAGAAAAAAATGTTGTTACCGTAATCAATATATATAAACGTATTAAAATTGAAGTGGACATTACATAAATTATACTTCATACTACATGTAAAGATGTAGATAACTATACATACATATTTTTATGCTATACTTGACAGTCTTCTTCTCTGAATAACTATAGTTGAAAATGCCAGTGTCAGACCCCATCAAATTTTGCATATTGAGTTAAGAGCAGCAAAAACATGCACTTAATCGATTTTCATTGATTATTTAGGGCTATTTACCTCTTGAATCCATATAAATAGAAGACACTGGAACTGTATCAGGAAAAAAACGGAGTTCGTAGGACATGAAGTCTTTAAAAACCACACCCACAAAGTTGCTGGGCTTAGAAAGACTGGATGCTAACAATTCTTTTTCATTTGTATATTCTTCGGTAATTATGACTATAAAATAGTATAACAACACAGTTAACTCACAGATTTGAAGAGTTTATTATAATACAATAGAACAAATTTACCATTATATTCAATGAATGCAATGCAATTTTCTTTTCTTTTCTTTTCTTTTTTTTGCCTTTTAAGGAATTTCCCAGGCTAGGGGTCCAATTGGAGCTGCAGCTGCCAGCCTACACCACAGCAATGCCAGATATGAACCGCATCTGTGACCTACAGCACAGCTCATGCCAACGCCAGACCCTTAACCCACTGAGCGAGGCCAAGGATCAAACCAACACTTCATGGATACTAGTCGGGTTCGTAACCCACTGAGCCACAACAGGAACTCCCTGATGAGTGTAATGTTTTATAAGACCTTGTTTAATGCTCTAACTTCTTAGAAAATGAATACAATGCTTCTAAAAAAAGAAATAATTAATATTAAAACAGTGCTATTTTACAGACATTATTTCTTAACTGTCATTTGATTACACAAATTATATGTCAGTGTAACACATAAGTTATCAACATGATAAAATATATACTTTATACGCAATATACATAGTTCATTTATCTGTCTCAAAGTAAAACCATACAAACAACTCCTTGATAAATGAATGGATATTTTATTTTCAAATATCCCTTCTTATGAAGAAAATTCCATAATCCCTTTCAGAAACTAGATATACATTTTAGTTAACTATGACACAACTTCTCTTTAAATAAAAACTGCCATTTAAACCCAACATTGCTTGTTCCTTTTTTAGAAGATACAAGGAGAAAATACTATAATCATCATTTAGCTCCTTTCCCATCAATAATCTGAATCTTTACATATTTTTCTGAAGTTTTCTTTAAAAGCAAGTAATCTTCACTACAGGAGCTTCAGAACATGTGATGAAATGGAGAAAGCACAGGGTTGGTACTTAACTTTATGGTTTATTAGCTGTGTGAGAACAGGCGAGCAACTTAATTCTCTGAATTTTAGTATCCTGATTCACAATACCTAACTGATCACACTGGGTTGTTAAGACAAAGGGTAATTATAGACCTGAAAATCCTTTGTAAATTATTAAGCATTACTTAAATGTTAATCATCAGGATTTTCCAGACCTTTAAGATATACATGGAACTCCAAGATTGATCTGAAGAAAGAGGATGTTAATCCGATATCCTATCAGTCATGTTACCATGCATGTAAATATATCTCACCTTTGGATAGTTCTGTTATTAAAAAAGATAGAACTTTTTTAAAAAATCTACATATATCTCTACTATTTTGGCCTCTAGGTTAATACACACTGACTTGGATTTCTTTGGTGTGTACACTTTTCTTCTACTCAACATTTCTGATGAGTTTTTAGTGACACTCTAAATTCTTAAGGCTACCCAACTTGTGCTTAACAGGATAAACCAATAAATACATTATATACCAATAAGATAAAAATATTAAATAGTAATAAGCCAGAAAGAAACCAATGAGGAAAAAGTTATTTGGCTCCTGACTGCACAAAACATCTTTTATTCAATGAAGTATCATGCAATAATGCGGAGATAAATACTAGAAGTCAATTACAACTAACTATCCTGTATGACAGAGATAACAGGTTAATCTTATTTTCTATAATTCAGCATTTCAGTATATCAATCATGACTGTATATGCATTACTGTCACTTGCTCTAGTTTTTGCCTTAAATTTTCTCACAGCCATGTTAGGATCACTGGTATCTCAGTCACTGCTTTCTCCGTTTTCTAGTCCCTTTCTTTTTTTTTTTTTTTTTAATTTTTAAATTTCTGGCCACGCTGACAACATGTTCCCGGGCCAGGGATCAAACCCAAGCCACAGCAGTGACAATGCCAAATCCTTAAGCTCTAGGCCAGTAGGGAACTCCTTCTTCCCTTTCTTTGCGAGAAGTACAAACCGAGAAAAACAAACTCAGGTACACAGTCACAGCCAGTCTCTAAAACTCAGTGCTTCTTCTGCTTACACCATCTGCCTCTACAAACAGGCATGGCAATCTGAAAAGATTACTGCTTTATAATCTTCACCATGTATTTCTAGCTTCTTAACAGTTGTATGAGTAAAGCAAAATGAAACAGTCCTTCAAGTCTTTTTATCCTATACAAATATACTTATTTTATTAATGGTCTATGACTTAAATATAAAATATGCTTCCTATTACCAAGAATATAAATTAAAAGTTTCACAAGAAACATAAGGCAGCAGAAGTAGATGATTTTAATATTTTTATTATGTTTTGTTGACGAGATATATTTCAGTATGGTAAGAATGGTATATTTACTCCATAAAACAAGCAGAAAAAGGCAGTTCCCATCATGGCTCAATGGAAACGAATCTAATTAGCATCCATGAGGACGCAGGATCGATCCCTGGCCTCGTTCAGTGGGTTAAGGATCCAGCGTTGCCATGAGCTATGGCTGTGGTGTAGGCCGGCAGCTGCAACTCCAATTCGACTCCTAGCCTGGGAACCTCCATATGCTACATGTGCTGCCCTAAAGACCAAAAAAATAAACAAAAAAAAAAAAAGACAAGCAGAAAAGTATGGAAAAGGCTTTCAATTATAGATAGCATGGTATATAAGCTCATGATACCATCAGGAAGGTGATCAGCAGAAACTTTTTGCATGATGTTTCTTGTAATATTAGTCACTGGAGTATATCCAAGAACTAGGTTAGCGAGAATAGATTTGTCCAAGGGGTTAAGTTCTCTATCAGGCACTTCTTCGTATTTCTTATTTGGATGCATCATGCTAATGAGTATTAACCAAAATAGAAAAAATAGTGGAAAAAGAATTTCCTATAATAAAGGAAACAAACAAAATGATTACAAAGTGTAACAAGGACAGCAAAAAAATCATCAAAATTTCTAAGAATATAACTAATACTACGGAAAAAAAATATGAGGAACTTGGGTCTTCTTTCTTAAGTACAAAAAAATAAAAGCAATTCTATCCCAAAAGAAATATTGTGTTGAACTTAATCCAACAACATATTAATTTTTCATTTACATTCAATTTTACTAAAGTATTTTAAAATTCAAGTCACCATAATACATTTAAATGACATAAAAGCTCATATTTAAACATTTTAGGTTACTAATATAAAATACAATAACAAACATACTCATATATAACTTTATTTAGAGTAACTTACCAGACATTCTTAATAGGGGTCATCATAAAAATGTCTTTAGTCAAGTCTATATTAAAACTCACACTTCCACTACTAAAACTATGCTCAATTAAATTCAATAGTCAACTTTAAGAGAGATGAACTGTTTACTATTACATCTTCCTGCTTAGTTGTTCTGCTGGTTTCAGGAGAAGATCAACAATATCTTTCTGTCCTTTAAAATCATTCTTAACTGGCTAGCCAGAGTTCTATCTTTTACTTTTTAAAAAGTCAAAGAAACTTATAATTTATATGCTTTTTTTATATGCTTGTGGGAACAAACATATGACATAATTTTAGTAATCTTGGGCCATTCAATCCAGAGTTCAAAAGATGGGAAGTCATGCGGAATAAACTATGGAATAATATTCCACAAAGTTATCTGCAGAATTTATATTTCATTTCATAAGACTTAAAAAATGCATGTCTCAAGATTCAAAATTAAGCACTGATATTAGAAATCACTACATATAGAAATCATTATTAAAATTCTTAGCATTCAGGATTTCCCATCGTGGCTGAGCAGTAACAAACCTGACTAGTATCCGTGAGGATGTGGGTTTGATCCCTGGCCTTGCTCAGTGGGCTAAGGATCCGGCATTGCCGTGAGCTGTGGTGTAGGTTGCAGACATGGCTTGGATCTGGCATTGCTGTGGCTGTGGTGTAGGCTGACAGCTACAGCTCTGATTCAACCCCTAGCCTGGGAACTTCCATATGCCGCAAGTGTGGCCCTAAAAAGACAAAAAAACCAAAATTTTAGCATTCAGAAAACATTGGGTAATTTAAGTATTCTGAGACTATCACAACAAGCTTTTACTCACAAATTAAAGGGACCCAAAAATATAAAATTGTAATAAAAACCTATCCAGCAAAATAAATCATTTCTTAAAGATGGAACATATTAATGCAAAGTAAATGCAATAATACTCACTTAACTTACCTGAACACTACTTTTTTTAGTCCTGCATTTAACTAGATAATTCTTCAGTAGGAGTGTTCTGGTCTGTCTCCAAACCCCAACTTCCCTAATTGCAGTAGCCATGTTTTCTGGATTAGTCTACTAAAGAAGGGAGATTAAAAAACAAACAAACAAAAAAAGAACCACACAGTCAAGTACATGCCATTTTAAATGTCAAAACAGACAGATAGATGGTTCAGTCTTAGATTAGACAGAGTTAAGCATACTCCAAGCTGTCCCTCCTACCTGGGCGGAATGCATGAACCAAGAACTTAAAGATCCAGAAACGTAAACAGTAGCATGTGAAACAAGGGGAACCAGAATTCCAAATACCACCCAACAACCAACAGTGAGCCTACCACTTTTTCTCTCCCAACATCCCCTAAATTGAATGTACTGAAAGCAGGTACCAGGGCATAGAGAAAGCTCTAGGACAAGTTTTCTGGTTCTAGCTTGCTAGGAATAAGAAGGCTTCTGCTCAAGGAGAACCGGGAAATACCCAATCTTTTTTCTCTTCTACATCCTCCTGTGCTCCTGTCCCCAAGCACTCCCACGATGATGCGTCAGATTACCGTAATGAAAGCTTAATGCGGCCCAACTCTGAGGCAGAGGAACCTCTCTCTCCATTAAGTGGAGCTCCGGTTCTAAGAGGGTGGGGATGAATCTCAAGGCTTTCTGCCCTATCTCCTGCCACAGGGCCCTGCACTTGATAGATGCAGTGGCACAAGTCTGTGGCCCAATGGGGCAAGTAAAACCGAGCCTTCTGGCTGGAAGATGGAAAAGAGGAGCCACAGGGAATCAGAAGGCAGCAGGGAGGGCAAATGCAAAGAGAAGCCCAGGAAAGCAAGGCCATGAACTTGCTTATTAAGTCCTGGACTAACCCCAAGCTGGGTCTACATGGATCTAATCCTATTCTGTGTACTGAAGGCTTGAGGAACTGAACTGACCGACCACAACCCAGATCCAACCTGGTCACTCACTGGCTGGCACACAAAGGGCAGGTTCAAACTGCACTGCCAAGGCTTCTGAAAACTAAACTGAAATTAGAACCACAGCCCAAAGAATGTGGGTGGAAACTTAAGACCTGAGCCTAAGCAGGTTGACAGAGTGCAAAAGGAAGACATCAGTACTCTATAGGATGAAAACAGAACTCAGAGTCTATGAGACTCCAAAATGACTCCACTAATGAAGCATGAAAATCAACCAAGTGCCGAGATGACAGAGATTTTGAAATTATCTGACAAATACTTTAAAGCAGCTATTTAAAAAGTGCTCCAGGAGTTCCCACTGTGGCTCAGAGGGTTAAGAACCTGACTTGATCTCCATGCAGATGTGGATTTGGTCCCTGGCCTTACCCAGTGGTTTAAGGATCTGGCGTCCTGCAAACTGCACAGATGCAGCTTGGATCCAGTGTTGCATTGGCTGTGGTGTAGGCCACAGCTGCAGCTCTGACCCCTAGCCTGGGAACTTCCCTAAGCTCTGAGTGTGGCCGTTCAAAAAAATTTTTTTAAGGTATTATTAAAAAGTGCTCCAGCAAACAATGGAAGGCACTCCTGAAAACAACGAAAGAAAACGTCCGCAAAGAAACAAGACATAAAGTAGCACCGAATAGTCATTTTACAACAGAAAAACACAGTCGCAAATAAATAAATCCCAGAGGACAGGCTCAAAAGCAGAATGGAGACAACAGAAAAAGAGTCAGTAAACTAGACAGATCAACAGAAGCTATTCCATTTGAACAAAAGAGAGGAAAAAAGTTTTCTTTAAGAGTTAACAGTACCTCAGGGAACTGTGAGACAATAACAAAAGACCTAATATTCAAATTATCAGAGTCGCAGAAAGAGAGAAGTCTGTTGATGAAAAAATACTTAAAGAATTAATGGCTGAAAACTTTCCAAATCTGGGCAGAGATGAAAAACCTAAGCTTTGCAAGAAGCTTGATGAAACACAAACAGGAAGGAGGGCGGGTGGAAGGGGGAGAGACAGAGAGCTCACACTCACTCCAGGATGATTTACTACAAAACAAACACAGAAACACTAACCAACACGACAGTAAGAACATTCTCAAGTTATCTGCCAAAACACATTGATTTAGTGGGTGTCACTGAATTATTCATTCAAATTGAATGCTGCATGCTTAATTCTTCATCTTTAGAAAACGGGCTCCTCATAAAATAGCTGATGGACTTACAATATGCTTCCCTTTTTTTGAGAACGGCCCCCTGAACTCAGGCTTGAGTCTTCAATAGCCTTGGCTGAAGTCCAAGAACCTTTGCACCCACCCCACCTCCCCACCTCTAGTCAGAGCTTTTTAAAGCAGATCCTCACCCCTATCTTCCCCCGACCCACCATCCCAGCAGACACACAAACCATCATCATCACTACACCTCAGGGCTGTATCCCTGAAATTTCTCCTGGCGGTACAAAAATTTTAACTAAGAGACCCAGAGACGGGGAGTCACTGAAACAGTGACATTGATGGAAACATTTAAGAAAGTTCACACATTCTTGGTACTAAGCTTCCTCCTCAAGTTTGATACCTACTCTGACCAAAGCTTGATTTTTCTTCCTTGGAGTATATGAAATGCCCTCTTATCCAACCCACATATTTTATTTTCACGTAAGCTAGCCAGAGTCAGATGCTATTTCTCGCACCAAAAGCACTCAACCAATGTAACAGTATCATGTGTTTCTCACTCCATGGTTAGCATACTCATAAAGATAACAATGATTTCCAGAGGCAAGCACAGCAGGAACAAAGGGAAATGTTAAAAACCTGCCCACCTCTCTCCTACTAAGTGTAGAATTCCACTGACACTAGGGGAGTGAGTGCAGATAAAACGCTGAGAACCACTAGTGTAACGGTTTTAAAGTAGCTTTAAGTTAAAGTAATACGAACAGGGAAACGTTTCTGCAGAAGGTAACATACAATGATGAATCAAAGAAGTCACTTCAGAGTCTATTCAGTCTCAGTTTTGTCCTTTCTTCCAAAGCACAAAGTCCCTCCCTTCTTAAGCAAGAGGTGCTTTCATGCTGTTTTCCTTTTGCCCCTGAGCTCTATTCTAGGTAGATTTTTCTTTTCTTGGCCAAAATGTCCTTCGTGACTTTGTGCAGGTCTTTTCAAGGGAGTACTTGCTACTGACTGGCTAGATAATCTCATCGAACTAACATGGAGGCGATCTATCCTTACCTGTTCGTTCTCTCCTCAGGGGGAAAAAAAAAATCAAAATCAATGCAAACATCAACTGACAGTTTACTCAATATTCATAAAAAGGAAATACCACATCTATTCTTATTTTGATACTTAAAAAAAATTTCTATCTTAAAACAATACCTTTTTTAAGAGAGTTTTTTGGTTTTGTTTTTTAAGCCTGCACTGTGGCATATGGAAATTCCCAGGGTAGGGTAGGGGTTGAACTGGAGCTGCAGATGTCAGCCTATGGCACAGCCACAGCAACACCAGCTCCAAGCTGCATCTGAGACCTACACCGCAGCTTGCAACAATGCCAGACCCTTAGCCCACTGGGTTTGGGCCAGGGATCAAACACGCATCTTCATGGACACTAGTCGGGTTCTTAACTCGCTGAACCCACAACGGGAACTCCCAAGAAAAGACTTTCTAAGAAGAGCTGACCTATCAAGTAAAATTCCAACCGTAGCTCTCCATCTGCAGCCTGGAAGAGAGTTTACTTAAACTATGGGGCAGAGCCAATCCTTAGGTGGCTCCAGCAGCCTAGCATCAACCTCCCCTCCCCCAACACAAACAATCAAAGGAAACAGGCTCCAGTAAACCCAATCAGCATCTTCAGACATGTTAAAAGAAAATGGAATTGGTCAACATTTATGGAAAAGCAGTATTGTGACCAGATACCTAAATCAACAAACAGGTTTGTTTGCCTGAAGAAGGAAAGTGGTTAAAGGGGTGACTTCTGGAGCCACATCAGCTAAACAAGAATCCTGCCTCTGCCCCTTACTGGCTTTGAGATCTCAGGCAAGTTACATAACCTTTCTGTGCTCATCTGTAAATGGAGGAAGAACGGCACCTACTTCTTTAGGCTGTTAGAATGACTAAAAGAATAAATAACACATACGGCTGAAAATGGTGCCTGGTACATGGCAAGTAATTACACATTGACCACGACTATCTATAAAAGCAGTATAACCGATGTTCTCAAAGGAATATAAAAGAATATCATACTCATGAAACAAGAGCAAAGCGATTAAGAGAAAGCTGTTAGAAAACTTGGAAACGAAACAGACAAAAAATAAAATAAAATGAAATTCTCACCAGATGGCGCAAATGGCATTGGAAAGCAAATTAGTGAGGAAGAAGGAAGGCTGAGTCAAGGAAAAAAGACAAAGAGAAGAAAATGATGAGTGGAAAGTATGAACTATGTTATGAAACATATACATGAATCCGTATTATGATGGACCTGAACAAACTGATGTTTCTTACAGTTATAAGCTCTAGTCTAGTCATGTGAAAGATGTTAAATTCCAATAGTCTTGAACTTCTATCTATTTGAGCTATTAAAATAAAACATCTTAAAGAAGAAAAATTGACTGACTGCTTTTTTTTCTTCAAGATATGAAACACCTAGAAAACTAAAATGAAACAGTCTTTTGGTTGTTTTTTTTTTTTTCGTTTTATGGCTGCACCTCCAGCATATGGAAGTACAGGGGTTGAAGCAGCGGCCGGCTTACACTACAGCCACAGCCACACTGCATCCTAACACACTGAGTGAGGTCAAGGATGGAACCCAAATCATCACGGATACTATGTCAGGTTCTCAACCTGCTGAGCCACAATGGGAACTCCTAAAATGAAATATTCTTAAAACTGATTCTTCCTTAACATTTAGTTTAACATTCATCTAATCAGTAACTTCAAAGCTGTAGGCAGGTTTTTGTAAACCGACACCACAACGAACCTGTCTGCCCTCCTCAGCACCATAGCCCACAGTGTCTAAGCAGGCGCAATTTGAAAAGGGCCAAGAGGAATAATCAAGCAAGGACGGCTCCATGCAATAACACGAAGCAGTACCTCTACCGTGAAGGATTCCTTGCAAATTACAGGTGCTTGGGAAAATATCGTGCTGCTTCTTCAAGTGTTGAGACCACACTGTCCCTGAGAATTATGATTGTCCTTTAGGGAGAAGATCAAGGAAAAAGAAAGAATAAAGAAGCAGTTCCTACAACTCACACTGGTAGGGTGTTCACCAAGTCCAACCCCCACTGTTTTGCAGGGTTTGGAAGGGGAAAATTAGAATGGAGGAAAGATGTGGGAAGACGGTGCTTTCTATACTGACGAACTCGACCAAAGATAAATAGATGTGTCAGAGCTGAAACCACCTCCTAGGGGTGGAGCAATGGGATTTCCTGCAAGAAAGGTGGAGTTCCACCCCGCAGACGTGACATGAAAGTGGTTCTCCTCCAGGAAGTGGACAGCTGAAAACAGGACTGGACGGCAAAGTTAGAAATGAGGCATGGCTTGTAGGCAACATCTGCAGAAAATTTAACTCGTCCTGTGCCTTTTCATGGACCATAAAAGGCTCTAAAATTTCCTCTTTCTAGGCTGTAATTCCCCTTAAGTATCCCAAACTTTATAATCTTATGTGATAGCCTTCAAGGATAAAAGGAAAAGGCAGTGAAGGATGCTTGGCCTGTCTCACATTGAATCCTGGTTGTAAGCGGGCACAGAGTCATGTAGTCAACTCACAGGAGTTTACTAACTAGTAACAGAGTTCATACAAGACCAAGGCATTATCAATGGAGAGGACCATACAATGCTAAAATGCAGCATTTTGGGTAGATATAATATATAGTAGAAGATGATCCTTGAAAGCACAAGTTAATAACTGAAGTACAATAAAACTTCTAATGTTTTTTTTTTTTTTTTTAGGCAAGAAATGCATTTACTAGGATAGGACGCTTGTGAGAGATGCAAGCAGGCAAGCAAGGAAGCTCTCTAATGGCATATTTTTAACAAATCGTACTTTTTGGAAAACTCCTAATACTTGATATAGTTCTAACTTGAAGTCTTACCAATGCGGTATCTTTAAAACTCTTTCACAAAGTCCATTCTTTACTGCTACAGAACAATGACAAAGACATAGAAATAAGGGTACAAAATTATTTTTAAAATCTTTATAGTTGCTTTCCACTGCTGCACAGCATATCTGGGGCATGGGTTAACTATGTTGTAGCGTTTTACATAATAATTAGATAACTTTTAAACTCCTAATATCACTAAAGGTTTAATCAAATATTTAACTTTCTATTGGAGGAAGGAAAAAAGTGCTCTCTGAACCGAGAAAGCATCTTGAGATGGGAAAATGAGGCAGGCAGCTCCATATAATCGATGGATCAGTTTATTACAGGCCACCTTACTCACAGAGTGGGACTGGGGTCAGCAGACAACAAGCTGGAAGCATTCACAGCCGCACTCTGCACCGCCAAGCGGCCCCGGGATGATTTCACAGTTAATCTAGAGTGTACAGACAGGGGCTTGGAAACAGGGCCTGCATTCCTAAGTCAAAATTCTTGAATAGGTAACTAGTCTCGTGGGTGCAGGGAATACATCATCGTTTGGGGACTAAGGGAGCATAGAGACCGCCTGATCCTAATGATTATTAAACAGTTTCGGAGTTCCCATCGTGGCACAGCGGAAACGAATCCAAAAAGGAACCATGAGGCTGCAGGTTCGACCCCTGGCCTCGCTCAGCAGGGTTAAGGATCTGGCGTTGCCGTGAGCTGTGGTGTAGGTCACTGATGTGGCTCAGATCTGGCGTTGCTGTGGCTCTGGCGTAGGCTGACAGCTGAAGCTCTGATTAGACCCCTAGCCTGGGAGCCTTCATCTGCTGTGAGTGCAGTCCTAAAAAACAAAAAACAAAACAAAACAAAAAACCCAAAAATTTCTATTAACTGCGAGGCCTGTGACAACACAGAAGTAATCTACTGCACAGTTCAGTCCCGGGTAGGGTCAGTGAAAGGACAGGAGAAACAGTTACGGGCAAGATGGCATCACTTATGATCACTTTTCCTAGATAAAAATAATTCATACTAAATCTAGTAAATTGCAAGAAAAACTGAATGCCTACTGAAGTCTATTGCCCTCTTCTAAGCGTCAATAATTGACTTAAAGACTAAAAGTTACTTAAGCCAAAACTTAATATCAAAAATTAATTGATTAATGTATTAAAGAAATATTGATTACTCTGTTCCATTGCGATGAATTATATTTTACCTTTCTCAAAGCAATAAAAAATAAATAAATATGCCTGACCTTTACAAACAACTGTTAGAAAAAATTATTTGGAATGTATTAGTTCTATTTCTGAGAGGAACAAGTTAGGATTAGATCCTATAAAATGAAGAAATTGAGCCATCCTGATGTTCACGGTCATCCTGGCAAAAGATGTGGCCAGTTGCCTTCTCAGCAAGCTTGAAGATTCCTGGAAAGGGTCTTAGCTGAAAATGTTCCCAGGTCCCCAACATATGACTGACTACGAGAGGTTACTTCTGACCCACCTAAGCATAGTTGATCACTACTCCTTTGTTCCACATCCAGAGTCAATAAGTAAAGTATAATGGCAATTACCATACTGTGTCATCACTATTTGTTTTCATGTCCTAAACTTGAACTTGACTATGAAATCCCTGACACCACAGACTGCCTTCTTTATCTCTGCTTCTCTACATTAAAACTGATATCATCTCAATTGCAAATTCCTTTATCAAGATTTGCTGAGAGTCTTTACTGATCAGAAGTCTGCAAACTGCACAGAGAGGGTGGGGGCTAAATCCCAGTCCACAGCCTGTTTTGTCCAGCCCATGAGTTGAGAATGTTTTTCATACTTTTAAATGTTTCCGGGGGGGGGGGGGAGCAAAGAATAATAATGATAGTTTGTGACGTGTAAAAACTGTATGAACTTCAAATTTTGAGTCCATAAATAAAGTATTCTTGGAATAAAGCCATGCTCATTTGTTTCTGTGCTGTCTATGACTGCTTTTGTGCTCCAATGGCAGAGCTAAGTAATTAAGACAGAGACCATGTGGTCCACAAAACCTGAAATATTTACTATCTATCTCTTTACAGAAAAAGTCTCTTGACCGCTGTTACAGATTAAAGGAAGAAGAAAGATGAAAAGTGGCATATTCATTAAACATTTACTGAGGGATTTATGGACCAAACATTAAAAAAAAACAAACCTGGAGTTCCTGTCGTGGCTCAGTGGTTCACGAATACGACTAGGAATCATGAGGTTGCGGGTTCAACCCTCGGCATCGCTCAGCGGGTTAAGGATCTGGCATTGCCCTGAGCTGTGGTGTAGGTTGCAAATGCAGCTCGGATCCTGTGTTGCTGTGGCTGTGGCGTAGACCGGCATCTGTAGCTCCGATTAGACCCCTAGCCTGGGAACCTCCATATGCTGTGGGTGTGGCCCTAAAAAGACAAAAGACAAAAAAAAAAAAAAAACCTGACTAGACAGTCACTGACTTTGCAGACAGGTAAAAATTTAATCTAACATGATAAAAGCAACTGGAGGGAAGAGTTTGGGAAATAGTGGAATGCAAATTCCAAGTTGAGAAAAAGAATGGAAAAATTAAGACTCCCCAAAACGGCTTGACTTGCATAGAAAACAGGGAGACCTGCAATAAAGCAGAGGCACAGGTAAAGTGAACTGGGCCAAAGGGGCGGGTGAACGCTCTAGATGACACCAGAAATGAGTTGTGAAATACTATGTCTGCAAAACTAGACTAGACATTTTTATTTTGTACACCCATATTTCCTTAACTGTACTTTTCATACCTGAGAATAAGTGCTTAATTACCTGGCAATCACAAATTTCACTCTCTGACACCCCAGACCTCCAAAACGTCCACTCATAGCATGGCCTTCAGATGACAACAACCTTGATTCCTACTTCATTGAGAAAACTGTAACCATCAGAAGAAAATTCCAAAATCCCCCACTATCCCTATTATCCACCTACCTACAGTCACGCTTGAGGTGATGTTATACATTTTGACAATGTGCTACTTAGCCTAAACTGAAGACTGCTTTCACAAGAACTCAGCAATAAATGCATAAATGGAAAATGGTATATTAACCATACTTTTAAGATTTATATTTTGGAAGAAAAGGTTAAGGACATATTTGTCAGATGACTTGAAAGAAGTTTCTGCCCAGCTACGTATACATCACTGGGCTCTCAACTAATAAAATAAAAGCACTATTAAAATCAAGGCTTTTAACTTAACAGGGGATAAATTATAAATGTTTTCTTCTCTAGTGTTTTAAAATCTGCTGAATGCAGTGTAATAATAAAATAAAACAATAACTGTCAATATGAGGAGTTCCTGCCCTGGAGCAGGCGGTTAAGAATTTGAGGGCAGCAGCTCAGGTCAGTGGAGGTTCCCTGTAGGTCCCTGGCCCAGCACAGTGGGTTAAAGGATCCGGTGTTCCTGCAGCTGCAGCACAGGTTAGATTCAGTCCTTGGCCTGGGAACTTCCATATGCCTTGTGTGCAGCCATAAAATGAAAATAATAATAATAATAATAATAATAATAATTGTCAATATGATTTAAACTAAATTTTATGACACTCTCACTGAATGGGAAAATAATGCAATGGTACCTACATGACAAAATGTATCCAATACCTTTTCTTATATACAACAGGTTCCTAAAAACTTGTGCTTAAAACTGTTTTAATCCAATTAATTCACACATTAGCAAAGATTCCAGTTTATTGGAATACTACAAAATTCTTTATATGATCATCCTCTCAAACTCACGGGTAGAGATTATAAACTGCAATCACCATGGAATTCTTGGCACATAGTTTAGCATCTAGAATACAGAAGACATTCAAAGAAACCCGTGATGTATTAACAAATTTGCTTTTGCCCTGAATGTAAGAGTTCCCTACACTAAATCCTGTCTGAAGGAAAACACACCAGCACATACTCAAGGATAAATACCTTGTTTGTCTCTAACTCAAATATCCTAAGAGCCCTGTCTTAATAATGTTCTCTTGTATGGCCTCCTCCCTAAAAACCTGTAATACCGCTCTCTGAGAAGAAAGGAAATATATCGGATAAAGGCAACAGAATTTAGAGTCTGGTCAGCTCTAACTTTCTGCTAGTTGGGACCTTAAAAAGTGACTTAACCTCTTTGAGAACCATTTTCCAAATCTACCCAACTAGAATAACCCCTATCCCCAACTTCAAAAGGATGCTGTCAGGATTAAATGAGATAATATCGAGCTTCGCTTGTTGTTGGGAGTCCAACATACACTCTTCTCTTTTGTTCCTGCAGAACATTCTCGATAGAAAGTAAATGTGATGATACTTACTATTCCAGGCTTATTTACTTAAAAGGTTTATCTATGCCTTTGAAGCACGGAAGAAACACTCCTTCAGCTACTATCGCCTCAAACAGAGATCGATGCTGCCGGCCCAGCTAGCTTATACATCTGCCTGAAACATTTTCACCCCTGGAGCTTTTCTTTGCGTTTTACGAGTCAGGGTATTTTCCCCCAAATTGTGTCACGATCTCTGTGTATTTTCATCTCTCCCAAACTCCTTTTAACACACAGGGTAATAACCCGTACGAAGCCTCCAAGGAATAACCCAGTGCTAAGGAGCCAGGTGTTGGGAAGGAAATTTACTTCCACAACATTTTCTCGCTCTCTAACGACTCCCCGATGATGGAAACGACCGGGTCCAACCAAAGGCAGCCTGGCAGTCGTCCCACAGCCGGACCACCCCCGGCGCCCGGGGCATCCACACAACACAGCAACACCTTGGGAGGGGCGAACAGCATCTCCAGCAGCACACGCCGCAAACCGCGCCTCCTCCGACCTCGGGGACTTTCCCTTGCCCTCCTTAGTCGTGTCTTGGCCCCGCTGCACCCCACGCCCCGCGATCGCTCCCCCTGCCTTCTCTCCCCGCCCCTTTCCCCAGCCCTTCTGCGGCCCCGGGCGGCCGCCCTTCCTCGACCCCTTACTCTCCCGAGCGTAGCAGATGCCCCACGAGGCTCAAACCACGCAGCCCTTGGCCTTCGCCTCACCTCAGGGCCGGAGCCGCAGAGTTGTCAGATAGGGACGCACCAGGTCCGTGCGGACCAGGCGAGTGACGGAGCTCGGAAATGTCTCCGAGAGCGCGCCCGCGCGCGCCCCCGTCACCGCAGGCCAGCAGTGCGCCCACGGAGCGAGGGCGCGGCGCCGGAAGCCGCGCTCCGCCCCCTGATGGACGCACCTGAGGGCGGGACTCCCAGAAGAACCTGTCCGCGGAAGAGCGCGCTCCCGCCGCTCGGCCCCGCGCGCCTGGGCGCAGGCGGCGCGGGTCACGCGCCCGCGCAGGCAGCTCACCTGGGGGCGGGGCTCTGGGGCGGGGCGAGCAGGGAGCGCGCTGAGGCCTGGGTCCCTTGGGCTAGCTCGGCAGCTGAGCCTTGGTAGCGGGTGGTGGCTGAACCACTAGGCCTGCGCGGCCTAGGACCTCCCTCCTCCTTGGAGACCTCGCCTCTCTTTCCCTTGAGGCACAGGGAAAAACAACCAGTCTGAAGTCAGGGACTGCAGCCTCCCAGCACGTGACTTTGGTCCTCTGCCCTCTCCTTAAATGCCTCCCCCATCACACCTACTTTTAAGAATTCTTTCTTTTTTGTTTCCCGGCTTTTGATCAGTTCTCTCGGAGGACTTCATTCCTCAGCCCCTTCTCCTTCCTGCCGCAGCGTGTGGGGTGCAGTGGCCTCATTTTCATAGCAGCAGCTTCGTCCCCCCTGCAACACCGCCCTATGACATCTGGACATTAAGGATGCTTTAGTTTCTGAGGTGTCCTCCTGAGAGTTTGCAGTGTGGCAGGTCCTGAATCTTCCAAAGAAGACATATGGCCTCTATGGGAGATTCTAAGCTGCAGTTATTTTGTCTAAAAATGTAAACTGTTTAGCGTTTTAATGCCCAAAGTGATATAAGTAGTGGTCAAAAATTATTGCAAAGAAAAGTTACAACAGATTTTGCTCTCCAGATTTCTGTATAGTCACTGTTCTTTGCACTGTTTTTTATTTTTTGGTTATTTAGCTGCTAAAAGACTTAAAAATTCCATCTACACTATGTACATCATGTATTTTTTTTACTTAGTTTTTCTGCTTCTTAAATTTAAACTAAATCTCCCCAACAGTTGTTCTGCTAAGTTCTATAAATTAAAAACAGAAAAATAAATAAAAACAGAGTTCTTAGAGTTCCCATAATGGCTCAACAGCAACGAAACTAACTAGTATCCATGAAGATGCAGGTTCAATCCCTGGCCTCGTGCAGTGGGTTAAGGATCCAGCGTTGCCATGAGTTGTGGCTCAGATCCCACATTGCTGTGGCAGGGATAGGCCGGCAGCTATTGCTCCAGTGCAACCCCTAGCCTGGGCATTTCCGTGGGTGTGGCCCTAAAAAGACAAAAAAAAAGGAAGAAGAAAATACAGTTCACACTGTGGTGCAATGGGTTAAGAATCCACCTGCAGCTTGGGTCACTGCAGAGGCACTGGTTTGATTCCCAGCCCTGCCCAGTGGCTTAAAGGATCCAGCAATGCAGTGTAGGTTGAAGCTGCAGCTCAGATTCAATCCCTGGCCCAGGAACTTTCATATGCTGTGGGTGGGTCCTTAAAAAAAATTAAGGAAGAGTTCCTGTGGGTTAAGACCAGTATCCGTGAGGATGTGGGTTCAATCCCTGGCCTCGCTCAGTGGGTTAAGGATCCGGCATTGCTGTGAGCTGTGGTGTAGGCCAGCAGCTGTAGCTCTGATTTGACCCCTAGGTTGGAAATTTCCATATGCTGTGGGTGTAAAGAAAAAAAATTAAGGAAACAAGCTCAATTTCTCCCACTGCATATGAATTAAATAGGAAATTCAAAGAGCTTCAGTGGAATCCGTGAGGATTCAAAATCTGGCAGTCAGCGTCGGGGGGTGGGGGGAAAGGGAGAGAGAATGCCCTTTGGAACTATACCAGAAAACTGAAGAAGGCAAATGGTGAAAACTGTACATGACACATTTTTTCTCTTTTGATATATCCAAGATATTTTAGCTATAAATTCTGAAGAATGCATTCTTAATGGCCTAGGATTTGTGGATAAGTAAATAAATGGAGTTCAAAAATAAATCTCCTGGGGAGTTCCCCTCATGGCACAGTGGTTAACGAATCCGACTAGGAACCATGAGGTTGTAGGTTCGATCCCTGGGCTTGCTCAGTGGGTTAACTATCCAGCACTGCTGTGAGCTGTGATGTAGGTCGCAGACGCGGCTCAGATCTGTGGCGTAGGCCGGCAACTACAGCTCTGATTAGACCCCTAGCCTGGGAACCTCCACATGCCGCGGGTGCAGCCATAAAAGGACAAAAAAGACAAAAAAAAAATCTGCTTCCAAAAATGTTACTGAAATGCACATTCACTCCATTTCTCCAATTGTACTTCTCACTAGTAGCCTCAACCTGCTTTAACCTCAGAAGTCTGTGTATCATCTGTTTGCTGAGTTTCTTATCCCTGCAATGTACTCTGCCATTCTGTCCACAATATTTCTTCTCTTGCTTCAAGATAACATGACCAAAACCCCCCAAAATTCTCATCGCCCCAGACAAAATGATCTCACTTTCCTTTCAACTGCTCACATGCTACCATCCTTTTCACATCATTTTACTTAGGTACTGTTTTCTTCAATTAAATTGTAAGTAGACTGAGATTAAGAGCTTTTTCTCACACTGATTTAAATTCCCAGGACTTCGGCATCCTAACGGCGTGTAGTCACGGATGTTGTGGACAACACTGCTATGTTTGCGGTACATGTTCTACATGAGAAAACACGTGCAGAACAGGATGCAGACATTGTCATTGTCCTCACATAAGGCTGCCACTCACTCAACAAAATCTACAAAGAAAGATATTAAATTCTTCTTACGGATGGATGGCAAAGTTGATAATACGATCTATAGAATAATGTGACAGAAAGAACACTAAATGAGGTTTTTAATAAAAGATTGCTGCAAAGTAACGTATTGGCCCTGACATGTCTTACTGTGTTTTCGAGCCAGCTACCTATCAGACTGGATGTACTTGGTAAAACAATTGAGCCATATAATCTCAATCTAAATTGCCATAGTTACCAGGTCCCAGTACTAAATAAGCAGCTGCAAGAGAAGATGTTCCTGTCTGAGCTCCCGTATCTAGGAAATAGCAAACAAGCCATACTGCTTGGTTGTCATGGTGGCAACCTAAATCCCCATATCTCATTAATAAATTTCTACACAAATAAATCACATGGGAATACAGAGAACATTGAAGTTGTAGATGGAGATGTAACAAGCTGCCTGGTTGAACAAAATAAACCAGGAAAAACCAGAATTTTGACGCTGTTTGACATAGAGACAGAGAATTCGGCTTGCTTGCGACTCTAACCACCAACCTACATCCTAACCTCCTGGTGCTGAACGATGGACACTGTTTGTGTTGCTTTCTTACTTGCTAGAGACCAAAGCCTTAGTTAATGGCTTTCTTATGCTATTGAGAGAAAAATTGGAGTTTCTGTCATGGCACAGTGGAAATGAATCTGATTAGGAACCATGAGGTTGCAGGTTCGATCCCTGTCCTCACTCAGTGGGTCAAGGATCTGGCATTGCCATGAACTGTAGTGTAGGTCGCAGACGAGGCTCGGATCCTGCCTTGTCTATGGCTGTGGTGTAGGCTGACAGATGTAGCTTCGATTCAGCCCCTAGCCTGGGAACCTCCATATGCCGTAGATGCAGCCCTAAAAAGCAAAACAAAACAAAACAAAACTGAGAGCGAAATTTTTGTTAAGGCATTTTTCTCTGATGTCCAACCAGTACATTATTTTGTATGATTATCAATACACTGAAAATTGCATATACCATTTTAATATTGCTATTAAATACTATTTAACTCTTATTTGCTTTTAAGTATTTACTGTTTCTAGAGGCTAAAAAATAAAAAGTGTAGGAGAGTGATGTGGTTTCTAGATTCAACATTTAAATTAAGTGTAATTTCAAATTGGTACCTTTTCCTAGAATAAGGCAAGACAAAGCAAGAAACACAGCCTTGGCTGGCAAAGTTGAAAGAGAATTTCACGTCTTTAACCATAGCTTTCCAAACTACCATCTCAAATGTTGCTGAGATTGTTAATAAATGGCTTAGGGAAATGATTAATAATTAGTGCAAGGCTGTAGAAAGGAGTGACTTCCAAAGGTAGTTTTAGCTTGTTCGGCTTTAATATTGTTACTACTAATAATACTTATTATTATTATTGTCTTCATTACACTTAAAAGAATTTCAAGTATATTCTTTCTTTGTGTTTCTCCGAATATAAAAATATTTCAAGGGGATTAATATCTGAAGATTACCTAGCCAAATTTGATATTTAAAACTCAACTAACCAACAAATGTCAATGGAGTACCTAGTATTCTTGCTTAGCAAGAACCCCAGCTTTTCAGGTGAACAAAAAAAGGTCAAGAAATGAACAATTATTCTGAGACCAAAAAAATAATAAGAAAGAGCATCTAGTGAAGATAATACCTGTTCCACCACTAACCTATGTCATGCCAACTATGAAGTACTATAGAGAAATCACTGAGGGCTAGAGTCACCCGGTCCCTTCAAGAAGAACCGATGGGGAGATTGCTTTAACCAGAGTGGAGAATATATTAGAGGGCATATAGAGACATAAGCCTCTATAGGTTTTTATAAATGGAAAAAATTATCGCTTTACCCAAGAGAATCTTATATAGGCTAAAAAAGAGACTTGACTCAGTCTGTGCACTCTTTTCCTCTTCGGTAAGGAAAATGAACTTGAAAGGGGAAATAGCATAAGAAGAGAGCTGAAACTCCAGAAGGCTGGGGAGACAGTAAGCGAACGCCTATCTATTTCAAATAAGTTCATGTTTCTCGGCACAAATTTCATCCCACAGCTGTTTTTAGGTAACCTAAGCTCTAGAGCATGGCTGGTAAGTTCAGAGAAATGGTAAAAACTGAAAAAGATTATAGATCATCTGCTTTTAAATACAGTGGTTAAAAAGACACTGAAAACTTTAGGACAGAAAAGTAAAATCCCAGAGTACATAACTAAGTATTTTATGAACATTTAGAAGGGAGTTCGGTTGTCCCTAAGAACCAGAAAAACTAAACAAAGGATAAGGGATACTATACTTATTTATGAATCTGATCTTTGAAATTAAAATGGGAATTACATAGGCATGATATAATTAACTTCATCAAAGCATGTCATCTGTTTTGGGGGGTGTTTGCCTGTTTGTTTTTCTTTCTTCTTTTTTCTTTTTTTTTTTTGTCTTTTTGCCTTACCTGTGGCCACTCCCGCGGCATATGGAGGTTCCCAGGCTAGGGGTCTAACAGGAGTTGTAGGTGCCAGCCTTCGCCACAGCCACAGCAACGCGGGATCTGAGCCAGGTCTGCAAACTACACCACAGCTCACGGCAACGCCGGATCCTTAACCCACTGAGCAAGGCCAGGGATCGAACACACAACCTCATGGTTCTTGGTCGGATTCATTAACCACTGAGCCACGACGGGAACTCCTGTTTGTTTTTCTTTTTAGGGCTGCACCCGCAGCATATGGAAGCTCCCAGGCTGGGGGTCGAAACAGAGCTGCAGCGACTGGCCTACACCACAGCCACAGCAACTTGGAATCTGAGCCACATCTGTGACCTACACCTCAGCTTGCAGCAATGCCGGATCTTTAACCCACTGAGTGAGGTCAGGGATCAAAACCACATCCTCCTGGATACAAGTCAGGTTCTTAATCCTCCTGCTGAGCCACAACAGGAACTTCAAAGCTTGTAATCTGATCTTTCATAATAAGTGTGGATGAGACTATAAAATAAGGATTTGGAGTTCCCTCATGGCTCAGCAGTTTAAGGATCTGGCGTTGTCACTGCTGTGGCTCTGGTTACACCTGTGGCGAGGGATCCATCCCCGACCAAGGAACGTCTGCATGCCACAGGTGTGGCCAAAAAATAATAATAGTGAATTAAAAATAAGTAAACATAGTATGCAATAAAGACTTGACATAAGCATGATTTGTAAACTCAAAAGTTAGTTGGATAACTATAGCCAAATTTTTGTTTGCAATTCTACTTTTCTTTCTGTCTTTCTTTCTTTCTTTCTCTCTTTTTTCTTTCTTTCTTTCTTTCTTTGGCCACACCTGCAACATATGGAGGTTCCCAGGCTAGGGGTCAAATCGGAACTACAGCTCCCAGCCCACACTACAGCCACAGCAACAACAGATCCGAGCCGTGTCTGAGACCTACACCACAGCAAACGGCAATGCTGGATCCCCGACCCACTGAACAAAGCCAGGGATCGAACCCACATCCTCATGGATACTAGTGGGATTCATTTCCGCTGTGCCACGAAGGAAACTCCTGTTTGTAATTTTTTATAACTTACGTAGGTTAGCATATAGAAATCTTTTCTGGTCAAATCAGAGTAAAAAACAAAACCTGTATAACATAGGAAGTATGACTGAAGACAGAACTGGGAAACAAAATTATTTTAACAATTTGAACTCTGAGCTAAAAACCTAAAAGACAAAATTTAACAGAAATATTTACCACCTCCATAGGGAGTTCTCGTTGTGGCGCAGTGGTTAACGAATCCGACTAGGAACCATGAGGTTGTGGGTTTGATCCCTGGCCTTGCTCAGTGGGTTAAGGATCCGGCGTTGCCGTGAGCTGTGGTGTAGGTTGCAGACGCGGCTCGGATCCCGCGTTGCTGTGGCTGTGGCGAAGGCCGGCGGCTACAGCTCCTGTTAGACCCCTAGCCTGGGAACCTCCATATGCCACGGGTGTGGCCCTAAAATGACAAAAGGCAAAAAAAAAAAAAAAAAAAGAAATATTTACTACCTCCTACATTTGTTCAAGTTGGCGGGGGGAACACTGCAGAAATACAAAATAGGAGAGATTCTGGTGTCGCCATGTAAAACACATCCAGAGGTTTTAGTATCTGTCAAGATCAATGGGAGTTAATAGTACAGATCAGGTGGCTTACAGTGGTACCTCTAACACTTGTGTGTGCAAACACTATGCCCATGAGCACCTGCTCACTCCTTTCATTTGGAGAATCCCTTGGCCAGTATCCCCCAGAAGCCACGATTTCTCTAGAACAGGCAGAATAATGCCCCATCCACCCAAAGATGTCCACATCCTGACCCCTGGAACCTGTGACTATGTTACTTCACAGGGAAAAAGAGGATTAATCTTGCTAATAAGCGGGCCTGGAAATAGGGAGATTATCCTGGATTATCTGGGTGGGCCCAGTGTAATCACAAGGATCCTTAAAAGTAGAAGAGGATGATGAAGAGGTCGTCGGCAGGTTGTGTTGTGAGGACCTAACCCATGGCTGGCCATGAAGAGGGAGGAAGGAATGAAAAAGTTTGGCAGACAGATTCAACCCTAGAGCCTCCAGAAAGGAAAGCAGCCCTGCCAACACCTTGGTTTTACCCTAGAGTGAACTGGGTTCTGGACTTCTAACATACAGGACTATAAGATAACAGCTGTTTTGTTTTGTTTCCTTTTTTGGATGCACCTGCAGCATGTGGAAGTTGTAGGCCAGGGATTGAACCTGCGCCACAGCAGCAACTCAAACTGCTTCAGTGACAGTGCAGGGGTCCTTAACCCGCTGCACACAAGGGAACTCCAGATAATAGCTGTTTTAAGTCACTAAGGTGGTGATCATTTGTAACACAGATTAGCATAAAAATTTGTAACCAAAAATTTGTGGCAACTTATTTTCATTCTCTGCATGACAGCCCTGTGTTTATTTAGTATCCGACTGTCTTTCGTTTTCCTTTCTCCCTCTAGGTAAGCAGCAAGGTGATATAGAAGAGATGATGAACTTAGATACTGTGGATTCAGAGACTTAATATCTAATGTGACTCCATAATTACATATGCAGAGTTAGTCTCTATAGTCACTAGTTTTCTAATTTGCAAGAAAAGACTTTTAAATACCTGCTTTCGGGAGTTCCCCTTGTGGAACAGCGGAAACGAACCCAGCTAATAGCCATGAGGATGCAGGTTCATCCCTGACCTCACTCAGTGGGTCAAGAATCTGGCATTGCCGTGAGCTGTGTAGGTCGCAGATGTGGCTCAGATCCTGCACTGTTGTGGCTGCAATGTAAGCCGGCGGCTATAGCTCTGTAGCTCCGATTGGACCCCTAGCCTGGGAACCTCCATGAGCCACCAGTGCAGGCCGAAAAAGCCAAACAAACAAACAAAAAATTGTCTGCTTTCTTTGACTCTCTGAGTTGCTTCAAGGAGTTTATGAAGCAGGTGAAAGAATAAAAGCCAACTTTTTTTGGCCACGCCCAAGGCATATAGATGTTCCCGGGCCAGGGATTGAGCCCAGCCTCAGCAGAGACCCAAGCGGCTGCAGTGACAACACTGTATCCTTAACCCCTTGAGCCACGAGAGAACTCCAAAAGCCAATTATTAAACACATAATGTGTGCTAAACACTGGTATATATGTTTTAATAACAATATGAGCTATTTTCTTCTGTTTTAAAAATATTTGGTGTTTAAATATTTTTAAAATACTTCAGTAGTATTTTAAACAGTATTTTTAAAACTACTTTTTTTTTCCTCCACCAAGGTAGACAGAAGCTAAGTACTCTGAAAAATCACGAAGCACCAGAGATTACAAGTAAATGGACTTCATGCATGGAATCAATATACATTGAAGAAAAAAAATTTTTTCTACCAGTAATTTTCCTGATAAGATTTTCTTTTTTCATTTAAGCTTTACTGATACTAACTTTCAGTATTTGTTCCCTGAACGCTTCCATCACAGTTATTCTCTTCATTAATCTGTGCATTCATTTTGTAAATAATATTTGGGGGAGTGCCTGTTATATGGCAAACTCTGTCCTAAGCATTAGAGATAGAAAAGTAAACACCAACAGTATGGTAGCAGCTGTTAAGGAGTTTAAAGTGTGGCAAGGTCTATAGATAAAAATGGGAAGTGACCTTGCAGTGTGGTCACAGCATCGTGGAGACAGCGGTCAGCAGGAGGATCTAAGTGATTCATCTAATACAGACCTGAGTGGTCAAGGAACATTGACCAGAAGTCACATCTATATTAAGATCTGAAGGCAAAGTAGGAGTTAGGCATGGGCGAGGAAAGAATATTCTGGTGGAATACCATTACCTGCAGTATTTTAACCTCCTCCTCATTTACAATGATTTTCCTATTCTCGACTCTCTCTGTGAACTCAACTGATTCTGCATTGTTTCATTCTAAAATACAATTTTATGTTAAGTCCCTGATGAGAAAATTTTGTTTCATATTAAAGAAGCCTTTTATCTATAATCTAGTTGTAACGGATCCCAGAGCCTCTTAAATCAATGCTTAAGCAAAGTTGTCTGAGATGGGAGTTCCCTTGTGGTACAGCAGGTTTAGGATCAGGTGTTGTCACAGCTGCGGCTTGGACTCAGGTTCCATCCCTGGCCCAGGAACTCCTGCATGCCCCTGGACGGCCAAAAAAAAAAAAAAAAAAAAGGTTGTCTGAAACTATTTCCCTATCCAGTTAGAATACGGCCCACTTAGAAACCAATCATGATATAAATAGCAAGTGAAAAAATAAGTAAATGTTTTCGGTCATTTCCATTCCTGTAGTTACCGTCTTTTGCCACTAGATGGTGCCTATATGCCTGAGAGACAAAAACGCCAGTACAGTTGGCCTTGGAAACTGATCAGATGATCACAAGTTGAGAAGTGGAAACTACCCAGACTAAATTTTACCTAATTCTGATTCTTAAGTTTATACTTAAAAAGTAAAGCCAACATCTTCCCTTCCTTTTGGATAAATAGAACAGCATATGGAGGTTCCCAGGCTGGGTGCCGACTAGGAGCTACAGCTACCAGCCTAGGCCACAGCCACAGCAATGTCAGATCCAAGCCATATCTACAAACTACACCACAGCCCACGGCAACACTGGATCCTCAACCCACTGCGCGAGGCCAGGGATCAAACCTGCATCTTCATGGATGCTAGTCAGATTTGTTTCTGCTGAGTCACGATGGGAACTCCAATCTACCATACCTTTTAACTGCACTTTTCTTTTCTTTTCTTTTTTAATGGAGAATATAAAAGAAAACCTCTGTGCTGCACTGTGCGTAATTTTCCCAGATTTATTTTCCAGTGTAATAATCATCTATTTTTAGACCATCTATTTAACCCGCCTGTTGATAATGGGGAACTTACATGTCTTATTCACCATTTTATGTCCGCCACACCTAGAAGAGGGGTAGAACTTTGCAGATGCTCAATAAATATTTGTTAAGAGAATTAATGAATCAGTAAAGTCCTATTATTTTTCAAGTATTTCTATTTTTTTCATCTTGTTCTTTTAGTTCCAGGGCCAGGAATTGAACCTGCCCCACAGCAGTGACGGAACCTGAGCCGCTGCAGTGACAATACTGGATCTTTTACCCGCCATGCCGCAAGAGAACTCAGGTTGTTTTATTCACTTAAATTATCTGGGCTCAGAGTTTTTTTCAATTTGATGTATCTGCTAACTCGCACTTGCAGTGGATTGTCCCCTCGTGTGGTGTACAGATTTTATTGAGAGTTCTTCAAGGGAGGTGGTCTGTTCTGTGGGATTCTTCTGTGCCCTGAGTTGTGCGAGTGTCCTCACTGAGGATTTCTGCCTTTGCTTTTCTAGGGACCTGGTAGTTTCCGTGTTTCTAAGCTTGGGGTTCTGTTTGCAAATGATAATGTAAAATTGCACTTCTAGGGACTAGGACTTTCGATTTTCACGGGAACCACTACCTTCCATCTCTACTCAATTGAGACTAATGGATAGAGGATAAGCTTGGCAACTTCCATAGTTTTTAAACATTAAAAACCTCTTTAGGGTCCTAATTTACACAAGAATTTCAGTTCCAGCTTCTCATTAAGTGGCTCTAGGACCATGTCTACATGGGATTAAAACCTCAATTCCTGGACCTTACTACAGTGTCTTTGAATTTCTCCTTTATTTCTGGCACCTGAAGCTTCTGCTTTCTCTATTTTGTGCTCAGCTTTATATTTTAAAAGTTATACTGTACCAGTGCAGCCCTAAAAAGCAAAAAAAAAGAAAAAGAAAAAAGAAAAAAAGAATATTCAACTATGGAATAGAAAATGAAAGAAAGAATAAATGCAAAGACATGTTTATATAGATAGAATGAATGCATCATAATGAACATATAGACAGAAAGCGACGGAAAGACCAAGTAAGAACATCCATAAGACATACAAGACACCACATATTCAGGAGGATTTCCTTTAGCCCCCTGTGTCCTCTGCTCAGGCCAGTTAGATAAAATCCATGGATGCTCAGCAATTTATCAGCGTTGAGTTACAGCTGTAGACAGGCATCCTAGTCACTGAATCTGGTAGAGAAAGTATGACTTGGCTCCAGCACACTTCCCTTGGTGAGTCTTCTTAGCTCACCCTCAGCTTTGGTCATCATAGCCACAAGGTTAGAGGGGAAAGCTGATGCAGGAAAAGTGGGAGATGGGGTACACGAACATTTCCTAACACAGGATTCTGGTAACTCAGTCTGTCCATCTCAACTGCAGCCTTCCCAGGGTTCACTACTAAACTACTCCACTCCTTTTCCCTTGTCTCTTACTATCGGCTTTAAGTGGATTCAACAAACCACGTGATTTCAGCATCCTAATATGCTCTGTGAGCCCTTCCAGGCTAACCCCTTGGCTGTGGCCTTGAAGGCTGCCACTGCATAGGTAATTCCCCAATGGCCTATCACTAGTAGAGATAAACATATAACATAAATAAAGAAGAGCAGGAAAGAGAAAGAAAATAAATCATTCAAACAGAAGGCAAGAAAAGATTAAAGGAGATTAAGAAATGATATTTTAAAAATTACATTTGGAATTCCCATTGTGGCGCAGCAGAAATGAATCCGACTAGTAGCCATGAGGATGTGGGTTCGATCCCTGGCCTTGCTCAGTGGGTTAAGGATCCAGAGTTGCGCTGAGCTGTGGTGTAGATCACAGACACAGCTCAGATCTGGCGTTGCTGTGGCCGTGATGTAGGATGGCAGCTACAGCTCCGATTCAACCCCTAACCTGGAAACTTCCATATGCTGTGTGTGCAGCCCTAAAAAACAACAACAAAACAAAATTACATTTGATTACCTTTTCCTCCATTTCAGGGATGGACAACCAATTTTTCAGTTGCATGCTTACTTACATAGTTTGGTAGTGGCTGAATGGGATAGCAGGTTAAGAAGGATTCTTGATTCTAAAACTCAATCCTCTTAGTGAAAAGAGAGTGCCCTCATCTACCAGCCAGGTCTGCCAAAAGGCACCGGAAATGAGAAGAAATAATATGAGAAACACATTTTCCCCTTTTTTGGCCCAGTTTTTCTTTTTCTTCTTCTTCTTTAATTTTATTGGACTTACAATGTTGACTTACAGTGTTGTTCTTGGTCTAGGTTTTCCAAGCTTAAAAAAATCACCAATTTCTAGCACTTTCAACAATTAAATTATATTTTCCTTTGTCCTTTTTTTTCTTTAAGTTGATGCTCTAACACCTAATTTTTATAACTATTTAGGAGAAAAGTGAATTTATATTCTCTTAACTTAAATAAGAATATTTACAATATCCACAACGGCATCAAAATTATAAGGTAACAGGAGTTACCTGGTGGCTCAGTGGTTTAAGGATCTGGTATTGTCATTGGTGTGGCTCTGGTTACCACAGTGACACAGGTCCAATCCCTGGCCCAGGAACTTCCACATGCCACAGGTGCGGCCCCCAAAAATCATGAGATAACATATATATACATATGCATAAAATATATATAATGCTACTGCATAGGAAAAAAGGTATAATGATATATCTGGCGAGAAATTGCAGCCATTACAAATAGAGCCGTTACAAATGACTACAAATGGTCGTTGAGTTCTTACTGTGACCTATGCAAGGTATTCATTCTACTGCAGCAAAGCATAGTTCCTGCCCTTAAGAAATTTAATTATAGTGGAGAAATCCCTCTACACAACCAGTTATAAGACAGAATATGACATCGGTAGATCCTAAATCGAGTTGAGCATCAGGGTCATCCAAGAAGCTTTTTTTCATATAACTGAAATATATTTAACACATCACATTGTGTAAGTCTAAGATATATTACATGTTGATTTGATATATTTATATATTGCAGAAGATTGCCATTGTGGCATTAGTTACACCTCTTTACCTTCACACAATTATTTCTTTTCTGCAGTGGAAATAATTAAGATCTAGGCTCTTAGCATGTTTGATGCTTATAAAACAATACTGTCACCTTAACACATAAATCAGAATTCAGCCGGGCACAGAATTTTTGGGTAACACCCTTTCCCCTTCAAAATTCTGTAGACACACACACATTGTTCTTATCACCTGAACCATTTGAAAGTTGCCTACATCAAACCCCTCTGCCCCTAAATATGTGCACGTTACCTAAGAACAAGGATATTCTCCTACACACACATAATTATTAATTTGCTGACTTTCAGTCTTCCTTCTAAGCTCTGAGCACCAGAAGGGCAGGAACCATGTCTTTGTTGGTCCCTGCAATATCCTTGGAGGCTAGACTAGTAACTGTCATTTCTAGTACAAGGAGTAGGCAAGCTTTTCCTATAAAGGGCTAGAGACAGATATTTTAAGCTTTGCAGGCCAAGAGGCAAAATAGTGGATATTATATGGACACTTCTATAACAAGGGAGAAAATAAATTTCCATAACTTTAAGTGATGGAATTCAAAATATAATAATAATAATTGAATTAAATTTCTTGGGTACTACTACAGGGCTGGTGAAGCAGAGGAGAGGCAGCAAGGGCTTGGCCAAGAGAGGGTCTTTGGGAGAGGAGACAGCAAGGGGACAGAACAAACGGGGTGGGTGATGCTGGGAGCCCCACCCACACCCCAGTTTTAACGAGGCCTTCAAGTGTTCTGCTGTACTTAGAGAACTAAGGTGATGTCAGAATCCTTTCAGCCAGTGGGAGTCTGGGGGCCGGGGGGGATCCATGAAAGGGGTGAAATATGTAGATGAGAAAAAAGGTGGTAGAGAGCAAGGAGATTAGACCTGGTCTCTGCATAGCAACTGAGCAACGTAGCAGGAAAGCGACCATAGACAATATGTCTATGCATGTCTGTGCTCCAATCGAGCTTCACTTATGGATGCTCACACCTGAATTTTGTATAACCATGCCATGGCCCCCAAATATGGTTTTTTTCTTTTAAATTGCTGCAAATGTAAACATCATTCTTACCTAGAAGCCTATACAAAAACAGGATTGGGGTTGGATCCGGTCCCTGTAATAGATGCTCAAATGGAAGGAAGAAGTAAAGTGTTAAAAAAAAAAGTTAATGGTGAAACCGTGAGCTGCATATAAACAGAAAATGAACATATGTCAAAGATTTCATTTAACTCATTATATAATGGGGGAAATCAGTCAAATGTTACAACTGCTTTAAAGAAGAACTCAACACACAGACACTCACACTCACACACACACTCACAGTCAGGAACGCTGATGTAATTTACTCATAGATGCAAAACTGATTGGTGTCCACAGGGTGATGATCTTTTATATTCCTTTGCACAAAATGCATCTGTCTGCATTACTCCAACTTTTCCATAATATGCACAGTCATAAACCAGCTCCAAGACAGTGAGACCCTTACATTCAGAGCTACATTTGGGAAAATGAGACCACTTACCAGTTAAAAAGTTAAGTACTGGAGTTCTCTGGTGGCTAGTGGATTAAGGATCCTGCACTGTCTGTGGCATATGTTCAATCCCTGGCCCGGGAGCTTCTGCATGCTACCAGTGGGGGGAAAGGAAGGAAGGAAGGAAGGAAGGAAGGAAGGAAGGAAGGAAGGAAGGAAGGAAGGAAGAAAAATCTGAAGCATGTACTGGTTGCAAAATATCAAATTCGTACCTTGGACTGCTTAATAGGGAATGCTAAACATTTATTTGTATCCAGTTTGTTTGTTAAATACCTAACATCTTAATAATACAGTAGTCCCAGAAACATTATATTCCAACTCCTCAATCACAAGAATACTGCCTAGAGCTGACAACTTTGAGTAGGATCAGAAACAGTAAAGTAGCTTTCAAGGTGTAGATACAGGAGTTCCCGTCATGGCTCATCAGAAATGAACCCAACTAGCATCCATGAGGACGCAGGTTCAATCCCTGGCCTCGTTCGGTGGGTTAAGGATCCAGCATTGCCCTGAGCTGTCTTGTAGGTCGCAGATGCGGCTGGACCCGCGCTGCTGCGGCTGTGGTGTAGGCTGGCAGCTGCAGCTCTGATTTGACCCCTAGCCTGGAAACCTCCATAAGCCGAGGGTGTGGCCCTAAAAAGCCAACAGCACCAAAAGATATAGGTGAAATCACAGTTCCAATACATACTGGCTGTGTGGTCTGGCTGTGGGGGGTGGGGGATATAAATTAACATCTCTCATTCTCAGTTGCTTCATCTGTTAATTGGAAGTAATAATGGTAACCACTTCATAGGGCTGGTATGAGAATTAAATTATGGAGTACAAGTAACATGGCATACAGAAAAATCAAAATATACCGTTATTATTTCTCTTTTAGATCAGGGCTTGGTAAATTCTAATTTATCTAAAATGTGTCTAGGACCACATACCATTTTGGAGCAGTCTTAATAAAGCTGTGAATTACTGTTGTATGGTATGTTTATCTATTATTACAGAAAGTTCCCTTTTCTGGGGGAGTACCGGTACACTTAATTCTCCAGATCCTAGCTGAACTGCGGGTTACCCCGTCTATCAGCGATGTACATGTCAGCTGGAAGAGGAGAACACCACCTAATTTTCTGTAAAAATCAAAACGTTCTTTGAATTAGAAGCAAGTATTTTCTAGAGGTCTACATTGAAACTACATGAATATTATTCTTCAGTGTGCATTCAATTGTATTAGATCCTAGTAATAAAAAATAATTTTTTCTATATTACTATTTATTTATTTATTGTCTTTTTAGGGCTGCACCCACAGCATATGGAGGTTCCCAGGCTAGGGGTCGAAACAGAGCTGTAGCCACCGGCCTACACCACAGGCACAGCAATGCTGGATCCTTAACCCACTGAACGAGGCCAGGGATCGAACCTGCATCCTCATGGATGCTAGTCAGATTCATTTTCCCCGAGCCACAATGGGAATTCCAAATGTAATTTTTAAAATATCATTTCTTAATCTCCTTTAATCTTTTCTTGCCTTCTGTTTGAATGATTTATTTTCTTTCTCTTTCCTGACTATTTAAAAATCGGTATTTCCTGTACTACAATGGGCACAGAGGAAGAATTAAATTTGAGCCTAATTTCATTCCAAGTACATAATACACACTTAATCACATCTTTTCTGTTCAATAAAGGCATTAAACATTTAAGAAATTAGAATTGTTATGCCTACACTGTTAAATTGAACTAAACAAGCATCACTGAAATGACTTTTCTAAAGAAACACAGAGGGTTTTTTTTTCTTAAATAGAACATTTTCTACATTCCGTATCCCCCCAACTCATCACTCTGCTCGAATTATTTCAATTCCCCAACTCAGTGGTTTGTTGTTATTGTTGTTGTTTCTACTCATAGTTGATGAAAACCAGTATTGATACTGTAAAAATAACATTAAAATGCAAATTCAAAGCTCATAAGAAAAACTTTATTTTCTCCTTCTTTTTTTGTTTTTTTTTAGGGCCGCACCTACAGCATATGGAGGTTCCCAGACTAGGGGTTGAATCAGAGCTATAGCTGCTGGTCTACACCACAGCCACAGCAAATCAGGATCCGAGCCACATCTTTGATGCACACCACAGCTCATGGCAACACTAGATCCTTAATCCACTGAGCAAGGCCAGGGATTGAACCCGCCACCTTCTGGTTACTAGTCAGATTCATTTCTGCTGTGCCACAATGGGAACTCCAGAAACACTTTCTGATCTGAGGGCATTTCTGACTGGGTTTTCCATAAAACGAAAGTCTGTTAAGATTGACTTTTGAAATAGCCTTCGGTTGACATTGGATTGCCCTCTTCCGCCCACTTGGTCAACGAAAGCGAAGTTAATTTTCTCTTTTGTTTGTTTGATTATCACCTCTGCAGGCGTACTTCTGTAGAAATCCAAACAGCTTTCAGAGGACCCATTAGGGCAGAACTGCCCTTGAAATGCTAAAATGGGGAAAACAGCTTGAGAATGTTATGAGGCAAGACAGACTGACGTGAAAGATATTTTCATCTCCACTCACTTGGTGCCAACTCAGGGCAGAGTTAGGAAAACAGTGCACAATGTACTGTAAAGTAATACTGAATGGAACAGGTGAGTTAAGAATGGAGTAAGAATGGAAAAGTGAGTCAGACACAAAGTGACACCATTGGGAAGTTATTCTCAAGATAACCGGCAGTGGCAATAATTGCAAATTTTGGTTACTATTTAACAGTAAACTAATGTATGCTATGGATATCTGCATTCTGTGCAGAGCACAATACAATGTTATTAGTATGAAAGCAGACAAAAAGTGGAATTGAGTTCTCAATTCCAGCTGTCTCTTAATTACTGATTTCTATTGCAAGCTGAAGGAAAGAAAACTATTAAATTGTTAAAAACTGTTAAATTGTTAAGATGTTGATGATATAGGGTGCATATTGAAGAAAAAAGAGTGCTCTGTTAATAAGGGCTTTATTTAAAAGTATGACAAAAAGTTACTGAGGGGGAGTATTGTTTCTGTGCCAATTTTTCTGTATTACTATTTATGACAAAAACAACACCTTTCATTGCAAAATAGGTGAGCGCTTCACATGGAAGAGAGTTTATATCATAGGTCTTTGTCAATCCTATTAACACCTGGTCTTGAAACCATCTCAAATTCTTAGTTATTAGCTTTTTCTTTCCATGAATATAAAATTGGAAATGATAATGGGAAAAAAAATGTTAAATGTTCTTATGTGTTTGCTTTGTTTTAAAATTCCTGAGCGGAGGAGTTCCCTTCATGGCACAGTGGAAACGAATCTGACAAGGAACCGTGAGGTTGCAGGTTCAATCCCTGGACTTGCTCAGTGGGATCTGGCGTTGCCATGAGCTGTGGCGTAGGTCACAGAAGCATCTCGGATCTGGCGCTGCTGTGGCTGTGACGTAAGCTGGCAGCTGTAGCTCCGATTTGACCCCTAGCCTGGAAAGCTCCATATGCCATGGGTGTGGTCCTAAAAAGAAAAAAATAAAATGAAATAAAATTCCTAAGCGGACATTTTTATCTTTATGAAATATTGCTAACACTAGAACACTGGGACTTCAAAATATAGTGTTATATCAGTGGGACTGTGCTATAAAAGCTGTCTACTTGGATAAAACAAGATTTTAAAAGAATGAGCTTCAAAAATCTTTTAAAGAATAGATAGATGACAGATAGATCTTAAAAGAACAATGTTAAAAAATTTTAATATGCTGGTGAGGGAATAGGGCAATAGGGCTCCATATATCCTGCTGCAATAATGTATATTGGTCACAACTTTCTGGAAGGTAATTTATCAATATGTATCAATAACTTCAGCTTCAGCCTTCCATAACAAAACACCAGAGACTGGGTGACTTAAATAACAGAAACTTATTCTCACTGTCTGGAGACTGGAAATCCAAGATCAAAGTCCATTTTCTTTTTTTTAAATTTTTATTATAGTTGATTTACAATGTTGTGCAAATTTATGATGTACAGCAAAGTGACTCAGTCATACATATATATGAATATATATATATATATGCATTTTTAAAATATTATTTCCATTGAGATCTATCCCAGGAGATTGGATATAGTTCCCTGGGCCGTACAATAGGACTTTGTGGTCTATCTATTCGGCAGGTCCGTTTCTATAAGAGCTCTCTTTCTGGCTTGCAGACAGCTGCCCTCTCTCTATGAGCTCACACATGGAGAAAGAGAAAGCTCCCTCTCATCTCCTCACTTCCTATTTATTTATTTATTCATTTATTTATCTATTTATCTATTTTTAGGGCCCCACCAGCGCCATATGGAAGTTCCCAGGCTAGGGGTCAAATCAGAGCTGTAGCTGCTGGCCTAACAGCCTCCGCAACACAGGATCTGAGCTGCATCTGCCACCTACACCACAGCTCACGGCATCGCCGATCCTTAACCTACTGAGTGAGGCCAGGGATCGAACCCGCATCCTCGTGGATACTAGTCAGGTTCGTTACTGCCGAGCCACAACAGGAACTCCTTTCCTCTCTCCCTTCCTTCCTTCCTTCCTTCCTTCCTTTCTTCCTTTTTTTCTTTCTTTCTCTCTTTTTCTCTTTCTCTCTTTCAGCTGTGCCCACTGCATGTGAAAGTTCCTAGGCCAGGGATCTGACCCTGGGCAACCAGAGCCACAGCAGTGGCAATGTCAAATCCCTAGCCCACTGAGCCACCAGGGAACTCCTCGCTTCCTTTTCTTATAAAGCCATAGTCCAACAGAATTAGACTTACCCTCATGGCCTCCTTTAACCTTAATTACCTCCTAAAGGTCCTATCTCCAGATAGTCACACTGAGGTTAAGACTGACAGTTTATGAATTTGAGGGAAACACAGTTCAGTTCATAGCAACGCTCATACCATTTCTGTCCCAAACAGAAATCATCAAATTCCCACCCCTGGACCCACCCAGTTCAAAACCTCAAAGCTGTCTTTGATTGTTATGTCTCACCCATTCATCTTCCTCCAGCTCACATTTCCCATCTAGCCTTGGACTGGTATTAAACTGAGTTAAATTTAACAGGTAATCATTATATACTTTTGCACTTTATTTTTATATGCTACAGAGAAGCTATAGCTTTTGATCATACATATATATATATATTTGACATCTTACGAACATGTTTAAAGATGTATGTATGTCTTAGTTTCTTCAGGTTGCTATAACAAAAATACCATAGACTGGGTGGGTTAAATAACATTTGTTTCTCATGGTTTTGGAGAGTAGGAAGCCTAGGATTGAGGTGTCAGTAGATTTGGTGTCTGGAGACAGCCTGCTTCCTGGATTATAAAGGGGCATTTTCTCCGTGTCTGCAGGTGGCTGATATGGCTGACAGGGCAAGCGAGATCTCTGGGGTGTCTTTTTAAAAGGGCACTAATCTCATGCATGTGGGCTCCACCCACATAAGCTAATCACCCCTGAAGGCACCACCTCCTAATATCGTCACACTGGGGGTTAGGATTTCAATATATGGATTGGGGTAGGGGCCACAACCATTCATTCCATAACAATACAGTTCAGAAACTTATGTGTATTCACTGCTAGTCTGCTAAAAAATGCTCCTGTTTGCTAGTTCTCAACTGTCCACTCCCTGCTTTTCTTGTGAGATAGAAGCTAGTCACTCTTACTAAAGGTTATGAGCAAGAGGTTGAAACTATTCCAAGAGTAATAGTAGCAGAGAAATACTGCTTTTTTTTTTTTATAGGGAAAGAGTAGTTTTGTTCTGAAACAGCAATCTTTAGACTTTTTGTCTCTGAGTCACTTTACACTTTTAGGACCTGCTGAGTATCCCAAAGAACTTTTGTCTATGTGAGTTATAAATATTAACACTTAATGTATTGGGTGGCTCCAGCTACTGTGCAGTGGGTTAAGAATCCAACTGCAGCAGCTCAGGTTGCTACAGAGGCTCGGGTTCAATCCCTAGCCTGGGGCAATGCGTTAAAGATCTGGTGTTGCCACAGCTGCAACCTATACTGCTAGAATTCAATCCTTGGTCCAGGAAATTCTGTATGCTATGGGTGTGGCCATAAAAAAAAAAAGACTTAATGTATTGGAAATTGAAAAGTTATTTGATTGATGTGAAGATAGCAATAATGAACAGAATGCATACTAACAATACCATCCTATTAGTATTAGTATTATTTTGACATCACAGATATCCTGAGAAACTACCGTCATAAAATGTCAACTTATTCCAGAATATGAAAGAGCATAATTAAACACAAAACTCTGAAGTGAATTTAGCTGCTTTGATTTATTATACCTGAGTCTCAATAAAAGCTATGAAATGTTAAAAATTATAGGAGTTCCCTGGTGGCTCAGTGGGTTAAGGATCTGGTGTTGTCACTTCTGTGGCTCTGGTTACTGCTATGAACTGGGTTCGATCTCTGGCCTAGGAACTTCCACTTACCACCTAAAAAATTTACAACAAAATGCTCCCCCACCATCTAAAAAATTTACAACAAAATGTTCTCAATTCTGATGGGCTGGCTTCTTTGGCTTACTAATTAGTGCCTTCACCTATAATGGCAAAGTTTACTGTTTACCTTATGTGTAATCTTCCTAAAAAGCAAAGAGTCTGGATCTTCCCAAAATAATTGTCTGTGTTTTATAGTGATTTTATTATGAACTCGTTTATCCAAAAAAGAGAAAAGATCCTCACTTATGAAAGAACTAAAGCTCTTCTCAATAATGCAATTTCTATGCTTTTTAAAAAATTGATGTGTTTATTTAATAAACAACAGAAATCCATTTCTCATAGTTCTGGAGATTTGGATCTGAAGTCCAAGATCAAAGTGCTGGTGGTAGGGACAGGGCAGGAGAGTTAAACAGGCAGTTGTATAAGTCCCACTAGGGGACCAAAGACAGAGAGGGAAACCTAGGGCACTTTGGGAGATCACTGTAAGTTAATGATCCCTCAAGAAAGCTATCAGAATGTCCTGGAACTAAACAGGCTTGCTTAACTATAAAACCATAAATAAAAGCACGAGATATGCCTTGAGTCATTAAGGGAAGCATAAAAAGAGGCCTGCATTCAAGTTCAGCAAGATAATGATCCTGAGGACCAAGGACAGGTATTTAAGGGAAAGATGACATTCCAGAGTAGGAGACCTCATGATACAGAAACCCGAGATGATTCAACATATCTTAGCATATGTTACCACCCTCTGCTGATCTGAATAAGCACCATGACCGTCCTAGTTTGACCTCATAGGGTCAAATACTCTCTTACTCAATATGAAGGAGGAGCTAGTGATATAAGCCTGATCTCTGCTTGAAGAATGAGGAAGAAGGCGGCTTTCCCACCCCTACCCTCACTTTCCTTGGATTATAAAAATGTAGCCCACCTAATCCTCAGGGCAGAGCCTCCTTGCCTGCCTGCTTGTACCCCTCACAAGCCTCGTATCTTAATAAATCTATTTCTTGCCTATCGCTTTGCCTCTTGCTGACTTTCATGCTGAGACACAAAGAATTTAAGCCTCAGTACGTCCAGACACCAGGTGACTGATTCTAATTTTAAAAACTGTGGGTTCAAGTCGCAATCTGGTTTTAGGCTGGGTTCCAGACAGAAGTGTTTCAGTTTCACTTTGACTTAATTAAAAAGAGAATGTCAGTTGCTAAGTATGACTTTTCAGAGAATGTCTCCATGTAGATGTATTGAATCAAAGAAATAATAATCAGCTCAGTGAAACCTTGAGTTTAAAGAAAATACTTATAATTTTATTTTTTATTTTATTTTATTTTGTCTTTCTGTCTTTCTAGGGCTGCACCCGCAGCATATGGAAGTTCCCAGGCTAGGGGTCCAATCAGAGCTGTAGCCGCTGGTCTACACCACAGCCACAGCAACACGGGATCTGAGCCGCGTCTGCAACCTATACCACAGCTCACCCCAACGTCAGATCCTTAACCCACCGTGCGAGGCCAAGGACTGACCCCGTATCCTCTTGGATGCTAGTTGGGATCGCCAACCTCTGAGCAACAACGGGAACTCCTGTAATTTTTACTTTTAAAATGAATATACCATTTGTGTAATTAGGCAATGTGAATTCATCACACTTGCCCTGATGAGAGAAAATAAGTTTTCTGATACCAACAGAGCCTCTGATGTCATCCTGAACTATAATCTCAGGAAATTTTCCTGATACTTGCTTCAGTTCATTTTTATCATGGTGAAATCAAGTCTTTCTAAGACCCAGTTCCCCTGCCAAGTTTATGGTTAACCTCTCTATCCAAAAGTCTGTTTCTTTTCGTGTTCCACCCCTGTTCCCCTCAGGATAAAGGAGTATCAAAGAAATGAGGGGATTAAAAACCCCATGGGGCCCTCCTGGGTACCAAAACCCACCTGTGTCCTCTGTTTCTTGTTTGGAAAAAGAGCCTTTAGAGACTCCTAGGCTTGCCCTGAGTTCCAAAGAGTAGACTCAGGCAGTTACTAATTAGGGAAGTAAGAAGATGCAGAAATAAAGGAGAAACATTCAAGGAAAAAAAAAAGAAAAAAGAAAGAAAGTTGGAGTTCCCATCGTGGCTCAGTGGTTAACGAATCCGATTAGAAACCGTGAGGTTGAGGGTTCGATCCCTGTCCTTGCTCAGTGGGTTAAGGATCTGGCACTGCCATGAGCTGTGGTGTAGGTTGCAGACGCGGCTTTGATCTGGTGTTGCTGTGGCTGTGGCGTAGGCGGGCAGCTGTAGTTCCAATTGGACCCCTAGCCTGGGAACCTCCATATGCCGCGAGTGCGGCTCTAGAAAAGGCAAAAAAAAAAAAAAAAAAAAAAAAAAAAGACAAAAAAGAAAGTAATGATGGCTTAAATAATAGTCCAGTGATAAAACAGAGTTCTAGGTCCTGCTCAGGGGATATACGCAACAATCTGACACTTATCTTTGAGTTGTTCTGCAGAAACTAGGAGCTCCCTTCCCACGTGGAGGGCAGTGAGTACATGCTGACCACAGAACAAACATATAGTCCGCAGTTTGGTTGGAACCAGAAGGTTGACGATTAAGATTCCAGAAACATCGCCGTGTTACCTTACCATCAACGAATGAGAAGAAAGTCATGCACCCTGCAACCCACACTGCGAATATTGCTTTTAAATACCCTTCTGTGGAAGTTCCTGCTATGGCGCAGTGGGTCAGGAATCTGCAGCGGCTTGGGGTGCTGCAGAGGCATGGGTTTGATCACTGGCTTGATGCAGTGGGTTATAGAATCCGGTGCTGCCACAGCTGTGACATAGTTGGCAGCTATGGCTCAGATTCAATCCCTGGCCCAGGAACTTCTATATGCTGCGGCCGTAAAAACAGCAACAACAATAACGAGAACTCTCCTGTGAAAGTCACTGGGCAGTTTAGGGCTTTTGAGCAGGAGCTGCCCCTTGTTGGATACCCTGCAATAAATGCTGGACTTTCCTTCACCACAGCCCAGTCGACAGAGCTGACAGCCCAGTCAGCTTTGCTAAAGACCCACGATCCATTTAGTAATGATACAGTCTGGGGTAATTTATTAAATGTAATATATGTAAACGTAATTCTAACATACAAGGTTTTTTAAATGTTTCTGTTGATTTAATAATACTCTAGGAGAAAGTCCTAATTTCTGTCTTTTTCTCATGACCTGCCAACACCCAACTTTGTGATTTTTTGGCAAATTATTTAACCTCAGATTCTTTCACGAGTAAAACGTGAAGTTCTATATGCAATGTTTGATCCAGATCTAATATTTTGTGATTACTTGTTTGTTTAAAGATCTTTTGTTTACCAAAAATGCAATATTTTATTTATAGTAAGCACATCTTTTATTCCTACAAAATGAGTTCTAAAATCTTCAGAGTTGGAATGGAGTTCCCTGGTGGCTCAGTGGGTTAATGACCTGGCATTGTCCTTGCTGTAAAACAGTGAAAGACTTTAAAATGGATAGAGTACTGGGTGACCAGTCTGAGCAACCTTCTAGGTTATCTCTATATTTCACTGTCCTTGAGCTATTTTATAACTCCAATAAGGTGTAAAATATTGATAGTAATTCAAATGAATCTTACCCCTAGATATGCAAATTGTGTCAACTGAAGTGCAACTGATCCTTGTCTTTGTATAGCAACCTGTTTTACATTTATTTGCAAGTTCATTTCAGTATTCCTAATTGCCTGTGTATGTGTAGTTCTTTGAATTCCTTTTTTTTTTTTTTGTCTTTTTAGGGCTGCACCTGCAGCACATGGATGTTCCCAGGTTAGGGGCTGAATCAGAGCTGCAGCCGCAGGCCTACACCGTAGCTCACAGCAACCCTCGATCCTTAACCCACTGAGTGGGGCCAGGGATCAAACCCAAGTCCTCATGGATACTAGTCGGGTTCGTTACCACTGGGCCACAATGGGAACTCCTGAATTCTTCTTTGAATAGTTATCACATCTTCTTGGTTTCCTCATTCATTAATAAGTTAAATAAAATTAATGGACACATATTTATATTTGCATGAGGGTCATGATTTTATCCTTTACCTAAATAATGAGATTACTCAGAGGATAAAATAAGATGACACGTTAAATACTTGGCACAGTGCCTGAAACATAAGGATGATTTTTTTTTTCCTATTTAGTTAGGGACCAAGTGAGCTTTGATACTAGTGAACAAGTATCTTCTTCAGAGCTAACTGGTAAGAATTCAAAATAACATAAAGGAATTAGCCAAGATGGTTTAAAGATAGTAAGACTATAATATACTTGAAAGAAGAACTTATGTATCATTAAACTACGTAAACTTTGGTTATGAATATTCAAAATGACTTTGAATCATGTTTCGACTTCACATTAAATACTTTCAAAATCTGTGAAGGGACTAGCAGAGATCTAGTTATCACATGAAGTGCCTAGGGATACAGAGGCTCAAGGAAAATCACCTGGAGACACAGGAACACAGAGAACAGACCTGTGGTTGCCACGAGGGAGGAGGTTGCAGAAGGGTTGGAGAGCAAGGTTGGAGCTGGCAGATGCAAGCTCTTATAATATGGGGTGAATAGACAACAAGGTCCTACCATATAGCATAGGAAACTATATTCAATAACCCATGATAAATCACAGTAGAAAAGAATTAAAAAAAAAAAAACCTGGAAAAATATGCAGTAGATGACAGGTTCCCATGAGGGTGGAGACAGACCCCAACCCCCTGAACGTGACTGTTCACCTGCTGCGGACACGGGTACAGCTCAGCACGAGAGCTACATCCTTTCCCGGAATGTGGGGCATAGATTAACCACCTGCAAGGACTCACTGCCTTCTGTCAAGGGACTCGACTCCCTACCCCTTCCCACCTAGCCCTCCCTTGACTTTCCCCTCCTCCTTCTGCATCGTTCCTGCCACAAGTTTCCTCCATGAACCCAGCCACAGATTCCCACCACGGATCCTTTATAAGCCTAGCACCTGCTCACGGTCAGGGCTGGGGCCATCTTGAGATCAGCCTATGCCCCTCTGACGCCTCAATAAATCTCTTTTGCTTTACCAACTTGGCCTTGCACATTCTTCCCTCGACAAACCTCTCAGCAGAGTTTGGAAGAAACCCAATTCCCACTGCCTATAATTCTGCCACTGACAGAAATTCACCAACTTGCTAAAGATTCATCAATAATATGGGGGGAAATATAAGACGGACTGGCAAATCAAAGAATCTAAATAAGGGAGTTAAAATAAACTTGCACCTGCCTTCCTTTGTCCTCCTAGCCTATCTTACCACCAAGATAGATAGATTTTGCAGTGGAGAGAATGAAGGACATTTTATTTAGGTATGTATTTCTACGTTACTCCACTGAACAAAGAAACCTGAGCTGATGATGATTAAAGGTAGAATTTGGATAAACTGCTTTACAAGGAAATAATCCTGCTTACAAGCTTATTACATCCAGGACAAGGTTGATTAACAAGCTTATTACACACTGGATCAGCTTTTCCGGAACCAGAATGGCATTCATCAAGATACATGAAATAAGCTGTTTAAGAACACCTAGTGAGAAGAATTGACAGGGCAGGAAAAACATCCTTAAAGAATTTCTCTCCCTCAATATCATGTGCAAAATAAACAAAACAAATACATTCAACAACATTAATTAAAGACTATGTGCCAGATGCTATTTTAGCCAGAAAAATCTCTGCCCTCATGAAGCTTATGTTGGGAGGGAGCAGGGAGCATAGCAGGAGAGACAGTCTGTAAATAAAATGACGTAAATGATATGGAAAATAAGAAAGTGATAGGCGCTATGGAGAAAAAAGAAAACAAGCAGCCGAGGGAGGTCATTTTGAAGAGCTTGGCCAGAGAAGGTCACCTGGCGGGATGTTGAGCAAAGGTTTAAAGAGAGATAAGGGAGCAAGCCCAGAGATATAGGATGGAAGGAGGAGGGGAGAATGTTCCAGGTAGAAGGCCCTGAGGCAGGTAAACACCTAGTGAGCTTGAGGACTAACCAGGAGGCCAGCAGGTCTCAGCAGAAAAAGCAGGAGAGTAAGGATGCAGGCAGAACCTTACAGCCCAGTGAGCCAGTGAGAGGTTTCAGCTTTCACTCTCAAAGAGATGCAAAGCCACTGGAGAATTTTAAATTTAAATTTTAAATTTATCACCTCACTTCAATTTTAAAAGGACCACTAGGGAGTTGTCTTGTGGTGAGGGATCTGGCTGGCCTTGTTATGTAGTGTCTGGGGTCCCTGCTGTGGCACAGGTTCCCTCTCTGGCCAGGAGGGAGAAAGAGAAGAATCTACAGAGGAAAAAGGGGGAAGCGCTTAGTCTAAACTGGATCCCACGCCTCCTCACCCAACCCATGTCAGCCAAAAAGCCATACTGAAAAATTTCCTCCCCCTAAACCTGAAGACAATCAGGTTGGTTCTGTGAACTGAAGTTCGGCACTTGCCATCAGCCTCTACATAGATTAAATTATGAGCCACTGCAGCTGCCGACTTGCAACACTCCCTGAGCAGAGCTCAGGGTGAACATCAGGAGTGAGGCACTCTGTGCTCTGGGAAAACTGGAAGAACAGGTCTTCACATGGTCAGATATTTTTAGGAGAAGATTTTACGTGCCCAATTCTTGTATCTCTTCATAGCTAGCAAAACACTAAAAATCCTTCATGGTGATGTCTGCTCCTTGTGAGTGGTAGTAACCTTCAGGAGATCAGCAACAAACTTTTGTAAAATATGTGGGTCCTGCATGCACCTCCATTCTCACCTTTATCAAAAGATATTCCCCCTTTTCCTCCTTGGGTGGTATTTCTGCCCAGTCTGTAGTCAAGGATAAAGAACGTCACCATCATCTGTGAATGCAGTCACCCCCAAGGGTGAGAGCCAGTGAGTCCTGCATGCTGTGAAAACTTAGGACACTGGCCCTGATAATGGAGGTGCATATCAAAGGAATGACTTCACTCTTTATTCCTGCTCCCTGCCCCATGTTCCAGAAACTCCTATATATCCTCAGCTCCTCCCTCACCCCCTTGGAGCAGTTTCTCAGGGCTACCTGAGATGTTGTCTCCTGGGCTTAAAACTTAACTCTCAACTTTCAGGTAATGCATTTTTTTTTATGTCGACAGATCATTTTGTTTTTTCTCTTCTCTGAGGATTAGTAAAAACAGTTTATTTTGGGTTCTGTACCCAATTCCAATGTGTGGAGGGGGCATTTCCTCTACACCACCAAGCAGCGCTCAGGATACCAGCTGGGTGTACTACAATTCAACCTAACTCGCACACTACAGGCATGCCTCTTTTTCTTGCATGCTGATTTACTGCACTTTTAAAATAAATTGGAGGTTGTTGGCAACCCTGCATCCAGCAAGTCTATCTGCACCATTTTCACAACAGCATTTGCTCACTTTGTGTCTGTGTCACATTTTGGTCATTCTCACAATATTTCAAGCTTTTTTGATTCTTATTGTATTTGTTACGGCGATCTGTGATTGGTGATCTCTGATGTTACTGCTGCAAAAAGGCTATGACTTGCTGAGGGCTCAGATGATGGCTAGCAATTTTAGCAATAAAATTTTAAAAGAAATAAAGATATGTACGTTTTTTAGACATAATGCTATTGTACACTTAGTAAACTGCAGTCTAGAGTACCGTATATAGTATAGTATATGCACTGGGAAACCAAAAAGTTCGTGTGACTCTCCTGTGATAACCAATTCATTGCATTGACCTGGAACCGAACCCTTGATATCCATGAGGTGCGCCTGTATCTACCTGGAGATAGCGTGAGATTCCACAGATAAAGGGCTCAGTCCCACAAGACTGTTCTCTACGTCACATGTCTATTGCAAGCCCAGGTAGTGACCTGTGCTTATGGCCCACTGGCTACAGACTGATGGTTCCCAAGACCCTCTCTTTGGACTTTAGATGCCAGTCTCAATCCGTACTGTATCTGTGCATCTGCCCGGCTGGCTATAAACAGAGGTTCCCACGTCTCTTTCCTGGGGTTCAATCAACTTACTAGAGTGGCTCACAGGGCTCAGGAAACCCTTTCACTCACTAGGTTACCGGTGTATCACAAAGGATACTAAAGGATTTGAGATAACAGCCAGATGAAGAGGGAGATACATAGGGCGAGGTCCTGAACAAAGAAGCTTCTGTCTTCCTGGTACTTGGGGCCCGGCATGGTGACACATGGAAGCATTCTGATTCTCCCACTGGGAAGCTCTCCGAACACCCTCTTTCTGGGCATTTTTATGGAGGTTTCATTACAAAGGCATGATTGATTAAATCACTGGCCATTGGTGATTGATTCCCCAGCCTCTCTCCCTTCCTCAGAAATCAGGGAGTAGGACAATTGGTTCCCCTGGCAACTAGCCCCCATATTCAGGTGCTTTCCAAAAGTCTCCTATTAACATAAACCCATTCCTGCTGGAAAGAGGCTTCCTGGGAAAAACAAGACACCAATTCCACTTTTACGACTCTGAAGCTTTTGCAGGAATGGAGGACAAGACACTAAACATTATAACAAAAATGCTCCCATTTCTCTTATCACTAGGGATGCTAAGTCCAAGGATTTGAGGAGCTGTGAGCCAGGAACTGTGAATATAGACCAAATATATATGAGAAATATATTTTTGTCATCTGAATGACCAAATATATATATTTTCCATAAATCACAGTATTGCACTGTTGTTGGGGGCTGGGAAGTAAGATAGAGAAATGAACAGTGAGCCTTACTCTCTATGATGGGTACAAAGGTTCCAGGGCCCTACTCTGGACTGAGGGAAATGGTCCAAAGTTTGAATTAACAGGTGTAATGCATTGTGGGAAAAAAGTCAAAAGGCCATCCCATTGTATCAAATGAGACAGAGGCACTCAAATCTTCAAAAGCAAAAGCTTCATAACTATGCAAATATCCTATAAGGGCAAGTGGGAATGTAGCTTGCAAGAGGCACAGGGTCACCTTAGAGGAACACATAGCTCAAGAACAGAATAAGAAGGGGTATCACTGATCTAAGGAAAAATCATCACAAGGTTCAATACAATGTAATTAGAAAACTACGTTTAAAAAGTTAGAAATAACATCTGATAGAATAGATACTACTGAAAATTGAATTACTGACATAGGGGAGCTTCAGACAGAGTGGACGCACATACAAATTACACAGAATAAAGAAAAAACAAAACTAAGATATCTAGAACACAGACCAAGATCATCCAAACAGTGAAATTTCTCTCCACGAAATAGGTATCCCACAAGATGATACAGATGTATTTTAAAATATAATTCAGTGAGTTCCCTGGTGGCTCTGTAGGTTATGGATCTGGCACTGTCACTGCTGTGGCTCTGGTTACTGCTGTGGCGTGGGTTTTATCCCTGGCCGGGGAACTTTCATATGCCATGGGCATGGCCAAAAAACAAATATGTGTGTGTGTGTGTGTGCGTGTGTGTGCACGAGTGCACGCACGCGTGTGTATAATCTAAGAGGCATATCCCATAGATAAAATACACTGCATCTCCAGTTTAAAAGAACACTTTTTCTCCCCTAAAGTCTGATAGAGAATGCTCAAATCCAATGTGATGATTGAATCTCAAGATAGAAGAATTCTTCAGGTATCCAGGCAGAAGAAGCAAATCATCTTCAAGAGGGGAGAAGTAGAGTAGGCGTTAGCTTTCCTCACAGCAACATTTAGGATCCAGAGATAATGAAGCCAAATCCACAAACATGGCAGAATGGCCAGTATCTGGACACTTGTCAGAAATGCAGAATCTTGGGACCCATGCATGCATTTGTAACAAGCCACCAGGTCATTTCTATTGCAGATTAAAGTTTGAGAATTAGCAATCCACATAATTCTCATAGAAAGAAGACTTGGTCAGGAATATTCTATTGCAGTTCATTTGTCATTCAATTACAAGGTTGTATTTTCAAATATGAGCTTATTTGGTAAAGAGCACCTATGAGTTTTTCTGAAGGCTTGATGACAAAATTCAGATGTCTCAAAGAATCCAGGAACAAAGAAGCAAGACGTGAAAGCCCAGTGTTAACTTTGAATCCATTTGAACAAAGAGCAAAACAACCACGAGAATTATAATAAAAGAAATGGATGTCAGTGCAGAATCCGGGATAACGTAAAAATGACAGAACTTCCCTCGTAACAGGGAAGATGGGAGAAAGACTATCCCTATCTTTCACAGCAGATTGAAAGTATCACAGCAGATACTTTTTTTTTTGTCTTTTTGCCTTATCTAGGGCCGCACCCGCGGCATATGGAGGTTCCCAGGCTAGGGGTCTAACATGAGCTGTAGCTGCTGGCCTACGCCACAGCCACAACCACAGCAACGCGGGATCCGAGCCGTGTCTGCAACTTACACCACAGCTCACGGCGATGCCGGATCCTTAACCCACTGAGCAAGGCCAGGGATAGAACCTGCAACCTCATGGTTCTCAGTCGAATTTGTTAGCCACTGAGCCACGATGGGAACTTATAAATACTTTTGAAATTTGAAGCATGTAATATTTTCAAAAAGCATAATGACTCCAGTATCTTAATGTTTTTCATGTTTACACCTGTGCCTTTTTTAAAAAAACATGAACCTTAGAGGCGTATTTTAGGAAACGAGTTTCCTTGTGGTGAAGAGACATGTGAAGTTGAACCATTCCCTCAATTTCATTTCCTTGTATTTTTCTTACATGAAATTCAAGAAAATCTTGTATCTGAATTACAATAACATTTATAGTTATCAGGTCTACGAAAGAAATTTTATCTATCGAGCCATAGAAAGATCAATATTTTCTCTATCCACCTGCAAAAAAAAAGTTGTATGTATGTCCGTGGTGTCTAGAATGTTGTTGAATGTTGACGACGTTTTCCTTTTTGTTTATTTTTTGAGGTTACTTTAAAAAAATTTTTTTAAATTAGTATAGTTCATTTACAATGTTCTGTCAATTTCTGCTATACAGCAAAGTGAACCAGTCATACACACACACACACACACACACACACACATTCTTTTTCCCATATTATCTTCCATCATGGTCTATCACAAGTGACTGGATACAGTTCCCTGTGCTATGGAGCAGGACCTCACTGCTTACCCATTCTTTTTTTTTTTTTGCTTTTGCTTTTTAGGGCCGCACTCGCATCATATGGAGGTTCCCAGGCTAGGAGTCAAATCGGAGCTACCACCGCCAACCCATGCCACAGCCACAGCAACATCAGAACTGAGCTGAGTCTGCGACCTGCGCCACAGCTCATAGCAATGCCAGATCCTTAACCCACTGAGTGAGGCCAGGGATCAAACCCGCAACCTCGTGGTTCCTAGTCAGATTCATTTCTGCGGCGCCATGACAGGAACTCCAGTTCATTCTCTTTAGAAATGCATACTCTCTCAAGCTGTCTGATGCAGCCGCCCTTGGCTTTTGGTGTGATAATTCACCCAGATGGAAGGTGTCATAAAGAAGGGCTTTACAGAGGCTATTCCATTTCAGTAGAACCTTGAAATATGGCAGGTAGACCACATGTGGCGGGGAGGGCATTCCAGGAGCAGGGAAAAATCTGAAAGTGTTGAGAATACATCTTGTTCTTACCTATCTGCTGGTCAGGAAAGGCTGTTTGGAGGCAGGTGCAATAGATAAGTATGGACAGACTGTGACGAGCCTCATATATCATGCTAAAGAGCAAGGATCCCCCCAGCAGGTGAAAGCGTGCAGTGGTGGAGACACAGGCATGAACAGGTGGCTTTACATTGCAGTTCTTGCTATATTTGTCTTGCAGCAGCTAAGCAGCTAATGGACTGCAACTCAGCAGTAAGGAAGTTATCAGCCCTTCACCACTTCCATTTCCTCCTCCACACACTGCAGTCCCTTGTGCTCCACCAACCCCTTCTACTCCTAGCTACTGCATCCGTGCATTCTTCTCTTTAATGCAGGCCTCTCACCCTGCAGTGCTTATTTATTTATATGCATGTGTCCTTCACAAGAGCTTGAGTACTTGAGGGCCAGGATAGCAGTGCACTTGCTTTCCTATGCTCAGGATTTAGCCCAGTGCCTAGTGGAAAGCAGGCACTCAACATATGCATTATTTCATTCATTCAATATTTATTGAGTGCCTACTCCACGCTTCCTAGGAAAAGTGCTAAAGGCACTGAGTGTAGGACAGTGAACAAAACAGCAAAAAAATCCCTGCTCTCCTGCAGTCTGAAACGGAATTCTCAGAGACACACAGCAAATCAGGAAGTAGGGATATAAATAAATGGGTAAAATTTTCTTATGTCAGACAGTGATCAGGGCTATGGCAAAAAAAAAAAAAAAAAAATTCAGAGAAGATGAACAAAGAGTGTGACCTGAAATAGGGTGGTCAGAGAAGCTTTCACTGTGAAGTGGATATTAGAATGTAGACTTGGAGTTCCCTGGTGGCCTGGTGAGCTAAGGATCGGTGTCACTGCAGTAGCTTAGATTGTTGCTATGGTGTGGGTTCAACACCTGGTTGGGGAACATGGCCAAAAAATGAGGAAGGAAGCTAGGTGAATACCTGGAGTGGGGAGAGGGGGAAGGCTGGGGGTAGAAGACACCTCACCTGAAGAGAAGACAGAGGAAAGCCCTGGAACAAGACCTGCCAAGTGTTCAAGGAGAGACCAGTAGAGCTGGAAGGGACAGGTCAGAGAGATCAACCGGAGCAGGGAGGGGAATCGGTGGTTAGGGAGATCTTTTGTTTCTTTTTATTGGTTGAGGCACGCAGCGGCTTGATGTGGCATCTCAGTTCCCAAACCAGGAATTGAACCCAGGCCGCAACATTGAAAGCACCGAGTCATAACCATTAGACTACCAGGGAACTCCTTAGGCAGATCTCGTAAGGTAATTTTAGGCCGCTGTAAGGACTTTGGTTGTTACTGAGTGGAATGGGAAGCCATTGAGGGATTCTGAGCAGAGAAGCATGATCGAACTTACTAATTAAGCACAACAGCTCTGGCAGCTTTAAAAGGAACATGTGTTCTTCTGGATGACAAAGGAGGTGGCCTAGACCAGTGTGGGATTAGGAGATACCTAAAGAAGTGTTGGATCCTACTCACAACAGCTAAGACATGGAAACAACCTAAAGGCCCACCAACAAAGGAATGGATTAGGAAGATACGGTACATATACACAATGGAACACTACTCAGCCATAAAAAAAGAACGAAATAATGCTATTTGCAGCAACATGGATGCAACTAGAGATTCTCATACTAAGTGAAGTAAGTCAAAAAGAGAAAGACAAATGCCATATGATATCACTTATATGTAGAATCTAAAATATGGCACAAATGAACCTATCTACAGACTCACGGACACGCAGAACAGACTTGTGGTTGCCAAGGGGGAGAGGGGAGCGGAGTGGGATGGACAGGGAGTTTGGAGTTAGTAGATGCAAACTATTACATTTAGAATGGATAAGCAATGAGGTCCTGCTGTCCAGCACCGGGAACTATATCCCTCTCTTGGGGTAGACCGTGATGCATGATTATAGGTATGACTGGGTCACTTTGCTGTAACAGTAGAAATTGGCACAACACTGTAAATCAACTATACTTTAATAAAAAATATTTTAGGAGTTCCCGTGGTGGCGCAGCAGAAACGAATCCGACTAGGAACCGTGAGGTTGCAGGTTCCATCCCTGGCCTTGCTCAGTGGGTTAAGGATCCAGCATTGCTGTGAGCTGTGGTGTAAGGTCATAGACAATGGCTTGGATCTGGCGTTGCTGTGGCTCCAGCGTAGGCCAGCATCTTTGGTTCCGATTAGACCCCTGGGCTGGGAACCTCCATGTGCCATGGATGTGACCCAAAAAAGACAAAAATAAATAAATAAATAATGAAAATTTAAAAATAAAATAAAAAAATATTTTAAAAAGGACCCAAAAGTTTTAAAAAGACAAACAAACAAAGTGCTGATCCTGTACGTAATTCAATGGTGGTTTTCTTCTAACGGATTTGCTAGTGGTTGATGGGGGTATGTGAAGATGAGAGGAGTGAAGAACGTCTCCAGAGTTTTGGCATGAACGACTGTAAACCTGGAGTTGATGTTTACTGAGATATGCTGGGTGCCCATATAATTTTGCTACCAGTACCCGGTGGGTAGAGACCCAGGATGCAAAACCCCATGACAAAGAGGTATCTGGTCCAAAATGTCAACAGCGCCCAAGCAGAGACAGAGAAGAGGATGAGAAGGCCAGGTTCAGTGACATAAACTGAGATGAAGATCAATGCAATCGAAGAGAGAAACTATGAGGATATGAAATTCTTCATTCTTATCATTTCTATCTATCCTACTTCTACAAAATGTATAAGGTCACTTACAAAACTAAAAAAGAAAAAGAAAAAGACATATACCCTTGAACACAGCAGTGTATTAAGAAATTACATGACTGGGAGTTCCTGGGGTGACTCAGCAGGTTAAGAATCCAACATAGTGTCCGTGAGGATGCAGGTTCAATCCCTGGCTTCACTCAGTGGGTTAAGGATCCAGTGTTGCCTCAAGCTGTGGCATTATGTCACAGATGCAGCTGGGATCTGGTGTTGCTGTGGCTGTGGTGTAGGCTGGCAGCTGCAGTTCCTATTCCACCCCTAGCCTGGGAACTTCCATATACCGCAGGTGCGGCCATTTAAAAAAAAAAAAAAAATGGAAAGAAAGAAAGAAATTAGAAATTACACGACTGAAGGACTCTACAGAACTCATTGGCCTTAACATTAAAGGAGGTTTGAAAATGGGACAAAGAAATAAACGCCATTAATTAATATTATAATTAGGGTTTTACTGGGATTCTCACTCACTCCTCAGCTATCCATTTCCAAGGCTCAATTCAGCTGCAACATCATTAGTGCTGATGGCTTCTTGGATTTCCAAAGCAGATGTGCATTTTTAGGAAAAATGATCACCATGATTGTCACCCATCTAAATACCGTTGAAATTCATTTTACAAGCAAAGTTCTTCCTGTTCACAACAGACGGGTAAATCTCTCAGGAAGAAGATTATCAGGTGAGATACCCAGATTCATCCTTATCCTCACTCCATCTTCCCTCCAAAGCAGAATGAATGAAACACCACTAAAATAAGTGGCAGACCGCCAGATCTCTGTAGCCATCCTTTTCCCTCTTCATCTGTTTGGACCATCTGTGAAGTTATAAGGAAAAACGTCACACTAGCTGACCTAAAAGCATTCTCTTTGTCCCAGTTTAGCTTCTTGCATGTTTATTCCCTCCTTTCTTTTTTTCACCAATTGAATTTAGTCATAGAAAGAGGTGACTCCAATAGTTGGATATATCTGAATAAGCCTCTCGATTTCTGAGCAGCTAGAAACTAAAAGCAGCATCCCAAGTATCAAGCTAATGAAAGAAAATGAAACTTTCAAACCATCCCTAATGTTCTGCATTCAGGGCTAACAGACAACACTTTAGGATCCCGAACACTTTCCTGTCTCTATTTCCCTCTGTAATCTTATAACGGGGTCCCAAGCTTCAGCAAAATGGGTAAAAGTGCCTTTCTGCCTGTGCCAAAATACTGAGACCGTAAGATTTTAGCTTTGGTAGAAAATTATATCAAGGCTTAGTTCTTTTTTAAATTAATTTATTTTCATTGAAGTATAGCTGATTTACAATGTGTTAATTTCTGGTGTATAGCAAAATGATTAGCAAAAAGAATCTGAAAAAGAATATATATATATATCCTTTTCCCTTTTTCAGATTCTTTTCCCTTATAGATTATTGCAAGATATCGAACCGGGTTCCCCGTGCTAGACGGGAGGTCCTTGCTGCCTACCTGTTTTATATATAGCAGTGTGTAGCTCTTAATCTCTAACTCCTATCTTCTCTCTCCCACCCCTGTCCTCTTTGGTAATGTAAGTTTGTTTTCTATGCCTGTTTTGTAAATAAATTCCTTTGTACTGTGTTTTTTAGGTTCACATACATTTGCCAAGGTTTAGCTCTGTACTGTTTCCCTTCTCCTGGTGGTTTATATGCAGGCAGACACACAAGAGCATTTATAGCTATTACATAACGTGACAGCAGGCAAGGGTGAGTGTGTACACATTTGAGAACTCTGCCCTCTGTGTGGAATGTGATGGAAACAAGTTTAAACAGGACTGCGCCCCCAAAGACAGGGGCACTTGAGGGGGAGCCTGTGGAGAGAGTCAGCCACCAATCTTTGTGTTCCTTTCATTCGGGAAAAGAGAGGCAGGCTGAAAAGGATCTGGGTTTCTTGCAATCCATGGATTTCCACATTGGATTATCTGGCAGGTAGCTATGAACATTTTAAACACAAATTCTGTTTCCACCTATGTAGTGAGGGAAACAGTTTGCCCATAAGGCACCCCTGGTGCCTTGACAAATAAACAAAACCGTGTAAACATTCAAGGAAAAAATAGACTAGCAGAGATACAGGGTTCCTTTTGAACTTTAGGATTTCCCATGGGGCTGTCGTGGGCTTGAATGCCACAGTCACGGACAGAATCACAGGAAGGGGTCCACCTGTGGGGCCTTTAAATCTCAGCCCTACCGTCTCCCCAAAGCACAGCAAAACAAGCAAACTGCCTTCGAGGTGCCAAAAGGATTAAGACATTGTCCTTACTCGACCTTTTCCTCATTTCCATTTGAAGACAACAGGTGGTTCGCTTCAGTCACACAGAGATTCCTGTCCCCATCCTGAAACCTAGACTAAGGATCATAAACAGATCAATCGGATACCTGTTTTCTCGAGAATAAAAGACACTCCTGTGCAGAAGCTGGGGCCAAATCCTTTCAGCCCTCTATCTTCCACCACACTTGCTGTTAATTACGACTTGTCAATGCTTGTTAAGAATCGCCTAGCTCCACTTTCCGAATCTCGGCATAAAATTCGGCATAAAATAGATACCCAGTGGGCCTACTTCCTGAGACTCGCTGGGGAGACTCTGTGAATCGAGCACACTTCATTATCTTAACGTGACAATGTGAAAATAATTTTTTTTTTTTGGCATTTGTAAAATTCAAGAGTGCTTGTCACCTTTAGGGAAATTGGTCTTTGTTCTTGGAGTACTGCAAGTGCACAGCATAAATTGCCAGTTCCAATGAATATGGAAATAAAGCCAAGAGAGCACACGTATAGCATCTTGAAAAATGATTTCGTATTACTTGTTATTCTGCTTCCAAAGCGTTATATAAAATTGATTGAAGAGATAACTGGAATATCATCCACCATAGCTCAGTGCTTCATCTTCCTTATGACTTATTTTTAAAACAGTTTTCCAAGAGACAAGGCTCAATTCATTTTTTGGAGGGCACACTGATAGATCTTTGCTTAGGTCTTGCTGTGGAAACTTTCTTCTTTGAAGGAATCTCAGTCACTGTGAACATGGCATCTTAAAAATATTTCATTTTCTTCATTTTCTACCTACTCAAAACCAGAACTGACCTTAAATGGCTAAAATAATTCATCCAGATCAAAGTTAAAAGGTTAAATGTACACACTTTTAGGAAAGTAAAAAATCTAGCTTTATAATTCATAATACCTGTAGAAGATGGTATATCATGGAAAGAAAGCAAGAACACATGCTACTTACAGGTTGGACTTTTAAAATTTTCTGTAACACTGAAAACTCTACTTTATTCTTATCTGTCTTTTTGAAATTCTGGAGATTCTTACAGGATAATTCCTATGTCTGGACCTTTCTTAACAGTGATAAAAGAAGAATATGTACTTATTTTCCGTGTATGTTTTTTTAATTCATCATGATGGAAAATAAAATATTTTAGTTATTAAAAATATTAATTTGGGGAGTTCCCGTCGTGGTGCAGCGGAAAAGAATCTAAGAACCATGAGGTTGCAGGTTAAATCCCTGGCCTTGCTCAGTGGGTTAAGGATCCAGCGTTGCCGTGAGCTGTGGTGTGGGTCACAGACACGGTTCGAATCTGGCGTTGCTGTGGCTGTGGTGTAGGCCGGTAGCAACAGCTCCAATTAGATCCCTAGCCTGAGAACCTCCACATGCCGCAGGTGCGGCCCTAAAAGGACAAAAGACAAAAACAAAACAAAACAAAACAAAACCATTAATTTGGGAGTTCCCCTTGTGGCAAAGCAGAAACAAATCCCACTAGAAACCATGAAGTTGAGGGTTAGATATCTGGCCTCGCTCAGTGGGTTAAGGATCTGGTGTTGCCGTGAGCTGTGGTATAGGTCCCAGATGTGGCTCAGATCTGGTGTTGCTGTGGCTGTGGTGCAGGTGGGCAGCTGTAGCTCCAATTCAACCCCTAGCCTGGGAACCTCCTTTGCAGTGGGTGAGGCCCTAAAAAGCAAAAAAAAAAAAAAAAAAAAAAAAAAACAATATATATATATGTATAAATTTGAGGAGTTCCTGCTATGGCACAATTGGTTAAGGATCTGGTATTGTCACTGTAGCAGCTTGGGTTGCTGCTGTGACACAGGTTTGATTCCTGGCCCAGGAACTTTCATATGCCATGGGCACTGCCAAAAAAAAGAAAAATTAATTTGTTTTCTGATTCCCTTTTTTTTTTTTTACCCTAGCCTAATTCCAAACAATTTGTATGGATCATTTTGGATAGATATTGAACAATTATTTTATTTATTCTATTTTTTTTAGGGCCTCAGGTGTGGCATATGGAAGTTCCCAAGCTAGGGGTAGAATTGGAGCTATAGCTGCTGGTCTACACCACGGTCACAGCAACACCAGATCCAAGCTGCATCTGTGACCTATACCACAGCTCATGGCAGCACCAGATCCTTAACCCACTGAGCGGTGCCAATTAGTAAATCATTAATGAGAATTTCTCCGTTTTAAAATAATAATTAATATCTCCAAGACATGCTTAAATTCCTCTACTATTTAGTTATTAGGTAACTAGGCCACCACATATATTTTGATGGTTTAAAAAATATGCATAATGTAAATTTTTAAATTGAACTCATTAGTTAATTAGCAGGTCCATTAGTAAAAAGATAGCAACTAGCAGTAATGGTTACAAGAAAAAAGTCACTGAGCAATGAAATAAGAAATATGTAGGTAAAATGAATAAAATGTGAGGCTTTAGGATATTAAGGTCCTAATGCCTTCAAATGATTAGAAAGAGTCAAAATATGTGTATTTTTAATATACTGTTATCAGTGTATTTTTTAATAAAACCATATCACAGAAGCTGATCATTGAAGCCTGACAACTCTTTCTACCTTTCATTAACGACCACTCTGCCCCCTGCTGTTTGCTTTATAAGGATATGACATTATATGGTCAAAGGCCTACATAACTCATGTCCTAGCTATTCAGCTGTCCCTTAAATCCATTCCACACAGTGGAATGGAAGTATTTTCTCCAGATGGCCTCCATTTCCTTTTAACAAGCATCCAACAGCGTTTTGATGTGCTGCAATAATAAAATATTTCTTCTCCCTTTCTCTTTCATTAAACTAAGCATTTCCATTAATATTTGCTTATGTTGCTGGAATCATTCCTCTAATTTCAAAGTTTTCTTATCTCTTATCTTAAAAAGCTTTATTATTATTACTTGGTAGGACATACGTTCTTACATCTTGGTTTTCTTCTGTTTCAAACACAGTTATCTTCATTCTCAAGAAACGGACCAATGCTTGGAAATTTAATAGCGGTAAGAGTAACAAAAGCTTCAATAGCTAATAGCCATTGAACATATTTCACAGATCGGACACTCAGAGTTTGTTTGTGTTTGCGTGTTTGCTTTGTATTGTTTTGTTTTTGGCCACACCTGTGGCATGTGGAAGTTTCCAGGCCTGGGATCAAATCTGAGCTGCAGCTGCAACCTACACCACAGCTGTAGCAACACTGGGTTCTTAACCCAATGCACTGGGCTGGGGATTGAATCAGTGCCACCATGATCAAGCTGGATCATCAGCCCAGTGCACTACAGCGGAAACTCCTCTTCTTAGAACTCTAAGTGTATTAATTCACTAAATCTTAGTACTCTGTGAGCATGTGTTATTACCACTCTCTTTGTACAGGTAGGAAACAGAGGCACAGAAAGGTGATATGTTTAGCCTGTCACAGAACTAGTGATTAGTAACTATTAATTAGGAACCAGACACAGAACCAGTAACTAGAGCTGGGAGTCCAACCCAGGCAATCTGGCTCCAGAGTGTGTGCTTTCATCTCCTCACAATTAATGGCCTTCCTATGTAGTCACAGTGTAGTCAAATTACACCTATGAACAACTAGAAGAAGACAATGGAAACTGGAATTAGGGAAGTGTTAGAGTTTGTGTCAATTTATCTGCTTCTATTATACATGAAAATATATATTTCAATGGTATATCCTTGATATTTGACACGTTTCTATTTCTACTGAAGTCTTCAGAATATAAAACTGGGGTCCAAAATTCACATTTACTCCAATGTTTATTGCACCTAATCCTTCACAATATTTACAGCCTAAATTGCAACGAATGGTAACCCAATAGCTGAACTGTCTAAAGTCCATGATCAGCAACTGTTCAGGTGAATTAAAACAACGTGGATTATTAGTAAGGTAACAGAGGACTGCATTTATTCTCATGTGTATGAGGCAGGGGCAATCATTTTCCATCAAATAGATGGGAAATTATTTACTCAAAAATTGATTACTCTGTTTTTGTGTGTATTCATTTAGTATCTGAGGTAGAAGTAGGTCAAATACACTCCAAATTATCTGATTCCCTTTTATTTTTCTCAGTGTCTGACCATAGCCACCGATTCTCATGAGATACTTCTACTGTAATATAATACGCGATCATTCAGAATCTTTCTACCACTTCCAAATTGGCTTCAGTAGAACATTTGAATTTAAGAAATATTCACTTGGAGTTCCCGTTGTGGCTCAGCAGTTAATGAACCTGACTAGCATCTATGAGGATGCGGGTTCGATCCCTGGCCTCGCTCAGTGAGTTAAGGATCCGTGAGCTGTAGTGTAGGTCACAGACATGGCTTGGATCCTGCATCACTGTGGCTCTGGTGTAGGCCAGCAGCTACAGCTCCGATTGGCCCCCTAGCCTGGGAAACTCCATATGCTGCAGGCGTGGCTCTAAAAAGACCAAAAAAAAAAAAAAAGGGAAATATTCATTTTATTTGACTCTTTTATTAACACAAACTTTAAAAACAAGTAGGACAGGTATTAATCTACTTACTCAAATTCCCTTCCCAAATTAAATGTGGATGGCTGAGAAAAAAACTAGCAGGAATCCTTAGAACAATTTTTTTCATGTAATATCTATTGATTCATGATCAAAAATGGGTTTGAAAGAGAATACATGAAACATAGAATGTAGATTGGCATTTGAATGGCAGCATAAGTCAATAAATTCCATGTTTTAGAGTCATAATTGACCTTGAAAAACAGTCCATGGCATTAGACTCTAGACATGACCTAGAGATTATCTTAGTAAGTGAAGTCAGACAGAGATAGATAAGTATCATAGGATACCACTTATATGTGAAATCTAATAAAAAATGCTACCGAAAAATTTATTCACAAAACAGAAACAAACTCAAGATTTCAAAATCAAATTTATGGTTACCAAAGGGGAAATGCTGTGGGGGAGGGATAAATTGGGAGGTTAGGATTGGCATATATACACTACTATATACAAAATCAATAAGTGACAAGGACCTACTGTATAGCATAGGGAAATCTATTAATACTCTATGATAGCCTGAAAAGGGGAAGAATCTGAAAAAGAATGGATAAATCTCTATCTATCATCTATCTAAGTATCTGATTCATTTGCTGTACAACTGAAACTAACACCACATTGCAAGTTAATTATACCCCAATAAAATCTGTTAAAAAAAAACACAGTCCATGACTATTGGTTATATAGACTTGAATATGAAATAATTAAACAGCTTTACAAAGCACAAGCTTTATGTATCTCAGTTGTGAGGTGTATTAGTATGACACTAACATCCAAATAGGTATAATCTTGTTGTTGTTCTTTTTTATTATAGTTGACTTACAATGTTGTGCCAATTTCTGCTATACAGCAAAGTGACCCTGTGACACACATATACACACACACATACGTATACATATATACATATTCCCTTTCTTACATTATCTTCATCATGTTCTATCCCAAGAGACTGGATTTAGTTCCCTGTGCTGGTATAATCCTGTTTTAATCATATTTTGGAAATCTCTGGTTCTCCGATACTTAATTTTAAATATAAGAGAGAGAACAGCTACTAAGGATTTTAGTTTCAGCTTGGTATTGCTCCTACGTTACCATCATATAAATTAGGCCCTTAAAACTATGAAAATGAGGATTCTCACCTTGAAAACTAACACAGCGCTGTCAACCCACCAAATTAAAATCTGAATTGATTTGGCTCTTCCGATGTTGACAGACAATGAAAGAGGTATCAGTACACACAGGAGTATAGAAAGCAATGCATTTTACACGAGGTGCCTTTTTGCTCACTTTCTGTGCATTACAATTTTTTAAATCTTCGCTTAGTAGATAGTTAGATGTTGTAAGCATGTGTAGTGGTGTTCTGCTTGCTTTTTTAATTCTACCCATAACGTCACAGACACATATACTATGGATGAACTTCAGTTTCCTTGACCTCAAACTGAGAGGTACTCTGGTTTGCTACCTTATTAAGATGAGGTTAAGAACTAATATTATGACGTTAAAAATCCTTCAAAATTTTATGTAGCATCTGCTCTATGTTACATAATATTAACGAGTACTTAAAAGCTAACAGTCCAGGAGTTCCCACCCTGGCGCAGCAGAAACAAGTCTGACTAGGAACCATGAGGTTGCAGATTTGGTCCCTGGCCTCACTCAATGGGTTAAGGATCTGGTGTTGCTGTGAACTGTGGTGCAGGTCGCAGTCATGGCTCGGATATGGCATTGCTACGGCCATGGCATAGGCTGGCGGCTGTAGCTCCAATTAGACCCCTAGCCTGGGAACCTCCATATGCTGCGGGTGTTGCCCTAAAAAGACGAGAAAAAAAAAAAAAGCTAACACTACAGCATTGTGAGTTTTTTTTTCTCACAAAGCACTATATGGGTATTTTTTAAAAAATCGTTGAAATATCTATTGAAAACCTACAGAATGAGTTTCTTCAATCATGGGTTTCCCATGTTTAAGAAAATATACACCAAAGTTCCCACATTTTTCTTTGACATTTCACAAGCATTCCAAAACTCATTTACAGTGCCAGATGGTATTACCGTGCTCCACGCAGTTTCTTTATATCCAGTAGCATCCATTTGGCAACATGCCTCAACATGTTTAATAAATGCGTTTTGATATTTGTTTGGATTGAAAAAAAAAACAGAAACAAAAGGAGAAATAAGGCCCTGCAACATGGAAACTTCTAGTCTTTAGCAAACAAGCAGATTTCAGTGTTCTCTTCAATTCCCAATTCCTATCTAAATGTCAGTAGGTAAGGCTGCTAGAAAGGGGCTCTAGAATAGATTTCCAAGGACTTCCAGCAGCAGCAGCAGAGTACCATCTAATGTATCTGCTGTTTCACTCTTTATACAGTAGGATACAGAGTCACGAACAGGCTTGGCACAGGTAGCTCCTGCTAGTGCCCAAGCTAGAAAATGCTGTCAGGAATAAATGCTATTTATTCCCAGATCCTTCATTTCTAATATTACATACTTTCATAATACTTATGAAATACTATTCAGTTATGCAATGTATTAATTTAAAGATTATATTGAACTCACGGTTTTTACGAGTTTGGCCCACAAATACAATTATTAGTATACCCATCTCAAAAAGAGAATAAATATGAAAAATTGGTAGTGTTTTCTGTGATTCTTTCCTAGGCTGTTCATAACACAATATTCCTTTTGGGTACTAATCCAAATGGGACAATTTAAGAACAAGTTGATTTATTATACCCAACTATAATTATTCTACACCATTGTAGGTCAGACAGGTTCTTTAATTTTCTGTGGACTTTTGAACTTTTCCTACAACTTGTATATATCACCCATATGAAATATTTTCCAGAATATTTTAGTTTTTTCCTTTCTTTTTTTTTTTTTTTAAAGTGCAGCAGGTCAGTCTGACCTGAATTATTCAGGCCTGTGACTGAAGGCCAGAACCATCTATTAATATCAATGTAAACAGACCAAGGAGCCCTGAAGGGCACAACACTGCCTTATATCAGTGTTCCTAATTCATCGTCAAATAGTACAGCATTTACTGAATTGTCACAGAGTATTGGCTAAGGTACAGAGTATAAAGGAGATCTACAGACTTATTATGGACTTTGTAAGTCCTGAACTGATCTTGTCCCATTAATAACAAATGCAAAATGAATCAAAATGTTACCACATTACTTTTAGCCTGAAAAAGGCACATTTCTAGAGTAGTTATTAATAGTCATCTAGCTTAAGACTAGATTGAACAGCTTAACTAGGAATCAGAAGACAAACTTTTATAACTGCAGGCAAAACAATTTTAAATCACACATTCTTCCATCCTGTCCAAAGAAGTAATAGCACGAGGTGATGAAGATAAGTGGGGATCTTGGAACAACCCATTTCACAGTGTCACGTAAGGATAAAATGATATGGAGTATATATAAATTTTGTAATATTTTAAGCTTGTAAAATATCACAAAATTAATATTCTATAATATTAATTGTAATATTAGTTTTTAAAACAGCTTTTAAAATTAGCTACAGAATTTTAAGCTTCTCAAACAATTTTGTCCATTTTCTCAACCTGTGTCATAACTAACTATAGGTCTTGACAGAAGTCTATTATTTCTTAAAATGGGACAAAATAAACAGGGGTGCTTCCCCTCTTCTGTTTTCTTTTGGTACCAGGGATAAAAAGATTTGTGAGATTTGTGTTTTACAGCTGGCAATACCTGTATTTTATATTTTGATTGTTCTGAGTCCTTCTCTAGTACACCTTAATATTTTAAAATATTAGGATTTGAACATTCTGAAAGACATGTAGGAAAAGTAAAAGAGGTGGAAAGTTAGATACACGCAAGGAAAACTGAAAGCTAATTTTTTCTTATAAGATTCATGATTCATGACTAAAAGCTCAACTTAGTCAATCTATCAATAAATATTTATAACAGACTTGCTAGGCAACCTTTGCTGGGCTATAAGGAATTTCCAGGGTATGCGAGAATATTCTCAAGGGTCTCTAGTATAACTGTGGAGTTAAGATTGTTGTATTAGAAACAGTTAAGTACAGGGTGTTTCCACATGAATTGAATGCTGGCAGAAATGCACTCATCAGTTCCTGGGGTTTATATAGGATTATGTAGATAAGGCCAATTTGTAAAGCTGGGTCTGCACATTTAGTCTGTAAAGGGCTAAGTCTGTAAGTAAATATTAGGCTTTGTGGGCCAGCATCTGTCACAATATTCAAGTCTGATGTAGTATAAAAGTAGCTGTATACAATACATAAGAGAATGTGTGTAGCTGTGTTCCAATAAAACTTTATTTACAAAAAGAGTGGGCCAATGGATTTGGAGCAAGGGCCATACTTTTTCAACTCCTATTGTAAAGAAATTCTCTAAAAAATAAAAATAAACAAATAAAAATAAAAAATAAAGGTGTTCACGCTGTGGCTCCAGCAGGTTAAGAACACAACATAGCGTCCATGAGGATGCAGGTTCAATCCCTGGCCTCGCTCAGTGGGTTAAGGATCTGGCATTGCCACAAGCTGCGGCGTAGATCGCAGATGTGGCTGGATGTTGCTGTGTCTGTGGTGCAGGCGGCAGCTGCAGCTCTAATTTGACCCCGAGGTTGGGACTTTCCACATGCTGCAGGTGGGTTTGTAAAAAGGAAAAAAAAATTTTTTTAACTAAGTAAAAAAGAAATTCTCCCAGCTCTCTCTATAATAATGTTCAGCATACCCCTTTGGGGTCATTAGGGCATGCATCAATCACCCTTGATCTCTTTGTAATATATCACCTTTGACAATTCGAAATGGCAGCTATGACAAGATTGTTCATGAAGGTGCAGTGTAAACACGAAGTTCTGGAGGTAGCCTCTCTGCAAGAGTTTGCAAAATGAGATATCTGGGGATCTGGGTGGCCCAAGTACAATTCTTTTTGAATTACCCTGAATAATACAAATCAGTAATTAATGAAATAGGGAATGGGTTAGTAGTGTCACAAAGGAGTTCCAAATTTAAGTGGAACTAAATCTGTACCATGTAGAGCACAACCATTTATTTGACTTTCTGTAGAGCTCTGACTTCTTCAAACTTTCAGAAGCCAGCCAAGGCAGGGACCAGAGAAGAAAATGAGTGAGTGCTGTATGACAGAAAGAAATGTATATGCCTACGCATACACATGCGTGTACATGTCTGTGTATACACACATAGACATATACAACCAGCCTCGGATGGAATATATTAAGAATAATAATTCCACAAAGTTCCAAAAAGCAAAACCTGAATTTGCCAAACACTCCAGCAATTATTTACATAACACTTACATTGTATTTACAACCCTTTACATAGCATTTACACTGTATTGGTATTATAAGTAATCTAGAGATGGTTTAAAGTATATGGGAGGATGTGCATAGGTTATATCCAAATATCATGCCATTTAATATAAGGGACTTGAGCATTGGAGGACTAGGGTGTCTGTGGTGGGATGGGGCAAGGGACAGGGTGCTGGAAACAACACCTTGTGGATAGCAAAGGATGAATGGATGCATACGTTAGATTAGACGATATTCCAATTTCAACAGGATTTGAAATTTTTTTTGTTCCCTATACTACTTATATCTAATGATTTGAAATGGTTCACCACCTGCCAGTGCTTTTAACACACCCACCATGCAGATGATTACTGATACCCTTTAAATTTTAAAGGCTGTTGATACGACTTGAAAATCTAGAATCTTAAAAAGAAATTTTTTTCTCTCTTTTTTTTTTTATGGCCTCACCCATGGCATGTGGAAGTTCCTGGGTCAGAGACCGAACTCGAGTCACAGTAGTGGCCCAAGGCACAACAGTGCCAATTCTGGATCCTTTAACTGCTAGGCCATCAGGGAACTCCTTAACAACAATCTTAGTAAAACATTGTTTAGATAGTTAGATATCAAATTAAATAAAAATTCTTCTTCTAAAAAATCCCTATGCTGGTATTTCTTTAGCTTTTTTATTTTGTCTTTTGTTGTTTTTAGGGCTGCACCCGCAGCATGTGGAGGTTCTCAGTCTAGCGGTCTAATCGGAGCTACAGCTGCCAGCCTATGCCACAGCCACAGCAACGCAGGATCCTAGCTGCGTCTGCGACCTACACCACAGCTCACGGCAACACTGGATCCTTCTGAGCGAGGCCAGGGATCAAACCCACAACCTCATGGTTCCTAGTCGGATTCGTTTCCGCTGAGCCACGATGGGAACTCCTCTTTAACTTTTAACAAAGAACTCTAAGATAAGCTAATTAACCTGTTTTAGATGAATTCATTCACCAGGTAATAAATCCATCCATCATATAAACAGGTATTGATTGAGCATATATCACGTGCAGAGTACATGGTAAAGCTGGGGCTACACAATGAATAGGAAAGTGTCCCTTCCCAGGCTTAGATTCAAGGGCCAAATACAGATGAGCTAGGACGTCTGCCCAAGGGAATGGGTTAGAAATGTGCAGGAAACAAGAGATTTAACAGAAGAGGTTAAGATTTGTATTTTTATTTAAGTAATATTTCTGGAAGATAATACTGGATAGATGGCTCATAAGAGCTAATGGACGCCATTGGAATTTAAAGGGGAGGGAGGCCCTTTGACAAGATAGAGGGACATGACCCAGGACAACTTTATGGCAGAGATGACCTTGAACCTTTGATGAAAGGTAGCATTTGCAAAAATGAAGATGTAGGTGGGGGCCAGAGAAAGATTAGGACAGAGAATAGCACAAGTTAACATACAGAAATGGTAACATGTAAACTCTTGTTTCAAGTAAGATAAGTAATCCTGTTTTGACCTGACTGCAAAACAAAGGCAACTCAGAGAAGGTGAGTGAGAGATAAGGCTGAAAAGGTACAGTTGCCATATTGGAGAGGACACTGGAAGACAAGCTGAATCTTTTTGGGATTTCTAAAATTTCTGTCCGTAGTCATAATTCATTGTGATATTTTGATAAAGTAAAAAAATGTACGTAAAGACACTGTATAATCACAACTCATCATCCAGTCCCCTAAGCAGATCCCCCGTGTTCTTCTGCCCAACATCCTTCATTATACATAATAAATCTATTTATACCATACTTTTCTAAAAACTGGGAAAGCAGATACTCAGACAGGAACTCTTAGCTTTAACTCTGATGCCTTCCTCTCCCTTGTTCCTGATACCTGGTGGACACTTGTTGCAACACATTCATAAATGTCACCTCCAGATGAGTATTGCTACCTGGAAGGCAATCTTTCAAACTGTACTATGAGTATTTCTTGTCTCATCTCCTAAGTGATATTGTTATGATGGTCACTGGCTAGAGCAGGGGGTCAGGGACACTTCTAATTCCTGAACAGAAAGATATTTTAGCCAATGTGAAAAACAGAACGTGTGATCACAACCGTCTTTCTCTTTTTAAATCCTTAGCGGTTTTAATCAGACACGTGAGCTGGGTTTAGAAGTGTGAAAATGTTAGAACTGGAAGGGGCCTTGGTCTGACCCTCCTTATTTGAGTGGAACAGAAAGAAGACCAGAAAGGCGAAGTGACTTGCCTTAGAAGACAGAGCAATGTTTTTCTGTAGTCAGGACGAGAACTCACATCTCTCAGATTCTAGTGTTTTTCTTACATCACAAGTTGCACCTTACCAAATCTCATTAGCTTTAAATTAACTTAAAAAGTAGAGCATAGGTAACTTCTCATCTACTCAGCAGGGTTTCTCAAGCGCAGTACTACTGACTTTTGGACCAGGTAATTCTTTGTTGTGGGAGGCTTCCCGTGTACACCAGAATAACTGCCAGCATCCCTGACCTCTATCCACTACCTGCTAGGATCACCACCCCCATCCCCTTGGTTGCGGCAACCCAAGATCTCTCCAGACATTGTCAAATGTTCCTGGGGGTAGGGGGTGTCAAAATCATGGCAGGTTGAGACACTCTACCCCCCACCCTCCACCTTCTCCACCCCACATAAACCTCTACAGTGATTCCTCAAGAGCCAGTCTGACCTAACCTAAGGCCCTCTTTCCAAGAATCTCCTACCTCTAACCTGACAGCAAAGGACTCATTCCAGGTGTTCCAGTTTCCCCTGCAGGTGTTACCTCCACTGTTGGAATCTAGTTATTCCAGGTGGTCGTGGTCACAGGCCCTCTCCCACCTTCTGCACCCCCTATTTCAGCATGCATGCGAGTGCCTATTCCCTGCTAGATGCTGGGCACGGGGGATGCAGAAATTAGTCTCTGATCTCCAGCAGCTCAGTGTCTTGGGGGAGACAAATACGAAACTGAACACCTGTCTGCCTCATGATGACAGCTGGGAGAGAGTTATGGGCAGGGTGCTATGGAATTAGGGAATATGCTCATTTACGTGGGGATGGCCAAAGAGTGACGCATCACAGGAAGTAGCCAAAAGGAAATGCCAGCTAAGCAGTCTTCAAAGACAAATCAGAAGGCACCAAGAAGAGAACAGGAAAGGCCTGCCAGGCAGAGGGAGCAGGAACTCTAAAAGGAAGGAGGGAGAAAACCTGGCTTCTGGCTCTAGGATCAACACAGGGAGAAAATCAAGTTGCAGAGGAAGCAAGAACCAGGTCTTGAGGAGCCAATTATACCGAACACAAACATATGGCGTCCATCTTTTTTCCCCCTCGTTTGTTCGCAGCCATGGCAAGGGGAAGTTCCCGGGCCAGGGATCAAACTTGTGCCACAGCAGTGACAACACCAGATCCTTCCCACTAGGCCACCAGGGAACTCCTGGCATTGATCTTGAAGGAAACTAGATGCTGAGGGGAGAGCGCATCCAACTTGCATTTTAGAAAGATTTGAAGTACAAAAAATTTCCGAAATGAGGGGTTCAAAGGAGGAGCCCAGGTCACCTCAAGACAAACACCTGATGTGCCCCCTAATAAAAGAACAATCATTCCAGATTTGGCTCTTGCCAAGCCCACCGTGGGAGGAATAATCTTCCTAGGAGCCTTGCCACAAACTGGCAAAAGAGGAAAGGCTCACGACTGTGCAGAGGTACAGCCTCTTCTTCCACCCAGGCGGGAGGCAGAGGGAAACTTTTACCACCAAGGCAAGAGGAAGAACTTTTTTCTTCAGGAATCTAAGACTTCACAGAGAGGCTGAGTTTCCTGTGGAAATGTGAAATATATTTTTCCCAGAAAGAAAAAGGATAAAAGTTACAATTTTTAAATATAGGATTCAGCCAATTTATGGATCAAAAGGGTTTTGCATAGGTGTGTGTGCATTGGTTATTGAGACCTATTAATGTTTCCATGGGAAAATGAATGATAGACTAACTTGCAGGACACAATCCATTTGCCAGATGTGCCCTGTGCATGCCTATGCAGACAAAGTACAAGCATCGTGACAGCAGCAAAATGCACCAGACAAGATGTGATTAGAGCTCTTCCAAAAAGATGGGAGCCTGGGGCAATTTAAGAGCGATGCTGCTGACCCCATAAAATGCAAATTGTAGTGAGTTCTAGGTGACTGTTTGGCCCTGCCTGAGCTAAATGAGTCTCTGAGCAGCTGCTGTAGCTATCCCAGGGCCTGGCCCATAGCAGGTGCTCCATCAATGTTTAAAAAGGTGAATTGGATGCACTGAAATGGATCTCCACGCCCACATGTTTCCTGCTTAAATGAGGGCGAAAAATGCTATTTCACTGAGGCTGAGCTGGTATGTGTAAGAAAGGGAGGAACAGACAGCATGGATTCACCCAGGACAGTGAAAAAAAGTCAATTAGTAAGTCTTTGCATCTATGCTCATAGGGTTGAGATCCCTTCCTCTTAGAGGCAGAAGCTAATATGAACACGAGGTGACCTTGATTAATTTGCATTAATGTCAGCAGAGAGGATCAACTTAAGTAAATTAATATTACTTCCATGACCTATTGCATATTTGTTTTTAAGAGCTGACTTGCTGATTTGTAGCTGAAACATGGTGGCCTTCTTCCCTCTGATTCATCCATTACTCAGAAGGCCCTGGCTTCTGAGAATTCTTAACAAAATTCTAATAGTTTTCATTAGCAGCTATCAAATATAGCTGAACCTTCTTTCCCAGAGCCTCTTTTTGCCTTTCACTACCGACGCGTCCTATCTCTAAGCCTCTCCTGGTTTCAACCCACCCTGATTGCTGAGGACAAATTTACCTTCTTGAAAGCGTGGGGAGTTCCCATTGTGGCTTAGCAGTAACGAACCATGAGGTTCGATCCCTGGTCCTGTCCGGTGGGTTAAGGATCCGGCCTTGTCGTGAGCTGTGGTGTAGGTTGCAGACATGTTTTGGACCCCAGAGTTGCTATGGTTGTGGGGTAGGCCAGCAGCTGCAGCTCCGATTTGACCCCTAGCTTGATAAACTCCATATGCCATGAGTGTGGCCCTAAAAAAGCAAAAAAAATAAAATAAAATAAAAAAAAAAGGAAAAGGAAAAGAAAGAAAGAAAACCAAGGCCTTGATTCAGTTATACCCCTTTTCAAAGCCCTTCCACCACGTCCAAAGTACCTGTAGAATAAAGTCCAAACTTCAGGCCTGACTTTAAGGCCTCGCTGCGCAGTCCCCTCTGGTAAATCCCGCCCACCTCCACTTCTGCATGCAAGGCAGTCTGGTGGCATCCTTGCCTTGGGAAATAGGCTGTCTTCAGACTCCCACTGGGCTTGTTCACACCTCGGCAGCTTCACACCCTCAGTTCCTCCCTCCTTACCTTAAAAGCACATTTCTGAGTCTGGTCTACTCAGTGAGGCAGAAGTCCACGTTCATTTCAGCCCAGGTCCGTTCACTCCTATCGGTTCCTTGCACGGAACAGTCTATGCCTCTCTAGCTTCCCTGAGAAGGGGCGATCCTATTCTCCACTAGGATGCTGTCCAGCCTCTAGGTGGGAGCAGTACTAGACAAACTGATGACCCAAGGTCCTAGAAAGGTGTCTGGGACACCCTAGAAGCTTAACAAAAGTCAGTATATTTTGCCAGATACATTCAAGATATTTGATTTTATTAATTTAAGATGACCACCCACCTTCCCCCTGAGGCCAGGGACTTTCCTCCCCCCAGGTGAAAAGACAACATTAAACATTTTACCTCTGATAAAATTTGCTTTGGCACACAAAGAGCAGAACTTCCTCTTTTAACCCTTCAAGAAATGAGAACTCTCCAATCTCCCCACCTCCACCCCGCCCCCGTACTGAATTTCGGATGCCTCAAAAATAACCAACCTGGATCATTTCTTATTCAATACAACTTTGCATTTTTTCTGCAGTTACCTCCACCCAGGCAAATCACCGCCAAATTCTCCATTCGTGAAAAAGATTTTTAAAAAATGGAGATGTGAGGGAAAAGCGTCTACAGGCAGGTGCGGTCCAACAGGTGCTGCCCTGCAAACACTTCAATACCGAAACAGACCTGAGCGGGCCGAGTGGTTCTTAGCCAACCTAATGTGTTTGTCGCTGTTGTTCCACGGGCTTTTCGAAAACCAAAATGCCCGCTCTCCTTGGCCTTGCCCTTTTTCTCCCGTCACTTACTACCGAGTGCGTGCCTGACTTGTTTATCTGGACGCAATCTTTGTCGCACCCAGTCATCTCGCTCAGCGACCCGCGCAACCACGTTTCCTTAAATCAGAGCCCAGTGGACTCTGCTCGGGAACTACATTTCCCAGCGGCCCCCGCGCCCTTCGCAGGAAGGACGTCTGCGCACTAAGATACTCAGTTCCAAGTTTGGAGCTTTTAGCTGCCAGCCCTGGCCCATCATGTAGCTGCAGCACAGCCTTCCCTAACGTTGCAACTGGGGCAAAAATCACTTTCCAGTCTGTTTTGCAAGGTGTGCATTTCCATCTTGATTCCCTGAAAGTCCATCTGCTGCATCGGTCAAGAGAAACTCCACTTGCATGAAGATTGCACGCCTGCAGCTTGCATCTTTGTTGCAAAACTAGCTACAGAAGAGAAGCAAGGCAAAGTCTTTTGTGCTCCCCTCCCCCATCAAAGGAAAGGGGAAAATGTCTCAGTCGAAAGGTAAGAGCCTATTTGCATTACTTGCAAAAATGCAAAGGGTTGTGCATGCATTTATGAATGCATGGATGCAATTTTCGCCTGGCGATTGCATTTTTAAGTTTGAGGTTTTCCACAGCTCAGTTGCATTTCCTGTTTAGTATGTGTCTTTTTTTTGCAGACACAGAGAGTTCCTGTAAGGCAGGGCTTGCAGTTCAGCTGTGCATTGACGTTATTTGCATTCTTCTGCTAGGATTACTGAGCTCTTTTTGCCTTTTGCACAGTCAGGAGAGATAGAGCAGGTTGGTAGCGTCTAAATGTGCAATGCTTTATATAATTGTAAAATTCTTTAGTATGCACACAAATAATAGGTTCTTTTATGTGCAACAGGAATACAAACTTTTAAAAAGTCTGTAGACGAATATGAAAGGTAAAACTCGAGTTAAACTAGTAGGAAAATTAATGTAATCTTATATTCCTTTGGGAACGAACCGTTGCGGTGCCAGCATTTAGCTAAATTTCCATTGATAACGCTTTGAACATTCAGCGACTTTTGATTTTTAAAGGAAGTAAAGGTGAAGTGTGAATAATAGCATGTTACAAAAAAGCAGACAAGAAGTCTTTCTCTTCCGAGATTTTGCACTTTACACCAATTGCTTATTGGTTAAGGGTATTTAGAAGCAGCAGTGAGGACATAGATATTTTATGTCTTCCCATTTGAGAGATGCTTTGCCTCTCGAGGGAAAATATTGGGAGAAAAACTGTACTTTTAAGCATTACACCAGCGTTGGGGGGAGGCTGGACCTTTTCACTGACAACCGTAATGAAATCTTTAAAGTGTGTAATTGCATATATTTAATAAGCTATAATAGGTCAGAAGTTCAGGGTTATGATTGTTTTATGTTTCTTTTTCTTAAAAAAATTTTTTTACACAGTTGTATTTTGCAGGCATAAAGTAAATAAATATTTTGCAGGCATAAAGTAAGTAAATAATTTGCAGGCATAAATCCTGGGGAGGGGATTAAAAATATACAAATCTTGACATGGCCTTAGGGAGCTGAGGGAGTGTTGTCAGGTGCCCCTGGGACCGTAAGTCACTTGTTTCAGAGCAATCCTTATTGACCGTAGAGAAAGCATATGCCCTGTGAGAATGTATGGAAAGAAGAGGTGAATTAGGCACTGGGTGAGTTAGGCTACACAGGGTACTACGTAAGTAAGACCGGGTGAAACCAAAGTGTCCCATAAGCCTTTTGCTACTTTTTGGGGAGTTGTTGCATCATTTTTTAGTTCTATCTGATGAAATCATACATCTCAGTCCAAGAAGGACATAATACATATTCATAAGAATTAGAAGTGGGACTCTTTTTTCTTTGGCTATTAGGGGAAAAATGGAAATCTGAAAAGCTAAGAGTGCGGAAGTACCTAGGAATTGATATTATGAGGTACAGATGTGTCTTAATGTAGGGAAAACCTACCATCTCCTGACTGAGCAGAGAAATAACAGCTTAGAAGGGGCATTCCACGCTTTGATGCACTGAAAAGATGGCATCGAGTTACTTTTTATTTGGTATACATTTACTCCATTCAGGTCAGGTTAATATATGAATAAATGCATTATCGTGTGTGCGTGTGTGTGTGTGTGTGTGTGTGTGTGTACACAGGATTTGGGGACATGCAAAAATATTTCATGGGTAGTTGCTTCCTTCCAGGACTTTACCGTGTGGATGGTGAAGGAGAGAGCATGTATACATATCCTTGTGATACAAGATAATTGCATAGATAGTGAAGTGAAATGGCACAGCTGGAATTTAGAGATGGAAGTGGTCTCTCTAGGAGATGGGAAGGTGGTGCTAGAGTGGTCTGATTTTTGGACCTTAGGGTTTATACTAAATCGGTTTCTTTTTGCATTTTGTGGGGCTCCCTCCTAAGGTAGTTACTTCCTAGCAGCTTAAGTTGGGAAGCTGAAAGAGATGTTAACGTAGCACTCTTTTATTATGGGTGCCCCCATAATAGATCTGGTACTGGCCATTCTTCAAATTAATTCCCACTTATCCAAATAGTTTTCTTAATTGGGCCCCATTTGGAAGATGCATCTGGTGTGAATGTGGGATTCCTGTCCAAAAAGAAAGTTATTGATAGAAGGAAGTGGGTGATCATTTCAGAAGTGCCAAAGACTTCTGGCCAGGACCTTAAGTATGGAATTGGCCTAATTCAGCCACGGTAATCGCAAAAGGCCAAGATGGGGGTTTTTGTTTTAGTGTTTTTTTGTTTGTTTGTTTGTTTGGCAGTACCAAACTTCTTTGTAATGCTATAACCAAATGGAATGAAGGAAAAGTGAAAGGTGGCTACAACCTCATAGTATTGAAGAATTTAACAACATGTTCAATTCAAGGACCTTTACGAACTTTCTAGATCACTATAATTCGGTTTTACAGACCTCTAATTTAAGGCACAGCAGAGGCAAAAGAATTACAGACTCCCTGGGAGCTGGAAGGACTGGGTTACTTCTTTCCAGCCTTACCAACAATGAGATTCTGAGAAAGAATTTCTTAAAAAGAAATTTCGTCTTCCACAGTTGTAACTTTAGGTGGTATGCTTTTCAGCTTGTTTATATTAGCTGTCTGGGGTTGAGCTGACATTTTTCAAATATTAAAGTGGTAGAATGCCTTTTGAGGAAATCTGAAATGTAAGTTAACAGGAAGGGCACCCAGAAAGTGCAGGAATTCCTGCACTTTACAGGAAGACAGGCTACAGGAAAAATGTGTCATCTACATTACCCTGGAGAGTAGAACTATTGTTATCAGCCATAATGATCTGAGGGCAGGGAGGGAAAGAGGGAGGGAGGGCGGTCTGGCGGCTCCCAGTTCACCTGAAAATATGCAAAAAGTTTGACCCTGTGAAAAATGCACTTTTCCCTCTGCTCACCTTTAAAAAAATATTAGTTCATTTTAATTTTAGATGGTAATAGGTAAATCATGTCATGGGAACTGTGTATAGGGCATAATTCAAAAGCATGGAGAAGAGTGATAGGCAAGGGCTTAATCCTACTGTGGGTTCTTTGATTCTATAATTCATTCCACCCTGGGAAATGAAATGTGTAAATTTCTCATTCTGCAAATTCCTTTGTTAGGTTGTACCAGAGAGACTTGTCATGCCTAGCCTGTAATCTGAGCCAATATGTTTTATAACCTCGCACATCTCAGGACACAAAGTCAGAATAGGTACCCTGGGTTTCCTGAGTTTGTTTTGTATCAGGGGGGCATACTTTACTTTATCACAGGCTGCAGGTCAGCTGCAGGGACTTTCCGGGGGTCCCTTGGTGGTAAATTTGACTCTGGGGGAAAGGATTGAGACTCTCATTCCTTTGTTTTTCACAGATTAATATCATTATAACTACTTTACATTGTTTTAGAGTCTGAAAGGTCTATAAGGAATATTTTTAAAACTGAAAAATACATAAATAATACTTGTTCCTTGAAACATTTGAAAATGTAGGGAAGGAAAATAAGAATCACTAGTTACATTTTGCATATATACTCTTCCGACTTTTTTTTTCCATTCTAAATATGTGTAAGTGCATAAATCCAAAATGTGTATAAAATTATTTAGTTACTTTTTGTTTCAGTTACCAATAATACCATGAAATCCTCCAAGCTGATATATTTCTACATTAATAATATCTAACTCTAGTGTATTTATTTAAATAGCACATTAATGTTTATTAACTTTCAATAGTATGAAAACAACAGGATAATCAGCCCAGTTCATACATTATTATATATACCATAGCCTTAGACTAAATTCCAGGACACAAAACTACAGGTTACGGGTATCTAATTGTTTTTGATGTCCCATTCTTCCCTCACCTTTTAAAAATAGCTATTTTATTGCTACAGAAACAATTTAGACCCAATGAAAAAAAATTCAAGCCAAAGTGAAACCCATAACAAGAAAACAAAAATCACTCAGTCACAACACCTACAGTTAATTACTGAACACTTTGGAGACTATCTTTTTGCATTTGTACATACACGCATAAATTTGCATACGTGCTCTTTTACACCCTATATATGGTATTTTGCAACTTGCTTTGCTTTATACTCTACCATATATCTTGGATATCTTTCCAGATTCATGCACATACAGCTACCTCCTTTTTAACAATTGCTCATTTTAACTTGTAAGAATGTAGCTGTTTAATCAATCTCCAATTGGACTTTCACATAGTTTCATTTTTTTTTTACAGCTATAAATAAAATTGCAGGGAATACATTGAACACACATCTTTGAACATTGGTTCAGTTATCTCTTTAGGATGAATTTCTAGAAGTGGAAGTGAGAGCAGAGGGCATGGATATATTACTCTCCAGAGAACCAACACATTCTTATTCTCACCAATAATGTTTGGAAGTGCCCATTCTCTCCTTTTAAGCATCCTGATAAATATTGTCCAATAAATTGCTCTTCAGATGCTCAGCTTTCCTTCATCCTGGGTATAATAATTTAAAAGAGAAAAATCTTTGCCAATTTGATAAAAAGTATTAATGTTTTACTATTTATTTGCATTTTTAATGATAATTTGAATTTTAATCTTTTTGACATTTGTGTTTCATGTGTGTGTGTTTCTTTTTTTACTCATAAAATGTATCTTTAAAATTTTAATTTGGGGATCAGGGGGTTCCTATCATGGCTCAGTAAACCCGACTAGCATCCACGAGGACGCATGTTCAATCCCTGGCCTTGCTCCGCGGGTTAAGGATCTGGTGTTGCCGTGAGCTGTGGTGTAGATTGCAGACACCGCTCAGATCTGGAGTTGCTGTGGCTGTGGTGTAGGTCGGTGGCTACGGCTCCGATTCGACTCCTAGCCTGGGAACCTCCATATGCCGCGGGTGCGGCCCTGAAAAGACAAAAAAAAAAAAAAGAATTTAATTTGGGGATCAAATTATTTTTGAAGTTAGGCCAGAACATTCCAAGATGGCAGAGCTTAAATAATCATGGGTTGAAATTTGGGTTCAACTTTCATTCATTTAAACAGTTAGTTCCCTGGTGAGTTCTGATTTTAATTTTAACCAAAATATCTTAAGTAAATAGATATTTTATAAACACATTTTGTTATACTGTCTATAGCTATCCAGATCCATATGAAAATTCTATCTGCAATTTACTAACTTCTGGACATTTCTGCATTTTTAGTTATCTCTACAGGCAAAAATAGTTTTTCTTTGATTGCATAAATTCTCACATAGCACCTGTTTGTGTTATGTGCCTTTTTGCAGAACAAGCCTTTTTTTTTTAATTTTTGTCTTTTTAGGGCCTCAGCCTTGGCATATGGAGGTTCCCACGCTAAGGGTCGAATCAGATCTATAGCCGCTGGCCTACGCCACAGCCACAGCAACACCAGATCTGAGCCGTGCCTGCAACCTACACCACAGCTCACAGCAAAGCCGGATCCTTAACCCACTGAGTGAGGCCAGGGATTGAACCTGTATCCTCAGGAATACTAGTTAGATTCATTTCCACTGAGCCAAGAAGGGAACTCCAAGCCTTTATTCTTTTAAGCTTCATGTGCAATTCCTAATCATAAAAGGTGTTTTACTTTAGTTTATTAGATGTGTTAGAAGAATTTAGCAAGGATCCACTTTTTAAAAAAAATTTATTTCTTTTCGGTCACACCTGTGGCGTGCAGAAGTACCTGGCTAGGGATCCAGGGATTGAACCCATGCCACAGCAGTGACTTGAACTACAGCAGTGACTTGAACTACAGCAGTGACGGTGCCAGATCCTTAACCCTCTGAGCCATCAGGAAACTCCAGCAAGGATCCACTTCGATCATTGCACAAATTATATCAGGTCAATCACACTTCACACATTCTTCACATAGTTTATGCATCCTGATATTAGAATTTAGAGCTATGAAAGGAGTTTTATAGTCTAATCACCTCATCTTACAAGTGAGCAAAGTGAAGCTCTGAAGAAAGTGATGTGCCTGGAGACAGAGCCATAGGTAGGACTCATGTTTTCTGATTCTCTTCCCCAATGCTCTTTTCACTAAGCCACACACAAACACTAGTAAGCCACATTTATAAAACGTTTTTTTTCAGAATCTTTAGTGTATTTCACATTTTTTTGTTTTGTTTGTTTTTGTGGGGAGCAGGCTGACAAGGAGAACTGACAGTACAATCAGCAGGGGTTCTTTTTTCTGTGCCCAAGAAATGGCGATACATGAATCATGGTGGTGGAGTTTCTTACCAATTTTCTGCCAAAGGATGTTTTGCAAATGCTCTCATTTAAATTCCCAATGCCTACACTATACAGCTGCGAGTTTTAACCACTGTAATTGTTGTTTGCCTTTTATGGATGATCTTTGAAAGCTCCTACTGGGTAGCTAAAATTTCTTATGTATTTTTGTATCTTTGCCTTTTTAATTTAGCATTGTACTTGTAAATAGTAGGTAATCAATAAATGTCTGACAATGAAAGTATTTTTCATCCATGGGGGTCTCTATCATATTTCCCCACATTTCATCAAAGTTTTGGGGTAATTTAATTATACTGCATTTTCTTCCTGGGCTTCCTTCATTTCATTAATATTCCCATTATATCTTTCCTTGATTGTTTGGAATTTGTAAGGATAGGATAAAAAGCAGCTTACAATGGCTGAAGAATGTCATTTCTCCTACCCAGGCCCTCTGAAGGTTGCATGAGCCTTGGCTAACTCTTTTTAAAATATGCGGAACTAAGATGAATTGTCTGAAGAATCCAGTGGAATGGGACTGAAGGGAGTTTCTCTGTTCTGTGCTGGTTTTAGGAGCTGGTTTGTAAATTACCTCTGAACTTGAGACTCTGAAGGGTTGTCAGAGATAATCTGAAAGTTTTTAACAGGTGGCTGCCCTATGACAAAACAAGGAACTCTACAGGGATAACCCCCCAAATGGAACAATTTTCCACTTACTCCTCGACCATCACCACCATCTCTGCCTCTCCTTTTCTGTCCTCAGTTTTCTTTCCCACTCTGCTTCCTCAGATGGTCTTTCTTCGCTGAGTTGGTCCATACAGACTGGGGGACATGGTTCTTAAAACCCCCTCTTTCTACATTGACAGGATATTCAGATTATAACCTACACACTTATATCTATCTATCACACATCATCATAATTTAGTTTACTCGGTTCTAAGTTGAAGCATTAAATAGGCACCTATTTATTTTCTAATCTGTATATCCCTCCTTAGGTCGAATTGGAATCTGCCTTGTTTTTTTTAAGAGACCATGGCTATAGATCTAGCTGCCAATCACAACCCACACCCAGATACCCAGTGTGATCATCATCACCATCATCATCATCGCCTATTTTTATGCCAGTCACTTCAGATATTATGCTGAAGACAGATACAGTTATCATTAGTTGACAAATGACAAAACTGAGCTTCAGGTCAGCTAACTAACTTCCCCGGGCTGGATAGGCAGCAAGCAGCCCAGGCAGAATGTATGGCCAGGCTTGTCTGGACATGGGGCCCAAGCTCATAACCAGGGGCCAGCAAATTACAGCCTGGGGGCCAAATCCAGCCCCACCTGTTTTTTTTTTCTTTTTTTTATGGCCACCTCGTGGTATATGGAGTTCCCCGACCAGGGATCAGATCTGAGCTGTAGTTGTGACCTACAATGCAGCTGTGGCAACACTGGATCCTTAACCCACTGTGCCAGCAAGGGTTCGAACCTGCCTCCCAGCACTCCAGAGACGCCACTGATCCCTTTGCACTGCAGCGGTGAACTCCCAGCCCCAGATGTTCTTAAGTATAGCCTGTGAGCTAAAATGGCTTGCATATTTCCAATGATTGGGAAAAGAATAGCATTTCCTGATACAGGAAAATTATATAAAATTCAGTCAGTGTCTGCAAATAAAGTTTTATTGGAACACAGCTATGCTCATTCATTTACTTGTTGTCTAGGGCTGCTTCCCTGCCTTCCCCCGCTTCACCCAGACATAGCGTCGACAGTTGTGATGGAGACTGTGTGTAGCACAAAATGAAAAATATTTAACCCTGGCCTTTTTCAAAAAACGTTTGCTGACCTTGCCCTTTGTGACTTTCCTCAATCAAGTAATGAATCCTGTTCCATATTGCATTCCTCTTCAGCCTTAATTGGAAGTTGTTAACCTGGATAACTACTCACCCATGACTCCACCAGCAACCTCTGGGACCCAGCCCACAGGAAACGTCTGAGTGGTGTTTCTCCTGGTTGAGAGATACGTCGGCCATTGCTCATTTCCGCCCGGCAAAGCTACCCGTCTCCTTTAGCCCATCCTGGGGTCCTTTCCTCTCAGCTGCCCTCTTCCTGTTTGCTTTACAATTCTTTTCCTTTCTTGTCTTTCTTTATCCTTTCCTGGAGAAGCCGTTCATTAGTTCTGCCCCTGGTCCCTTCATCCTCCCCTTTGTCATCCCGCATTTTATTTAAAAATCAGAGAGACTAAAAAATGACTCTTGTGGAACCACCATTGCCTGGCTTTGTTCATTATTATCATGACCCAGTTCAGAAGTGCCATCATGCCTTTTGTCTGGAGTGAGCACAGAAGCCTCTCTCCATCACAAGGTCACCTTCCTCTCACCCAGACAGATTTCAGGCTATTGTCTCTACAAAGGTTAGAGCCATTTTCTCACATTAACGCGTCAAGCCTGGGTGGACACTTTTCTTTTGGGTGTGAGTATCCTCTTGCTTTCAGAGTCATGCTATTGTGGGAAGTGTGTGTTTTTAGCAGGGAAGGTCCTGGTAGAGGTTTTCCAGATGATGGGGATGGAGGCTACGTGAGGACAGAGTGGCTTCAGGAGGATGAGCCAGATTTGCTTACTGTATCCAAAATGAGGTCAATTTAAGTCCCATACGAGGAAGTACAATAATTCCTATCCTCCTAGATGGTAGCACCACTGTCAATTCTTTCTATATTCCAGATACTGTGTTTAGTGATGAACATGGATTAATTATTTTGTTCTTCCTTCATTAAGGTTTAATGAGGTAATGCCCAATTTTTATACAAGCAAAGTGAGGCCAGAGGTGAAATATCAGGGATGATAGTGGCAGAGCAGTAGCTTTAATCAAGGTCTCTGTGATCCCAGAACCTGAGCTTCTGGCTACTTTACTTGACTTGTCATTCCATAATAAATTTCTGAACTCATTACACAAAAGTCGTGGTTGGAGATAAAGAACATAAATGGAAGACAAAGAAGATAATATTCCATTGTGCACACACACACACACACACACACACACACACACACACACACATTGGAATATCACTCAGCCATTAAAAAGAATGAAATAACGCCATTTGCAGCAACATGGATGGACTTAGTGATTCTCATACTAAGCAATGTGAGTCAGAAAGAAAAAAGGCAGATACAATATGGTATCACTTATATGTGGAATCTAAAATACAGCACAAATCAACATACCTAACAAGACAAAAACAGACTCACAGGCATAGAGAACTTGTATTTGCCAAGGGAGAGAGGTGGGGGTTGGAGGGAAGGATTGAGAGTCTGGGATTAGCAAAGGCAGATTATTATATATAGGACTGATAAACAACAAGGCCCTACTGTATAGCACAGGGAACTATTGAATACAATATCCTGTGATAAAACCATAATAGAAAAGAATATGAAAAAAGATATATGTATACACACATATACATATATATGTATAACTGAGTCACTTTGCTGTACAGCAGAAATTAACACAACAGTGTAAATTAACTATACTTCAATAAAATTTTTAAAAAAGAAAAAGAGAACATGAGTGTATTCCATGGAAATTTGTGCATAGCAGGTCCAGTTATGGTAATTAGGAGATGCTGACCTGTGTCTACTATATATAGGTTACTTTTAACCCATTCCTTTAAATTATTAAATCACAGAATACTGAGTCTGATGCATTCTCAGTGTTAAGGTTGAATTCTAAGTACAAACTGCCCATTGGTTGAAGGAATCAGGTTACAGTTGGTCTACTGATAGATACTGACTGATGTGTACAGACAGGAAGTTTATGTTAAATATCAGTAATGAATGTTGATTCTGTTAGCTAGCCTATAGGCTGTATAAGCAGATCTAAACTTCATGTGTTTTCCTTCAGAGTCAAGATAAATTATTTTAAAACAGTAACAAGAACATGACCAGTTTGGCGCTATACCTAAGTAGAGGAATAACCCTTCTTGGCTTGGTGATTTCCTTTCTTCTAGTTATTTCTATGTAAATGGTAACACATGCAGTTTCCTTGAAATTGTGAATGAACCTGCATCTGTTTTCCTTTTACTGGATGATGTGGAAGAAGCTAGGAGTACCTCTTTTTTTTTTTGGTAGAAGAGGCAGAGGGGTTTGGGAATGAATTTTCTTTTAAACCAATGAATTCTCCCCCCGCTTTCTCTCCAGCCAAAGCAGAACAGCCGTACCTATGCTTCAGCTGTTTCCCGTGATGCCAGCCTGAAGCCATGGGAAAAGATGGCCTGGATGTTGAGTGACAGGTTATTTATTTCCCTCCTCCAATCCTACGTAAGAGGGATGAGTTAGAGATAAGGGTAGGGCTTGAATCTGCAGAACCAGTGGGAACAGAATGGCAAAGAGTGTGGGAATTATTTTGGAGTGAATGTGTGGAGACAGCCTTTCTGTGATGTTTGAAATCTTTATAAGCATATTCTGCCTACTTTATTTCCTCCATCCTGCACCCCAGGCTCCTTTCCCGCTGAAAAAAATAATAATAATCCCAAGGACTCCAAACATATCTAAAGGGTCTGCCCGGATCAATTCCACAAATAAATTTTGGACTGATGATTATGTTTAAGCTACTGTGCTAGGCGGAACCAGGCAGGAATGCATTCTGCTCTACTCTCCCACTGACTAGCTGTGAGCCTTGAAAAATCTACTTGACCTCTAGCTTCAGTTTCCTCACCTGCTAAATGGGGAGACTGACATTCATTCACAGGATTATTATGAAAATTCAGGAACGCTATGTATGTAATGTATTCTGGCCAGTGCTTGGCATTCATGTTTTTTTTTTTTTCCCCAAGAAATATTTATTTATTGAGAGCCATTCTGGATTTGAGGCATTGTGCTCTTCTAGTAAGCCATCAACATAGATTTGCTTTACTCTTTCTTTCCCTGTAGCCCTTAAGGAGCTTACTAGGAGATAAGATTGCACAGAAATGTAGAGAATAAACGCGAGAATCCTAGACAGGCTTAGAAGAGATATTGTGAGTTGGAAAGCCCTACAGAGGAGGCGTGGGGGAGAATCAGGAAGACCGTCAGGTGAGCACGCATGATTTTCAGAGTTGATGAGGAAATGGTGTCCTAGATCCAAAGCAGATATGGAGGGAGTCCCGTTGTGGATCACTGGTAACGAACCCAACCAGTAGCCATAAGGATGCGCGTTCAATCCCTGGCCTCACTCAGTGGGCTAAGGATCTGGTGTTGCAGTGAGCTATGGTGTAGAGTGCAGACATGGCTCGAATCTGGCATTGCTGTGGCTGTGGTGTAGGCTGGCGCTGCAGCTCTGATTCGACCCCTAGCCTGGGAACTTCCATGTCCTGCAGGCGTGGCCCTAACCGCCAAAAAAGGGGTAGATACGGGAAAGGATCTTCACTTCAAGATCAATGGAATAAACAATAGAATATTGATACAGACAAAACATTTCCTTAGAACAAAAAAATAGAAGACGCTCTCAGAAAATATTTGGAGCTTTAAAGGCCTTATTGTGTTTTTCTAAGAACTTCCTTTTTCTTACCAAACTCTAGACTATAGTTTATGGCTATGGTCACAATAGGTTAAAAGTGGAACATATCGTATCTCCTACTTTTAGGTGTTTTTTGGATTGTGGAAACTCCAGGAAATCTAGAGGTTAATAGTTAAACAAGTATATCATATCAACTGGGTTTATAGGCACACTGTAATTATATAAGCAAGCTGTTGGTTCAATAATCAACGTGTAGCTAGGTCAGGGAATAGTTTCCAGAACATGGCCACAGCTGTAATTTTCATTTTTTTATAACCTGCCAACCTGCCTTTTCCACTTCTTAGTTCCTTTTCCTTTTTCTAGGATCATCTGAAGTCCTTTAGAGAAGGAAAACTGTACTTCTGAATTCTTATTTTACTTTTACCTTAAGAGAAGTGCACCAGAAAGTTCTTTGTTTTACCAAATACTTTCTTGAGCATGATATCAGGTGCTGGCAAGGGAGTTCATAATTTTGTGTGTATTTTTTAATTTCAGAAAAATTCCACTTAAAAGAGAAGTATATTTAATACAATTGCTATTTTAATGTAATCATTGGATTAAATCTGTTTTCCTTTCATTATCTTGGTTTCAAAAACACGGTGACTTACAGCTGTGGCGCTCACAATAGGCTGTTTCTCAGTATGACTGGTACTCAGTCACCTTTTTTTCTCCTCAGTGACTTCATTCAACTCAGGGGCAGTAGAGTGGATTAGGTGGGTGGGCTGAATCACCCCCATTCTGAGACAGGAAAGCTGCAGAGCGGTTTTTGCCTAACCTTGCTGTACAGTTTAAGAGAACATATGACCAGCCAGGGTCATATGCCAGCTCTATAGTCTCACTCAAGTGACTTGCCAAGTCTTCTTCTTTTTTTTTTTTAGTTTTTGCCACACTGGTTTTTATTTTTTCTTTAAAACAATTTTTTTTTTAAAAATTATAATTGGTTACAATATTCTTTCAACTTCTGCTACATGCCAAGTCTTCTTGTCTGGGACCTTATTCCTGTATGGGTGTCTATTTTTATAGGTAAATGTCGGGGAAAAAATGCAGATTTAATTCTGGAATTGATTTAAGAGGGAGATTGAGAAATTTTGATACCTTAGGCTTAGGATGATGTTTTTCCATCTTAAATTTCAATCTTTTTTTTTTTTTTTTCTTTTCTAATGTGACCTTATCCAAGGAAAGACCAAGAGCAAATCAGTATTGGTTGGAGGTGCAGTAGATGGGCAAGAGAGTGGGGAGCGGAAGCAGATGACCATGTATTTCCTCGCTGAATTTAATAAGCATTGTTGAACAGTTATACAAATGATCTGTACTGTGCACTGTGCTAGGTGACTGCAAAGGTGCCTAGAATTCCATCTCTACCCTAAAGAAGCTCTCCATCTATGAGGATGTATTCCTTTGCTAGGGCTGCCATAACCAAGTACCACGGATTGGGTGGCTTACACACCAGAAACATATTGTCTTATAGTTCTGGGGGCTCGAAGTCTGAGCTCAAGGTGGCATCAGGGTTGATTCCTTCTGAGGGCTGGGAGGAAGAGTCTCGGCTCTTTTCTCCTAGCTTCTGGCAGCGTGCAGGTGATCTTTGGCATTCCTCAGCTTACAGAAGCATCACCCAGACCTTTGCCTTCATTGTTACGTGACCTTCTCCCTGAGCGTATGGCTTTGTCAGGTGTCTCCTTTTTATCAGCATGCCAGTCCTGTTGCATTAGGGGCCCACCTCCACCCTGTATGACCTCATCGTAATGATATATGCAACCACCCTGTTTCTAAGGAAGAGAAATTCTCACCTTCTGGGGTGCTGGGGGGTAAGATTTCAATTTAGGAATTTGGAGGAGTGGACAGAGTTCAACCTATAATATGGGGGAGATGAGCATGTCATTAGATTAACACTATTGTGTGTGATATGCATGTCAATAAGGCATAGCTGGGGTACCGAGAAAGGAGAAGGGCATCCTTGAACCTGGGAGGGATCAGGAAAGTCTGTTGGTAGAGGAGGGACACTAACTTGGCAGAATGGAACTTTCAGCTTATTCCCCGGTGGTGCTCCGGGGAATAAGCAAATAAAACAGGAGCCTTGCCATTCGGTCCTTGAGTACGCTACCTGTTCTGATTTTTCTGTCGTTAATGACAGACTGGATGCTTCTAAACTAGGGGATGTGTTCAATTAGAAAACACACACACACACACACACACACACACACACACACTCTTGCTGTCTTGATTCCCCAAACCTAATTAGGGTTTGATGGCAATGAGACCAGCAAACACTTTCCTTGGTTGTCACAGGCAGCTTCCATGAACAGCCACAGAGGTGGAGGTTGGGGGATGGGACATCGTTCCCTTTGTAACAAATGGTTCTAGTCCTAATGGAATAAAGCTTAAGAGGGAATGGGAGTGAGTAAGAACCAAGGATCTGTAGCCAGGCAAAGTTTATTTTTAGAAAAGGCCTGTAAGCCTTAAAAAAAAAAAAGTACTACCCGAGTGGTAACCAAGCTCTTACAACATTGATTATTAACAAAGTGTCTTTTAAAGTTGTTTGTAAACTTATTTGCGTTCATAGGCAGCTTTATTTTCTTAATGTGGCCCTACTATGTCTAACATAACATTCTGAGTAAAAATACCGGGACCAGCTTCAGTAAGAGGTGACAATGAGGGATGAGATTGTCAGGACGTGTTATATGAGGTGGTCAGGGTAAGGACAGTGGGAAGGAGCTTTCCCAGCTTAGGACAGACGTTCATCATCTGTCAGACTGTCCTGCTGGGGTGTTGATGGTGTCCTGCTTCAAGGGCGGGGCCCGGTGGACAACCCAGAAAAAGCCACAGGAAGGTAAGACATCCCTCAGAGCTGGGTGGGTGGCCCTGAGGCAGGTGATCCAAACTGCAGAAGAACGTGCAGCAGCAGTGAGGCCGAAAGTCCAGAAATAGATGAGTCAATATGGAAAGGAAATAAAGAAATAATAAGCAGGGATATCAGCTGGCAAGCGAGGATGGGAGAGTGAAAGGGGCTGCGGAACCAGGGTGCAAAAGCCAGGCACGAATATACATGTTTATTGGCCCTGCCTGTTTGAAATAAGTATCCACGTCACCTATTTCTTGCAGCTTCAGAAGCTATCTTTGTTCCTCTGGCTATTGTGTGAGGATGTCCCCCTGGGTAGCCTGGGGAGCTAGGGTGCAGAAGGATAAGTGGAAAAAGAGCAACAGAAACTAGTTTGGGGCTTGTTTAAAACGAGTCCAGACTTATCTCCCCACCTAGTACCTGCGCACAGCTCTCTTAAGTGGGACCAACAGAGTCAGAGGAAAACAGGAAATAGTGAATCAGCTGGATCGTCAGGCCACTTGTTTTAGGACTAAAACCAGCTACTGATTTTCCACCTCAGATTAGGAGGTGAATACGGTCTAGTGTGAAAAAGCAGCTCTGACAGCTAGACATCCAGTTCCAGGGCAAAGCTGGGAAGAAGAAATGCAACTTCTCGAGGAAAGTTGGTGCTGCTTTTCCGTTCTAAAAGGATATTGAGGCACTCAAAACGAGCATAATATATGTCCATTTGATTGAAAAAAGGTATATCGGGAATGCAGCGTCCCAGTCTTTGCAAAAGTAATTGGGCAGTGTTTAGAAATTGTACAATTTTGTTCCCATTTATGAGAATCTATCCTATAATAGCAAGGAATTTTTGAATGCGAACTGTGTGCAAGGCTTTGTGGTAAGCACTAAACTTATTGTTGCTAATCTTCATAAAAACTTGAGAGGTAGGTAAAATTATCCCTGTTTTATAAAGGAAGAAATTGGAACTCGGGTTAATAACTTTCCCAAGATCTTGCAGTTAGTGGTTGCAGAGCTGGGATTTGAATTGAGTTCATTTAAATTCCAAAGTTCATGTTTTTCACTATGTAACTGCTATGTCAAAATAGTGAAAAATAGAAACACTCTGTTGCATAATAAGGGAATAGCTTAAGTTACAGATACTATCTGCTAAAATAGGTAAGGAAGGCGGTGGCATTAGTGGAAAGATGCTTAAGACCTGGGAAGAATGGATGTAAATACATAAGTAGAGGGATCACGGGGTTGTGTCTATGTGTATTTGGATGTGTTTTGTCTCACCTCAAATAAAAGAGTCTTTTTTTGTTTGTTTGTTTGTCTTCTGTTGTTTTAGGGCTGCACCTAAGGCATGTGGAGGTTCCCAGGCTAGGGGTCTAATCAGACCTACAGATGCTGGCCTGCGCCACAACCACAGCAGTGTGGGATCCAAGCCTTGTCTGCAACCTACACCACAGCTCATGGTAACACCGGATCCTTCACCTACAGAGCAAGGCCAGGGATCAAACCTGCAACCTCATGGTTCCTAGTCAGATTCATTTCCCCTGCACCACGATGGGAACTCCAAAAGGGTCTTTATTAAAGAGAATCTTATTGAATCCAATTGCAGGAGGAAGAGCTGGGTCTGGTAGGAGCATAGAAAGGTATTTTCTGACTCCTTCTCTCTCTCCTGCTTTGCAGGGGTCCTCATTCTGCTTTTCTCAAAGAGTCTTTAACGTTTTTCCCTGCAGATCAGGCTTTTGCTACCTCATCAATCTGCACATGGTTTAAAAGATCTATAAGTTCTGCCTTTATGCGACTTTGTGATTTGAGAACCCACCATTCTTTGTCTAGTTACAGTCTCTGGTCTGAGATCAAAATCTCTAATTTGCAAAAGAAAAAAATTTCTGCTGATGAGTGGCTGCTGGATTGGCTGGATCTGAGTCAGGTGTTCATGGACACAGGTCCATGAGGATTAAATTCATGTCTCACTTGACCCCTTAGAGGTGCTGGAGAAACAGGTTATCTGAGTAGGGGCCCAAGTGAGACAAATGGATTGGCATAATTAATAAAGCAGGCTAGAAGGAAATACGTGAAAAAAATGAAAACAATATGACTGCCTGAATGACTGAACTTGAATGAAGCTTTAACAGTTTTGTGACCTGTGGTATTTTATATTTGCATAATACCTCAAAAATTTGCATACTATTAATAACGAAGAACTTGGTGATTAAGGAAGGAGCTGTGTTTACTCAAGTTCTCTCCTAGTCTCTGTGACAGGAAGAGGCTCAGACCATAGACACCATCATTTGTCCTGTTGGCAGCTGCCCTTAGAAGGAGGCCACTTGAGCAGTAAAAAGAGCAATAATACCATCTGGTGAACACACTGAGTCAATGCTCAGGGAACTCAAGAACAGCACAGAAAAGGCAAACCGATGCCTTCTAATGGCTAAGTGATAAATACAAGATTAACTTTCCAATAATGTGACAGTTTTATGTGATACCGAGTCTCGGCAATTTACAAAGGTACCTAGCAAAACGTAAAGAGTTTAGAACCAGGGGGTGTTACATCTAGGCTGAACACTTCATTTTATAGATGAAGCAGTTATGATCAAGGAAGGTTAAGTAATTGGGAAACCCAAGATGACAGTGGGTTGGTTGGGAAGACATCTCAAGACTGCACTGTTGTTAACATCCCAGGTGCATCTGATGCTAGGCTAACCTTTGACTCTCAGGGGAGCCCGTATATTTGTCCTAAAAAGACAAAAACTAACCTCTGAGTCTTAAATACAAAAAATAAATGAGAGCACCAGGCATAGGAAATCAGGACTTCTGTTTATTCAGTTGGTCATCAGATGATTGAATGGGTCTGTTCAATCATGCATGCTGTCATTCATCAGTTTTATTCCCTCTCTGACCATTTATTAGATGATTCTTGGTGTGGTTCATGGCTCGGTATCAGGGAGGGTGCAGAGGGATGATTCCTATTTGTGGGAAGCTCCCATTCTAACAAGGGGCAGACATGTGTAACAACATTTGTGATTTAATGAGAGCTCAAAGGAAGGGCTGAACAACTGCTTGGGTCTTGGGAAGTGAATGGGAGAGCTGGAGATTGGGTGAGGGTGGGGAGTCCAGGCAGCCCCGCTGAGGTCTGTGGGGCAATATGTGAGTTCATGAGTGTCCAGGAAATCCTAAAGCCTGTGTGGCTGCAATGTAGGGGGTCTTCTAGTGGAGCAGCAAAGTGAGGGAGGAGAAAAAGGCCGGGGCCAAGGTACGGAAGGTCTCGCAATTCAGAACGCATTTATTTTCTGACTCAAATACACAGCATGAAGTATGACTGAGAAAGGGTTTCTTCCAGCAGCTAGATTAATATAATTTTGTATTTTAGACTCAGCTCTACATCCATGTCCCTTAGCAACAGGTTTTGTTAATATTCCAAGCTCGAGATGAAGTGGAGAGCCAAATTGGCAATGGAGAGCTTTCCTTTGGCAAGTCTACGATGAACTTTATCAGTTAGGAAAAAAGAAAAAGATATCAAGCTTTATAGAAAGAGAGTTTGCAAGGGCTGATTAGTATTGAAGGTAGTTTTCTTTACCATTTGATGACTCAACTCATAATGACATTTTGTTGGTGTTTCACCAGCTCATGCTTGCCTCTGCAACAGGACATGCCTTGAGGTCTGATTATACGGTTTTCATTCACAGGGGCATGTCTCCCACCCTGCCTTTTTTTTTTGGTTTTTAGCTACTCAACATTCCTGCCTGCCAAGACCCAGGAGATTGCCTGCTTTACCCCATTTGTTTTCTTTCCGTGAGGTCAGGTGCGTGCTACTTAAATTTGAGTGCCTGCCATGACAGAGGTTTTACTGAACAGAATCCCCAGCCTCCGTGTTCTAAAGCCTGAGATTCTAACTGGCTGGCCCTTTGGAAGTGAGTCTTGATCTCTGAAAAAGAAAAACATGTCCCATGGTTCCTAGAGTCTTACAAAACCGTGAGAGGGAGCACCTAGATGATGAGGAAGTCCAAAACCAAGCCTAAGGTGGTTTCTTCAAATTTCATGAGCAGTTCGTATCATTTTCATGTTATTTTCAACTCTTTTTTTTTCAACCTGAAACTTCCAAAGTCTAGATCCGTAGCCTTGTATAGGTCTTAGCAACAAACTTAGCAACAAAGCAGAGAAAAAAAAATTAACCAGTTTTCTGTATTTTTCACTAGATTTGTAACCTCATCTGCTTCATTTTACCTCACTGAGCCTTGATTTCCTTGTGACTGGATGGTCACAAACATTCTCATGTTTTAAAGAAGTGCCTAGTTTGATTTGGAAGATACATTAAGACTAAAATATGTGGAAAATACTGTGATCTAGTGCAACTACAGAAGCACACAATTAAGATGGGTACCCTGGTGAATGAAGTATTTTAAACATTTTACCCTTCCTCAGTTCCAGTTGGGCTCAAGAAAATCATCCGTGCTCTTACTGATTTTGGTAGAAGTTTGAAGAAATTAACTACTTAAACTGTACTCTCATTGTAACCTGAATTTATATTTAACTGGCCTCTTGTTTGTTTTCCAAATGGCATTTATCTGTTTTAAATCCTCTAAGACTGAAAGGTAGACATGGTCCAGCAATCCCACTCCTGGGCGTCTAGCCAGAGAAAACTCTAATTCGAATAGATACATGCACCCCAGTGTTTAGAGCAGCACTATTTACAATAGCCAAGATGTGGAAGCAGTCTAAGTGTCCATCGACAGAGGAACGGGTAAAGTAGTAATGGTATATATATATATATATACACTGAAATATTACTCAGGCAGAAAAAAGAATGAAATAATGCCATATGTAGCAATATGGGTGGACCTAGAGATTATCATACTAAGTGAAGTCAGAGAAAGACAAATATCATACAATGTCACTTATATGTGGAATCCAACAACAAATGAACTTATTTACAAACAGAATCAGACTCACAGATTTTGAAATCAAACTTATGGCTACCAAAGGGGAAAGGTAAGGAGGAGGGAATAAATTAGGAGATGGGGATTAACACACACACACTACTATATATAAAATAGATAACTAACATGTACCTACTGTATAGCACAGGGAACTGTATACCTAATATCTTGTAATAACCTATAATGGAGAAGAATCTGAAAAAGAATATGTGTGTGTGTGTAACTGAATCACTTTGTTGTATGCTTGAATCTAACACAACATTGTCCGTTAACTATACTTCAATTAAAAAAAAATAAATTGTGGAGATTGAGGGAGAACTTTGTTCTTTGTATAAGCTGTAAATCCAAGAACATATGACCAAAAAAGGTAAGGAAGTCTTCAAAAAAAGGACGGATGCAGTTTTATGGGTTGTTTTAGATCTGATGTTCCTAGAAGTTACAAAATATCTGAAATATATTTCAATCATTGGGAATTGATTTAAAAGAAAAAACAATACATGTGCTGCCAGCAGTGTTAGACTGCAAACAACAGTTTAAGTACAGCTGTCACACTTCTCTGTCCTCAGTAGAGATTTAACCTTGCAAAGACAGCAAGTTTGCAAATGAATAGATCTAATCCATTCTTTTTCCATGGGGTTTCTGCCATCCCAACTCTACCCTATCTAAGAGCACAGTCTTTGGTTCTCTTGATTCAAAGAACGCTTTTTCCTTTTTCTCAACTGTTGGATATGCTAGTTATCAGGCCGGTTTAAATTGAGGATTAAGGAAGAAATGCTGTCATTTAAAAAATTGCAGGGGGCTCCCGTTGTGGCTCAGCAGAAACGAATCCCACACTAGGAACCATGAGGTTGCAGGTTCGATCCCTGGCCTCGTTCAGTGGGTTAAGGATCTGGCATTGTTTTGAGCTGTGATGTAGGTCGAAGATGCGGCTCAGATCCCGCGTTGCTATGGCCGTGGTGTAGGCCGGCGGCTGCAGCTCGCATTCGGCCTGTAGCTTGGGAAACCCCATATGCTGCAGGTACGGTCCTAAAAAGTATATAAAAAAATTGTGTAATAGGAGTTCCTGTTCTGGGCTAGCAGGTTAAGATCCTGATGATGTCTCTGTGAGGATGCAGGTTTAATCCCTGGCCCATTCAGTGGGTGAAGGATTCAGTGTTGCTGCAAGCAGATGCAACTCAGATCCAGTGCTGCAGCATCTGTGGCTTAGGCTGGAAGCTGTAGCTCTGATTTGACCCCTACCCCAGTAACTTCCATATGCTGCAGGTGTGGCCATTAAAAAGAAGAAAAAAAGAAAAAGAAAAATATATAATAATGACTCTACAGTAAATATTCTGCATATATTTTAGTAAAAATGACTGGATGGGGCTTTTGCTCTAGTTAATTATAGACTGGAAAGAATTGTAAAAAACACTTTTCTATCATATTTACTATTTTATCATCAGAACCAGGCTCAGTACCTGGTACATGGTAGGTGCTTAACAAGTACTGTTTGAATAAATTATTAGCAATATACAGAGTTAGTCTTTTGCAAAGTTGTAACTTAGATTGAGGTGGTCTTTGATGAATTTGGTCTCCCTATTTTTTTCCTTTTATGGCTGCACCTGTGGCATGGAAGTTCCTGGGCCAGGGATTGAACCCAAGCTGCAGTTGGGACCGGCTGGATCCTTTAACCCACGGTGCCAGGCTGAGAGTTGAACCCGCACCTCCACGGTGACCTGAGCTGCTGCAGTGGGATTCTTAACCCACTGCGCCACAGCGGGAATTCCAAGTCTCCCTTATTTAAAAGTCTCCCTTTCTTCTTACTTCTCGAAGGAGAATTTCTTATCACACCTGGAGAATCTTCTTGCATCTTCTTTATACAGGCATTTTTTTTGTGTGTGGCCAAATACATAAAACATAAAACTCACCCCTCAAATCATTTTAAAGTCTTCAATTTTGTGGTTTTAGTATATTCACAGGGTTGTGCAACCATCACCAGTGTTGAGTTCCAGAACATTTTTATCACCACAGATGGAAAGCAATCACTCCCCACCCGCCCTACCCCCAGCCCCTGGCAACCACTGACTCTCTGTCTCTATGGATTTGCCTATTCCAGATATTCTCTGTGCATGGAATCATACCATCTGTGGTCTTTATACCTGGCTTCTTCCCCTTAGCAAAATGTTTCCAAGGTTCGTTCATGTTGTGGCCTGTGTCAGTGTTTCATTCCTTTTTATGGCTGAATAGCATTCCATTGTGTAGACATATGGCATTTTTTCCCTCTTTTTATTTCCTGTCAAGATCTCATAGAGCCTAAGAGAACCTCTTAAAAAGTCATGGACAAACTATATAATAAATGGAATTTAAATTAGAAGCTCATCCAAGGGGAACCTGCTTTGTAAGTGGAAAGCAACTTAAAATAAAGCAGTCTATTTCTCATGGAGAACTCTCCAAGATAGGTAGACACTTCTAAGGGGAGAGGGGATTTTTTTTGGTGCCACCAAATTACGTATTTATGAACTTCTGACTTTTCCTAATGTCAAGTCCACCCGTGGCTGTGGGACTGGAAAAGTTATTGGACTGAGGAGATGGACCCAAGGATTCTGATCCTGGGTTAGTTGTTAGTTAACTATGTTGCCTAGTGTTTGCTGTTTTGGTTTGATTTTTTTTTCTTTTTTAGGGCCGCACATGTGGCAGGGCTTAAAGGCAAGGTTTTTTTTTTTGTTTGTTTGCTTTTTTTTTTTTTTTTTTTTTTGCTTTTTAGGGCATATGGAGTTTCCCAAGCTAGGGGTCAAATCAGAGCTGCAGCCTCCGGCCTACACCACGGCCATAGCAACACCAGATCCAACCCACATCTGCAACCTACACCACAGCTCACGGCAACGCCAGATCCTTAACCCACTCAGCAAGGCCAGGGATCGAACCTGCATCCTCATGGGTGCTAGTCAGATTCATTTCTGCTGTGCCACGACAGGAACTCCTGTTTCAGTTTGATTTTGAACCGGCCCTTTGGCTAGGCTATTATTTTTTGGTCATGCCCACAGCATGCAAAAGTTCCTAGGGCAGGGATTGAACCCACACCACAGCAGTGACAATGCCATATCCTTAACCTGTTCAGCCACCAGGGAACTCCTCAGATTTTTTTTTTTTTTTTTTGACTAAAAAGTTCATGCTCTTCTTCTGGTACTTCATTCTACTTCCATATGAAACTTCTTAGTAGAGCTGGTACTAAAACATTTTTTAGGCATTCTCACATTCTAGGTTTGTCTTTCTGTATCATTGAACTATAGTTTGCTGACTTTCAGGTGTTTTTTCCCCCCTCTTCTTTTCTACCCCTCTCCTTGCTATGTGATGCACATTGTGAATGGAAAAGTTAATAGGGTCATAAGTTTAGCGGTACCTCAACTGGAAGTTTCTGGATGGAACAGGATGCTCTGCTGGTTGAGTTCTTAGCTTTGAAGATGATGTCTGAATCAATCTATACATTGTTAAAAGGTATAGAAACTGATTCTTCCTGATCTTGGCTGGAAATAAATCTTTGAAAGAATTTGAGGTGGTTTCTAAAAGATGCCAAAGGGCCAGAGAACTGGAATCAGAGACAACAGAGAGGGAATAAGCACCCAAATATACCAAAGAAAGGGCTGGTGTAGACACCGCCACCAGTACGACTACCAGGAGTGGGTACAGATACACAGCATGTATACTGTTGCTGGACACGGGGTGTGGCCATGATCACAACGGCTCCAGTAAAGCTTCCCAAACGGGATGGAGCTGCCACTACTATTGTCAAGTCCCCAGACGGGTGCTGTGCCGTCCCTGCTTGTTTATGTCACTAGGGACTGATTCAAGTCCACAGTGGCTGCTCTAGTGCAAAGGCTCTAGTGCCAAGGGTGCCAAGACGGTGAGTACCCAGCAGTCTTAGCTTCCATCACGGGGGACTGGCTCTGCTTCCTGAAGTAGCAGACCCTCCGCCCACAGACAAGGGACTCAGATGGTAAAGGCAGGACAGATATCTGCTGCCATCTCTGAGCTGGCCCTTGTATGCCTGCCTCTAACTTTCAGACGTATGGGAAATTCAAAGTGTATTTGCCTCATGAAAAGATTTTACCAACTGTCTGAGTTGGAAGAAGGAAACTCGACTCGGAGAAGTTAGGTAGCAGAGAGAAAACTCCCAGTCTTAGATTACTTACTGACCTCAAAAGCAAAAGGGCTGGCTCAGCCTTAGTTTGGTCTGTCAGGGAGCTCATTCTATGTCACTTAACAAAAGCGAGATGTTAAATGTGAATGGCATTGCCTTGATTTGTGAATTGATTTTAGAAATCACAGACTACGTCACAGATATAAGCTGGTTTTATCTTAATTAAAAACTTGTATAGTAGAATAGGTGTTTTTCTCATTCCATAGAATGGAAAATTGTTGCATGTTTAAATGGACTAGCTTGTTTTAGGGTTATATAACTACCAAGTGGTAGACCCCAGGCTGGGACTTAGTCTTTCCATTTTGCCTTTGGTATTTTCACCATGGGTATTTTTCTATAGAAACTCCATTTTCTTTGGGTCACATATGACTTGTTTGTAAATGTCCAGTCCTATGAAGAGTATTTAAAGAACTCGGATTTTTATGCATAACGATTGGGTTGGTAGGACATAAACAGCAGCTTTACTTCTCACGGGTGGTTATTTGGATATATATCGCCTTTGTATACTCTGGCTTGAAAAAGTAAATCTCATGAAGGTCTCTCTTCCTTGTTTTGAGATATTTATACTATCAAATTTGCTTTCAAATGTATCCATCTTAGCTTTAGTTCAAATTTATTTCAAGTCATGAAACCATGTGGGTCACATTGCCTAACAAATCAAGGAGGTACACACACACCTAAGGAGTTAAGAGCTTCAGCAAGAAAAAAAAAAGTGTTGTTTATTTTTTACCCTGCAACAAAGGTATTTCGGGTATGTGGCATGTTGTCTTCCCAGCTGCTGCCTCCTTCAGTGTTAGATTAGCTTTCGTTGCTTTTCTGGTGATTAATGGAAACCAGGGCGGGGGAGGGGCGGATCTATCACTTTGCCTAAGAATATCAAGTTTATATAATCGAGCCAGTAATTGACAGTTTACTGTCCAGCAGCAGAGTGCTGGCATTCTCTTTGGGGATGAGAACGCAGTGCAAGGCTACAGCTTGGATTTGCGCTAGTCAACAAGTTTCTGGAGTGACGCACAGGAAGCCTAGACTGTACTAAATGCTTAGAGATTAAATTGCTGGACTAGGAATCGAGTTACATGGGCTAAATCAGTAGGAGCAAGATGGGCTGAGCCAAGTTACTTTTTGTACCTCAGTTTCTCCACCAAGACTTAGAGTTATTTCCTAGATCCTGAACCTCTCCTGTGTGTTCACCTACTACTCCTTCCCTGCTAACCTTTTAGGTGGGTGTTTTCTCAGTGTCAGATGAGGAAATCCAAGCTTGGGGAGGTTGAGTAATTTTCTTTGAGGTCATGGAGCAATATCAGGGTGGGGATGCAAATTTAGAGCAGGGACACTCCAGAGCCTCTCAGCCTAATTGCTTCCTCTTATCCCCTGCCTTTCGGCATCATTTCAGTGTTCTCCACCGACACCGAAATATGCACATGAATGCCTCCTCCACCTGGTTTTGACCTTATTGAGGAACGGGTGCTTGAAAACACAATGGCAAGACTTCCTAATAATTTTTTTTAAAGATATCGAATTATGCAATTCTGTGAAGTCATTGAATTTGCTGTCCTGAGCAGGTTTGATGGTGTGGCTGATTTATATAACTTTATATTTCATTGTCATCTTTGTTTTCTACGTGCAAAGGAGCCCTATGTAAAGGTAGGTTTGGGAAATGGAATTGGATGGTGTCACAGAAGGCAGTTTGGTAAACAGGGAGGGACTAGAAGAGGGAGGAGATGAGGAAAGGGAGAATTAGGGCAGTGATTTCACTTGGGGCCATTCAAAAAGGGGAGCATTAGCGGACCAGAGGGAAGTCAGTTCATAAAGGAGTGAACAGGAGGCCAGGGACATGTCTCCCCAGCAGAGAGCCTGGAGCAAGGAGACGTGTAAAAGAGGAGGCTGAGCTGGGTCCAGAGAAATGCAGACCATCCAGACTGTTGAGGTCGGCTGGGAGCTTACAACCTGAAACTAAGAGGCAGCGTATGGAACAAGCAGAAAGTGGACCGAGGCAATCTTTGGGTAGGGAGATGGGGAGCAAGTCAGGCAGCCTAGGATTGAAACAGGAAGACATCTTTAAATGCTTGTGGCATCAGGAAGCCAGGATAAATGCACCTAAATATTCTTACAGCGTTTCTTTCCTTTGTCTTACTCCTTCTAATTTGTATTCCCGAGACTCCTTAACCCACCATAAAAGCAAGACACTGGATCTATTATCTAACTTTGTAGGGAAATATTCTCAGAGCATTTTTTTTTTTTTTATAAAACTAAAGTTTAGTCCTCTAAGCACTGAGGCCTCCTTGAACATTGTTTTTCCTAAGACTCTCTCAAGACTGCCTTTTCTTCTTGTCACTCAAATGCAGTCCAACTTTAAGAAACATGACCACCATGCTGGTCTGTGGTGCACAGAGAGCCCACGGTGGTTGCTCAGGTGCAGGGCCTTCCTGTTCCCAGAGGGGTAGGGGGCTCTTGGGTTTCCCCGCTGCTGTCCTGCTGCCTTGCCGCAGTCAGGGTCCCCAGCCTGGCCCCACTCCCGGTTGCAGCCACCACCAACGCTGGCCACGGCTCTTTCCACTCCTTGCTGCCATTTTGCTTTTGCTTTTTCCCACAGCCATATCCCGGCTCTTGGCCCCTATGGTTTACTTCTTTAGCGTCCCCAGGTAACGAATGAGAAGCTCCTTCCTTCTGGTTGGTGGATGGACTGTTTACAGGGCCACATCTTCGCTCTTTTCAGGGTCCATTCACAGCATTTGTTTTCATTGCTGGTTGTGGAGATACTTTCCTTGCCTTTTTTTTGCCTCTGGTTTCTTCTGTCCTTGGGGTTCACAGCCTTTTCCACAGGGTGCAGATGCTGAGTGAAAGGTTCCCCTGACAAGCGGGGTGTTAGTAAGTGTTGCAGGGCTGGTCGAGTGGAACCGTTGCAGGTGATCAGCCGTGCGTGCTGTGTCAAGGTCTAGGGCAAAGGCTGGCACTCCCAAATTATAGCTTTGAAAGGAACGTCACCAGTCCTTCGATGACAGTGATGGAAAGTAATAAAGGAGCTTGTTTTTCTCCTTTTCCTAGCCTGATTAAGACCATGGATTTTGGAGCCAGGCTGCCTGGTTTAAATCCTGGCTCTTTTCCTTATTAGCTGTGTAGCTGTAGGCAAATGACTTAACATATTTCTTAGTCTGTAAAACGGGGGTAATACTAGTACCTTGGAAGCAGGGTGACGAGAAGATTCTGTAGTATATATGTTATATATATGTTTATATACACACACATATAAAATACATCACATACAAAATAAAATCATATTATATACAATGTATTTTATAGTTATATATAATATATAACAATGTTATTCATATTATATACAATGTATTTTATAGTTATATATAATATATAACAATGTTATAACATGTTATATACATATAATGGCACTAAAATTATATGTCATATATAACACATAGTGTATAAGCTATGCATATATAGTTAATACATGTAAAGACTTTCGGACAGATCTGGTATACAGCAAACAGGTGCTATATAAGAGTTTATTATGATTGTCATATTCGATGGAGTATAATCTGTAAAACTACTGAACTACAATGCTCTACACCTGAAACTAATATAATATTGTAAATCTATTTACAATATATTTTTACAAAATATATTTACCAAAGATATATTACTTTGATAGAGAAATAAATAGGAAACCAAGTTTCTTCCTCTTCTTTTTTTTGTGGCATTTTTTTTTGGGAGAGGGGAGTACATTTTCAGGCTTGACTTAAAAGCAAGGCTGATTATTATTCTTCAGATTTCCCTGAATGGTTAGTTGTCATTTCTAGCCTTAATTTAGAGATGCAGTGTTTTCCAAGTAGTAAACGAGTGTGCATAGCTGAAGCACAGTAAGCACCTGGCTGACTCTGAGTCTGAGGCAGCTGCATTTAGAAGGGTTGGTCTCTACATTACCTGGCCAGGAGGTTACTCATAAGCCCACCTGCCCATCTATCTCCTTGGGCCTGCAGATGCTGCTCTTGTTTTCAGAGCTTTTCAGATTTCTTCCAAGTTGCTTGGTTTAGGATGAAGGCTTGAAAGTCATGCTCTGGCCCAGACTTCCATGCTTTGACTCTCTGTAGTATTTTGGAGGTGGTGGGCAGAGCATCAAACCCATTTTTTCCAATTCGGGGTAACATTATTTTTTCCTTGAGACTTTTTCTTTTAAGATCTGTGTTTCTGGCTAAAGTTGAGCTAGGAAGGGAGGCCAGTTTTTTAGTTTATTCAAAAACCACATTTTGTGGAGTTCCCACTGTGGCTCAGTGGGTTTAAGAACCTGACACTGTGAGGATGCAGGTTCAATCCCTGCCTTGCTCAGTGGGTCAAGGATTTGGTGTTGCCTCAAGCTGCAGCATAGGTTGCAGATTTGACTGTGGCATATAGGCCGAAGCTGTAGCTCCAATTTGACCTGGGAACTTCCATATGGCACAGGTGTGGCGGTAACAAGAAAAAAGAAACACATTTTGTGAGCACCTTCCATGCCAGGAAAATAAAAATAAGACACTATCCTCTGATTAATTACAGTCTAAACAGTACAGTTTTGTAAATACATGACACACACACACACACATATATAATGAAATATAAAAGGAACACTATGTTAGGAAAGTATTTTTGGTACCTGTGGATACAAAGGCAAGAAGGTTTTATTTAACCTTTGAGTGTAATGGGATGAGTAGGGTGACTCGTGAAAATGTTTATGGAAGGAATTTTATTTGAGCTGAACCCAGAATACAGAGTAGGTTTGTGTGAGTCAGTCAGGGAAAGGAAGCATATTCTAGACAGAGAAAACAACATGAGTAAGGGCACAGAACCTCAAAGCATTGTGGTGGTCTGAGAATTACAAGAATTTGTCATGCCTGCGATGAAGTATGAGTGAAGGACAATAAGCATTAACAATAGTGACTGGTCAGGGGTTATCAGCAGTATGCTGGCACCAGCTTGTGTGTGGTTCATGAAAGACATTTCTTAAATAGCCAGTAATTTTGCAAGCTGGTTGTTAAATGGTGGGTAGCTTGAAAGTGACAGAGGTGGAAATATTTACATCATGGAAATCAGCAAATATCAGGTCCCCCCACCCCACGCCCCGAAGACTGCTTTATCAGTGCTCTACTGATGGTGGTGTCCTGCTAAGCCACTCTGATCATTATTCTTTAAGGCCCTAAGTGTAGGCCACGGGGAGCCCGAGCAGGATGCTGGCAGGGCAGCAGCACGATCAGATTTGTCATTTAGAAAGATAACTCTGTGTCTTTGTCTGTATCTTGTCCCTTAGGAAACAGTCCTAGTGAGGAGGGTTTTCACACAGGAGGTTGGGGGCGGGTGTTCTTGGGACTAGATTTGAGGGAAAGAGAATGAAACATGATTGGACAGAAGGAAGAGCTGAAAGACCAAGCAGCTGTTAAGGGTCCAACAGGATTCAGGCCTTTATACACCTGCAGTCTCTGGATGAGGCTGGCCCTAGGGAGGGGTGTGTAACCATGGTGACGTGGCTCTCTGCCACTGAGGACATTCCCTGGAGAAGCCTCAGCAGGTAGGGGAGCGAGTGCCTCAGGCTGGGTGCTTCAGCCCAGCATCCACTTGACCCCAGTGGCGGCCTGATGGATATATGAGCTACATGGGAGGTGGGTGGCTAGGAAACGGGTTGGAAGACTATTATAGTGGTCCAGGCTGAGGTCCTATGAGTGAGCATGCAGTATTCTGGAGTAAAGTAGCAGCCGTGAGGATGGAGAGGGTCGGGAGGAGACGGCAGGGTCTATGGGACTAGACTACCAGGGTCCCCTCATGCAGTGGTTTTCAGCTGAGGGCTGGACCTGCCCCCTGAAGTACATTTGCCAGTGTCCAGAAAGTTTTTTGGTGGTTGTAACTGGGAAGGATTGTGTGTCTGTATGTGTGCTATTGTGGAGATAGTACTTCACTGAGGGGCAGAGGAGAGAACTTTTATCTTAGAAGCAACTCTGTATCGTATTGTCACTAAAACACTTCCTGTCTCCTATGAACATTTTAATTCTATGTTGCAATAGATTCTCTTGTTTTTCCTTTCCATCTCCCTTCCAAAAAATTAAATCAGAGCTTCATTCTTTACTTAAAAATACAGAGGCAGGAGTTCCCTTCATGGCTCAGTGGTTAACGAATCCAACTAAGAACCACGAGGTTGCGGGTTCTATCCCTGCCCTTGCTCAGTGGGTTAAGGATCCGGCGTTGCCGTGAGCTGTGGTGAAGGTCGCAGACGCGGCTCGGATCCTGCGTTGCTGTGGCTGTGGCGAAGGCCAGCAGCTACAGCTCCTGTTAGACCCCTAGCCTGGGAACCTCCATATGCCGCAGGTGCAGCTCTACATAAAATGCAAAAAGACCAAGAAAAAAAAAATACAGAGGCAGGCAAATAATAAGGTGGCTATTGGAATCACCTCTGGTTTCTGCTACCATCGTCAAAGCCATGCAAAGAAATAGTAGGACTATGGGAATAATTTTAAAATGTGTTGCCTAGGTTTTGGTAAAGCAGTAAAAGCAAATAAAGAAAATGAAATTTAGTTGGGGAAAACCCGAAGCTGATAAGGTAGATTGGAACGTAGGTCGTGAAGATGCATTATGTCAACTATCTTTGTTGGCTTCTAATATGAGTATACTCAACTTTAGCAAGGTGGCGAGGGCTTTGGTGCTTTTTTTTGTTTGTTTTTTTTTTTTTTTGGCTGAAAATTGGTTATTGCACAGGGTGATGGTCAGCCAAGACTCCTGATCAGAGCCAAGGAACCAGCTCCAAGTGGATTGGAGCAGGGTGTCTCCTGGAGACACCGCGAGTGCCCTTTGAGGGGATTGACCAGGCAGAGTGCAGTTGTTGGCAGGAGCAGAAGCGTAGATTTCTAGGATGTGCACGAGTGGGAGAAGTAAAAAAGGCAGCTAAATTAATGCCTGGTACGAGGATGCTAGATGATAGACTAAAGCAGTGGTCTTAAAACTGTTTCTGTAAGGGGCCAGATGTGAGGCTTTGTGGGCCATATGGTTCCCTTTGCCCCTCTGCTGCTGCAGTATGAAAGCAGGCAGCTAATAAGTCGATGAGTGAGTGTGTGGTATTCCAGCAAAACTTTATTTACCAAAACAGGTGACAGGCCAAATCTGACCCCTGGGCGGTAGTTTGCTGACCCCTGGACTAGGATCTCGAGGAACTAGGTGCACTTAAAAAATGATTTTGATGTGCAATATAAGGAAGGTGTAGATAGGGAGGCACAGGTAAGATTAATGACTAAGGAGGCCAAACACATTTCATTTTTTTTTCCTTAATTTTGGCCTCTTTTTCCTGATCGTCTCTCTCCTTTCGTTAAATAATTTGCAGTGTGTGAGTATGTGTGTGTGTATTTTTTTGAGTTGCTTATTGATTAATAATAATTGATTTCCTGTTATTTTTGGAAGTGTTAAGTAGTGGGAGGAAACTTTTTTTAGTTCTCTCTGGTGGCCCTTTGTAAATGCAGTCTAGTTATTTTTCTCTTGGGTGTAGCTCTTTAATTACAGTTTCTTCTATTTGCCACTGACCTTGGGTCAGTGTTTCTCAACTTTGACTGTATATTTAGAATCACCTGGGGGATCTTTTAGACATCCCAATACCCAGACTGCATTTGGAACAATTAATTGGAACTCTAAAGGTAGGCACAGGCATCATCATTCTATTTTAGAGCTCCCTGGGGATGCCCAGCTACAGCCAAGGTTAAGGACCACCGCCTTGGATTTAAAGGGGAAAATGTCCTCAGCATATTGTTCTATATGCCGACATAAAGGGGGAAACTTAACCTGCGTAAATAACTATTTATGGCCCACAGGTTATCATTATGAAAATAGAATTCTTCAGACTTTAAGGGCTGTATTCAGACAAACTTATTTCCCAGTGACACAGTAGGAATTCTTTGTTGTGGTTTGGTAGAGACAAGAAAAGAAAGATCAGGGAGCTCTTGTGACTTGGCTGATGTCTATATTTGTAGCCAGAAGCGCTTTTTCCATCAACCAGTGCAGTGACAGCCTTTGAGCACGGTGAAGGCTTCCAGGTTCCAGTGATTAAGTCGTTATCCACAGGAGCCAGGCTTTGCCCGAGTAAATGATCAGGACAGATGTTCTGACTGTGTCCAGAGGGGAAAACCTTCTAAGTCTGTCATGGGCGCAGACATCTTTGATGATGTTTCTTAAAGAGAAGCTAATTGATTGAGTTCAAGGTGATTTCTGTTTCATGCAAGGAGACACAGAGCAACACAAAAGATAAAGTCAAGAAACTTTCATACAGATATGCTAAAGTTACTTTGAAAACATGTATATGGGATAGTAAGATTTTGTAAGTAGCAACGTTTTTAAGGGGTTGTGTCAATAGCATCTTGTTTGCAAAAAAATTTTTTTTCTTGTTCATTCTGTAAATGGAAGATTCTAACCTCGTGACCCTGGGATGGCTCAAGCATTTCCTCTTCAAGGCTGAACTTCAAAGATTTAGAGCTTTCTTTCCTAAGCAAGGGTTAGGGAGTCATGTTTCAGGGGGGATGTGGGGGGCAGTCTGCAATGTTCTGAATAGTATTCCAGCTGGGCGAAAAGGGTCCATTAAGGACTGCAGCTTCTCAAGTTTCCTTATACTGGGGATGTGAGAGTTGCTTCATTTATTGGGGGCGGTGGACAGAGAATAGGAGTCTGTCCACTGCAAGTCACTGAATACCAACAAAAGTGGTTGCAATCACAGGGATTTATGACCCCCTCTACAGAAACACTGGAGATGCACCCTTCCAGAGCTGGTTAATTCAGGAATATAACCATGCCCTGGCTTGGGAGGGTAGCCCTTGAATTTGTGATTGCCTTGACTTTGTCTTTCTGGTCACAGCATGGCTGCGCTATAGCCCTAAATAACATGACAACCTTAAAAGGCCGAAAGAGAAGGGGATGTTTCTCCCCTGGGTCTTCTTATTATTTTAATCAGGAAGAAAAAGCTTTCCAGGAGCTCCCAGCAGACTTCGTCTCAGATTTCAAACCTGGAGTCAAGAGCTCTGTTACTTATTGTCCCTTAAACCCATCTTGGCAAAGGAGATTAATTTACTGGGTGGTGTGGTTGTCATAAAGTGGGGTGAGCACACTTTTTCTATGAGGAGTCTGATTGTGAATATTTTGGCTTTGGGGACCACAGACAGTCTCTGTTCCATAATCCTCTTTTTTCTTTTCCTAACCCTGAAAAAATGTAAAAATCATTATTATAGCTAAGGGTATGTGCCAAGCATAAACTGATCAATTGCGTCTCATGGCCTGAGGCTGGTCGAGGGGCCCACCATCCCTGCCACCCATTTTCCAAACAAAACTGTGATTTTGTTAGCAAACTGAATGGGCAGCCAACTGTGTTTGCCTCAATATAAAATTTGTAAAGTTATTGTGATGATTATTACATGCCATAACTAAACAAAGCAAATAATGTAGTTATGGGCACACCACAGGCCCTCCACCAACAGTAGCTACTTAGATGATCATTATTATTGTTTTGTATTACTGTTGTATTCCGCTTTCACCTCCATGGAATTCTGTCATCTAAATTTGTCTTCTCTATACATGCATGGAATTCTGATTAGATTGTAGTAAAACATATTTTGTGATTTTTAGTTGCTTCAGTTTTCCTCTGTTGGGGGGAAGTGTAGTCTCCAAATTCCATATCTCGTCCATTTACACACAGTTTTAAAGTAATCTTGCAGTGGGCAACTTGATGAACAAAAACTGGGATATGAATTCTGAGAGTAGTATATTAACTGGAATGGAGTTATTATTCTTACTATGTTAGTCAACTTACACTAGGTTGCAAAAGACCTCTACATTTCAGCGGCTTGATACAAGAAAAATATTATTCCTTGCTCATGCTCCATGTCCCAAATGAATCTTCAGGAAACCATGCCCCGCTCAGCGGTGACTCAGTGACCCAGCCTGATGGAGTTGCACCAGCATCTGGAAAAGAAGGTCTTGCCCGTCTCCATGCCGAGGCGAAGAGGGAGACTGGAGAATGTTAGCACTTAAGTGTCTCGCTGCCTCGGCCTGGCAGTGACGTGTTTCGGTTCTCATACGTCAATGGCCAGAACCGATCACGTGGGTCAAGGAAGGCTGGGGAATATGGGTGAGCAAATGCCATACTGGGTCAGTATTGCTGACCCTTCAGCAATCCCGGTGCTTTATTCATTTTCCTTAGAAGGAGAAAGTCAGTGAAGTCGTACCCTTTCAACACCAGGAGTTCGCTGTCCTTTATCTTCTATGCTGCCTTATCCTCTTGTGTATCCCATTCTCACTCTTATTTTTTTTATTTTTAAATTATATCCTTCTTCTTCCCCATTTTTTTTCCTTTCTTACATAGTTTAGAACCTTGCCGGTAGTCTCTAAAAGTCACAATAAATGAATTAGAAAATGATAGAAGTGAAAATGTGCAGCATAACTGAGTGACTACAATATGGAAAGTCAATAAGATTCATCATCGCCGTGTCAAAAGCACCTTCTTTTGCCCTTTGAATACTCTAACCGAAGGAGTCTCAAAGGAGAAAGACGGTGCTCCCTAGAGAATATCAGGCAACATCTGGGGACATTTTTGCTTGCACAGTAGGGTGGGGGTTGCTGCCAGCAGCTGGTTGGTAGATGTTAGGTCTGCTACTAAACATTATACAATGCACAGGACAGCCCACAGCCATGGAAAATGATCAGGGCCCCATATCAACAGTGTTGAGATGGAAAATGCTGCTTCTTGCTCTTACTACTTACTTACTAATTTTGAGTCTGCTTATTCTTGGGCAGCCTTTTCATATTTGCCTGATCCTGACCTACTTCAAATCTTTGTAGAATATGTCCTGGTAAAAATATAACCTCCCACAGCATAAGTAGCTAGGTGATTTCCTAACAATTTTTTTTTTTTTTTAAATCACATAGACGTTCTCAGGATTTGGGTAGAATCTCTGAATGTATTTTTAATTTTTTAAATTTTTATTTATTTAAATTAAAAACATTTTTTTTCTTTTTACGGCCAGGGTTCCCAGGCTAGGGGTCGAATCAGAGCTTCAGCTGCGGGCCTACGCCACAGCTGCAGCAACAACAGATCCAAACCGTATCTGCAACCTGCCCTGCAGCTTCCAGCAACACTGGATCCTTAACCCAATAAGCAAGGCCAGGGACTGAACCTGCATCCTCACGGACACTGTGTCAAGTCCTTAACTCGCTTGAGCCACAGTGGGAACTCCTGAATGCAATTATTACATGTTTTACTTTTGTCCTTCTCAAGCTTTATACATCCCTGGAGTTGTAGAATATTTCACTTTGATTATCCAAGTCACCATTGTCAAAGTACAATTTCTAAATAGTTAAAAGTGTGACTCATACAAATATACAGGGGACATATATTAAATAATTATATAATCCATTGATGAAGATAGCAAAGCTGGTTCATGGGAGAAGTCCAGACACTGAGGATTTACAGACATTGAAGAAAGAATGCTGGCATAGGGTTGATAATTTAGATACGAAACTGGTTAATATTCTTCAGGGCTATACGACTATAACCATTGGAGTTATTTTTAGTACCAGACAGAAATCATTTGCCTCTATACAAATATTAACCCAAGTTAACACACGACATCATCGAGTCTGGGCTTTAATCAGTAGGAGATACTATGTCAAACAACTGGAGGGGTCTGGGACAGTGGTTCCCACACATAAGTCCACGTCAGAATCACCTCCAGTGCTCATAGCAACCAGATTAGTGGCCCCTGCCTCGGTTTCTCCTTCAGTAGGTGTGTGGTGGGGGAAATCCTGGCATGTGTAGCAAAGGTCTCGGGTGATACGGATGCTGGCCATCCAGAGAGTACACTGTGAGAATCACTGCTCTAATGTGTCATTGAAAAACACTGTTGACCTTCTGCCTTGTTTTAAGTTTGGATGCTTCTGCTCAAGACCCATACAAGCAATTTCACAATTGAGAGAAAACAAAGGAAAAAAGGAAAGTAGCCAGGATAAGCTGTCCTGGTATGACAAAGTAACCTGCAGATCTCAGCGACATCACACAAAGTGGTATTCCACTTGTGTTATACAAGATAAAGTCAGATGAAGCTTAGCCGACGCTTTTTATGCCATGCCATCTAGGATATGTGCATTTTGGGGAGTACCTATGGCAGAACAAGAGAGAACCAGAGATTCCAACTTGGGCTTTTCACTAACTCCTAAACCAAAATGGCACCTGTCACTTCTACTCACATCCCATTGACCAGAACAAACTGCAAAGGAGGCTGGGGAATATGGGGAAAGTCATGTGTAATCCAGAGAGCATCTGACGTCTCTACTGCATGTCCCCAAAATACAAAAGAGTGTATAAATATGTGCTTACAGTTCAAAGGCCTCAAAGCATTTAAATAATGGTAGTGCTATCCTTACTAAAATTATATTTGGATCTCTGTATCTCACATGTAAGATTTTAGATTTCTAGGAGAACAACTAAGGGATAGTATAACCAAAGAAAATGATAAAGTTGAATTAGGAAAGATTTTAATGTTGGAAATTGCCATTAATGATTTTAAAAACATGTTTGGTGAAGAATAGTAATTACCTAACACAATTACGTAAACATTTGTAGCCCCAAGTGAGACAGAGAGAGAACCATTAGTTATCTTGCTAAGATGGTGAACTCTTCTATCTCAGGTTGCAGCAAACAGTAGGGTTGGAATTTTGCAGAATAGAGTTACAACTCTTGCCCTGCCTCAGTTTCCCTTATGAGTGTATGAAACCTCTCTGCTCACCAAATGTTTACTGAAGGATTACAAGATACCCTATTTAAGGTGAGATGAACCAAGTGATTCTTAAAGGCTTTCTGTTAATGACTAGCTATTGTGTAGACTTGTGAGTCACTTTCTGATTCTCGGTTTACTTATCTGTAAAATAGACCTCATAGAAATATTGTGAAAGTTAACTGAACATTAACACAAAGTTCCTAAAAATCCCTAATCTAATGGTTCCTTTGTTTTTCTTTTTGTTATGGAATGACCAGCCCTACCAATTTGCCTGGGAGTGAGTGGATTCCCAGGACCTTGGGCTTTCAGTTTTAAAACCAGGAATGTCCAAGGTGAAGCAGAATGAGTCGGTCACCATATTTAATGAAGCATCTTGGAGGGCCTGGCTATGGCTGGCCTAGTGGAAATGTGTATACTTTTGATCTTTTGGTGGGAAAAGAGTACCTGGGCTTTGAGATGTCGCTTCTGTTCTTTTACAGGGAAGGACCTTCATGAGGAATGGCTGGGGTGTCAAGTCTTATTTTAAAGTAGGGCCTCTTTATGTCTTTAGAACTTTAAAATCAGTGATGCTAGAAACTGGCTTGACTTAACCTTCCCCATTGTCGTAATCAGATCTTTAAACTCATTACAGTTTGGTCTGCTGAGCGCTACACATCTATGAGTTTCCTGCTGGACAGCTAGTAATTTGAGGATGAGGACTTGCTGCCAATGTTTACAGGGTTATGCTTGGTTGGACCAGTAGTTTTCTCAGTGAGATTTAGGCATGTGGGGTGATGTCTGTCCTAAATGATTATCCTTCCCACTAAATCCTGTTATTCTACCATTGATGACTCCCCTGCCAGGCCTTCTCTCTTCATTTGAGTTAACTGCTTGGTTTTGAATGCTGCCCGTCTCTTGTGGGTACTCTGACACCACCTGCTCCTATGTATTCTATCACCAGTTTCTTCAAGTCCCTCTCTTACAATGCTGCTAAGCATCTTCCTCCAAAACATCTCTTGTCATTCTCCTGCTTTAAAATCACTCTTGAGGTTTCCTCCTGGGCACTATGATAAAAGTCAGCTTCTTCGCCTAGAAGCTTTGTCTGACCTCGTGCGTGACAGGCTGCTCACCTGGAGCCCTTTCACAATCCACACCTGCTGCTCCCTTTTTTTTTTTTTTCTTTTATTGTTTTAGGGCCGCACCCACAGCATGTGGAGGTTCCCAGGCTAGGGGTCTAATCGGACCTACAGCTGCTGACCTACGCCACAGAAACAGCAATGTGGGATCCAAGCCGCGTCTGCAACCTACACCACAGCTCATGGCAACGCCGAATCCTTAACCCACTGAGTGAGGCCGAGGATCGAACCCACAACCTCATGGTTTTTAGTCAGATTTGTTTCCACTGAGGCACGACGGGAACTCCTGCTGCTCCTTTTTACAACATCCTTTTCCTTCTTCACCTGGACATTCTGTACCCATACTTTTGTATCCAGGTCAAGTGCTCTTTTCCCTGGGAGACCTCCCCAGCAAGAGTTTCCACCTCAGAGAGATCTTAGTACCTTTCTGTAAGGGTGGTTTCTTTTGTTGAAAGATACAGCTTGGGGATTTAAAGAATGAGGTTGTCATTCCCTCCTCTACCTCAAATTACCCTTTTATTTTTTTTGTCGTCTTTTTAGGACCGCATCCGTGGCATATGGAGGTTCCTGGGCTAGGGGTCAAATCGGAGCTGTAGCTGCTGACCTATATCACAGCCACAGCAACATGGGATCCGAGCCATGTCTGCAACCTACACCACAGCTCATGGCAACACCATATCCTTAACCCAGTGAGCAAGGTCAGCGATCGAACCTGTGTCCTCATGGATACTAATCCACTGAGCCACGACAGGAACTCCTGCTTCGAATTACCTTGATGCACCTACAATGAGCACTTAAGGAAGGACTTGATGGCTAAGCACTGTCATGGTGTTTTTCTCGTATTATTTAGTGTCTGTTGACATGTTTATCCCCCATGTTGAGCAGTATTTATCTGAAAATCCTCAGCGTTTGAAGGAGCCCAGTGTGGAATTTTCCCGGGGGTTCCTCTCCTTTTCAGGGTTCCTCTCCCCATCTTTTTCTGGGGACTTGCTCTCCCAAGTGTGATCCCTAGATCTGCAGCCTAGCAGCCTGGCATCGTCAGGGAGCTTGTTAGAAATGCAAGATCTTCAGACCTGAGGCATCAGAATCTGCATCCCACCAACATCTCCAGAATATTCATAAGCACTTTGAAGTTTGAGAAATATTGCTCTAGGCTGGTTTCAAGTTATATTCTCGGTACTGCCTATAACACAATCAACCTTGAATGCAGGGAGTCATTCAAAAAAAATTACAACTCTCTCCTTTCCTTCCTCCCTTCTTTTCTCTTCCTTCCTTCCCTCCTTCTTTCCTCCCTTTTTTCCCTTCTTTCCTTCCTTCCTTTGAACTTGGGAGGCCTGTCCTCACAGTAGTAGTAACTCTGCTGAGGTCTGTGCCCCTGGACCTTTCCAGCTCCCTGTGGCTCTCAGTAGCGCGGTCCTCCTGCTGCTGCTCCCGGATTTCCACCTGGCTTTCATCCCATTATTGGAGTATTCCTTTACCGTGCATTGAAACAAAAAATGCAGTGTCTCCAAGTTTCAGGCAAAGAAAGAGATGTTTTTGTTTACATCTGTTGTCTTTTCCTGGTGATTGTCTACTTCCCTGCCTGTGTCACTTCTTTTAAGTCGTGTGTCGCCGCTGCCTCTGTTTTCTCCGTTTTCTCGGCACCCACACATCCTTTAGTGCCTGTAGCCTGGCATCTCTCCTCACTTCGCCACCAAAATTCTTCTTGCAAAAGTCACCAGAGACTTCTTTATTTTCACATTTATCAACCTTTTGGAGTGCTTTAAAGCAAACCTGTTCGAGGTTGGCAGCCCTATTAAAAAAAACACACATCATGGCGCTGACTTGCTTTGCTGGTGTGCGAAGCTGAGTGTGAATGTCCGCCCCTAAGCCAGGGAGAAACTGGACCTCGCTCTTTCTTTACTTGCCAACCCCCAGGGTAGGAAAGTAGTACTGAGGGTTTTTATACTTAAAAACATGTTTTACAGTTCGGGTTTACGGCCCCAAATTTTTTTTTAGCATTAAGCTATTTTAACTCCTAACTCCTTTAATTACCAAATTTCTTCAGATAAGTAATTGTGTATATTATTCTTGAGATGATTATCATTCTGGAGTTGATTCTGACTAGAATCTTCCTTTGTTTTACAGAATGCACTCATATTTGGGGTAGCTAAATAAGTCATCATCTTCTCTTTGAGAAACCGTAAGCTGAATCTATAAAATTCAGTGGAGGGGTATGTATGTATACAGGTTGAAAGGATATAGAATAAGAATGCACCAAATGCAGGTCGTCATTCAAAAAAATTTATATGTATATAAAATTTAATTGTTTTATATATAAAATAAATAAAAATAAAATTATTTTTGTTTTATTTTTATAAAAAATTAATTTAAAAATATTTGTTATATAAATATATATAAATTTATATATGTGTGTGTGTGTGTATGTATGTATGTATGTATGTATATATATATATATATATAAAACTTCCTTCCTCCTTCTGTTTTCCCCTTCCTTCTTTTCTTCTCTTTTTTACATATTCGGCCAACATACTTTGGTGGTACATTAGGCTCTGGGGATAGTACAGTGGAACATAGAAGGCCCTCGCCTTTAAGATGCTAAGAGTTTAGCATCGTGCATTCTTGTCATCAAATACATAAAACAACTTGCTAAACATACAGGGAAGGAGAGGGTCCAATAGCCGGGGAGAGAGGGATGAAGATGGAGTGAGTGATGAGCAGGAGGAGACCCATAATGGGAGGGATTGTGCTGGAGGTGAATCTTGAAAGGTGAGCGGGTCCTGGGTTGCAACATTAGGAGGCGGAGACGGAGGTATCTCAGGCAATGCACCCTCATGGGCAGGACCCCGAGGCGTCTTAAAGGAATATTGACAGGGAGGCTGGGGAAGTCAGGGGAGCAAGGCGGAGCACAAGCCTGGATTGTAAGGAGCACATGTCTGTGATGGCTCAGAGGATGGTGGTTTGGAGAAGTGCAGTCCTGAAAGCTGTGATGTCAGAGAGAAGATCCTTGCAAACTGTAGCTTAGACTTACGTCCAGCCTGGGGTTTGGTATTGAGAAGTCACCTGGAGTCGCAGAAACCGTGACGAAGGGTGAGAGGCTCAGGGAAAGAACAGGCTAGGGATGGAATCTTGGGTCAGGTCGGCCTTTGATAGGGAGAGTAAAAGAAGAGTTGCTTGGAGAAGTAAGAGGAAAACCTGTGTGGAACAGATGTAAAACACCCACTACCTTTTCCGACTACTTGTAAGAGAGTCCTTTTTCTAGTGATACAACTCCTGCTCCCTTATTCCTTCACCTCTTGGAGTAACTCAGAAACGAGGATGCTGCCTTTCGACATACAGCTCTTGAAATGATTAGACAAAGCTTTGTGAGTTCCCATAGTCATTTCCTCTCTGAATTACACACTCCCCGTGGTTGCCACGGGTCTGTGTGTGACCTGGTTTCTAAACCACTTACCTGCCCTGTTGGCACGGCCAGTAGCACGTGGTCACAGCGAAACGGAAAGAATGAGAGAAATGACTTCCCCTTGACTTCATTCCTTCCTCCTTCCACAGACATTTCTTTCTTCGTTTTTACAGCCGACTCTGCATGAGCTGTTGGGTCAATGAGCCCGAGGGGTGGAAGAGTCAGCTCTGGGGACCGCTGAATAGCCTTGCTTTGTCTAGAGGCATGTTTTTCTGACTGTTTATGGTGCCTGACAGGGTCGTTTTTGTTCTGGGAAGAGCTGGTTGGAGAGAGCAGGCTGCTGAGAAAGCTGTGGGGCTCCACTCGCCTCTGAGGCCATCTCCAAGGCCTCCCAGGAAGCTGCCATTTATCAACCCGGAGGCGCCCCTTGCTCGGCGGAGGTCATCTGAGGCCTCTGCCTTCTTGTCCCACATCTAACTCGGAGAGTCAGGGGAAACTGTCACCAACTTCCCCAGCTTGGCAGTGGCCAGGAAGGAGCCCAGGCCAGCAAGATTCCGTTTTAACTGTCAATCACACGTTACAGAAAAAGAAAAGAAAAGAAAGCAGCTGTGTACTACTTTTTATAACTTTCCCTCCATGGCTGGCGGTCAGATTGCTTTCTTTTGCAGAAAGCACGGTGTCAGTTTGGTCAGAGAGTACGTGTAGAAATTTGAAAGGAGGCAATTTGGAAAGGAAGGTGAAATTAGTGGGGTTTTTGCCTTTGGAATGAATCACACACATTTGGGATGGTAACGGCAAACATCACATTGAGTTTTCCTTCTCAGGCCCTCGTGCCTCCTCTCAGACCCCCGGGCACACTGCAGAATCCCTTCCAGGCAGGCTTCTGACACAGCCAGGGGGATGCCGGCCAGAGACTATGTGAGAGCCTCAGCCTCGGCAGGGAGCAGGTCAGCATCTTCTTTATGGGGCGCGGGCTCCGGTCAGCTGACGTGTGTCACAAGGACATTCCAGGAAGGAAGAGATGCTTGGCTGCTCGTATGAATTCCAGAACATGCAGTCTTACTGTAAAGTGACAGCAGAACGCAGTGTGCTATCGAGGGCTCCTGGGTTTGCATCTACTTATCTCCCCAAGGCCGTGATAAAGGTGGTTTCTTCCAGTGAATTCTAGACCCACAGCCTAAGGAACTTTCATAGGTTCGAGTTCCAGTTCTACCCCATGTTAGTCTGCTGGCCTGAAGTTCCTAACCACTCTGAACTACGGTTTCATCTTCGTGTCTAGATGCTGAGGATATTTTTGCCCTGCACAGGTCATCCTGCATGACTGAGTCCCAGCCTCACTTCCAGGCATCTCTCCGTCCTTCATGTAGCCTGGGCTTCCACTTAGACCTTCCTCCAGGCCTCACGGCCCCACACCCGTGCTCTTGTGTGTACTGTTTTCCTTTCCCCTCCCACTTAGCATGTTCTGTTCTCCGTATTTGCGTTTAAGAAGTCACGTTTTCAAGACTTAGCTCAAATGATAGCTCATGGATAAAGCTTTCCCCAAAGACTCCTTACTATTCAGGAATACATGCTGAACAATATACAGAGGCAATCAGAGGATGTCTGGGATTCGCTTTTAAGAAATCCAGCAGAGGCGGGGCTGTAGATGAAGCAAGATCGGCCCAGAGCTGATTATTATTTCATGGGGGTGACTGGTACATAAGGGTTCCTTAGATTGTTCTCTTTTGTATATGTTTAAAATTTCTTATCATAAAAGGTCCAAAAAACTTTCTTTAATTATCCAAGCCAGGGGTCATCTCTCCCACATGTGTGAAGGTCCTTCTGACATCTGCTTCCTGTTCGGGCAGTCGATTAACTAGGATAGCTCAGTAGTTTGAAGACCATGCATCCTGATTTGCTCCGGACAGTCCTGGAAAACTCCTTTGTCCTGCATTCCATCTGCTTTAGCATTTGTGCTAGATTTTTTGATTTTTATTTATTTTTTTTAGAAAAGTGTCATTATTTAGTAGATGCATTAAAACAAGCCGGGATGGGTTCGATAGACTCCCCCTTTGTAGTTCTGCCTTCTGCCATGATCTCAGTTCATGTGTGGGATGTTAAGGCAGCGAGCAGAGTTTTATGTTAATGCGCAGACACAGCTGAAAGATGACCAACGACGACTTAGGTCTCTTTTCCTTGACTTTCTTGGAGAGATGGCAGGGTGCTTGCTTTCTGATAAATCCAAGCGGTCAGGGTTGACTGGTTCCTTCCTATCTTGGGGAGAAGTAGGGGTTATTTGACATCCCTGGGGCCCAAGCTGTGGTCTCTGAGACATCGTGTGAGAGATTTGATGGCTCAGAAACTGACTTTTAAGTGAACACGTGCTGAGGAAAATAATACTGCTTCTGTCACTTTAGAGTGTTCAGATAATCAGTATGAAGTATTGTTCTACATTTTGCTTTAATGGATGCACGTGTATCATGTACATACATATGTGTTTTGATATATTTGTAGAAAAAAAAGAGCTTTGAATTGTATAGGTTCACCACTATCATTAAACCAATCTGTTGATCAATAAATATTTAGCATATTGTATAATTTTAAAAATTATTTTTCATACTATCTGTTACTCACGAAAGTGTCCCTATTTAAACAATAAAGTACATGATCATCATATTCGTAGTTAAGAAAATTGACTCTGAAATTAAACTCTTGGCCCCAAATCTCAACTCTGGGACATGTGAACTGTTTCTCCTTAGGTCTTAGTTTCCTCTTCTGTGAAATGGACATGGTAATAGTTGATTACAGAATTTTCATGAAGATTAAATATTGTCATAGGTATAATATTTAATATAATGCTTTACCATTTATAAACATTCAATCACTGCTAATTACTATTTTTAATTTGGTATTTTTATCTTTTCTACTGTATTATATACCTCCCTTAAGAGAGGAAATGTTTTATTTATTTTTATAGACCTCCACAGAGCTCAATGCATAATAGCTCCTTGAAAATATTTGTTGATTGAATGAATGATAGCTGTTTTAAATGACTGGAGCCATTTTTGGGTCACAGTGTGTGTAGGCGAGATTGAGCAATGTCCGTGCAGGAATTCCAGCTTCATCTTGTCCTCACTGGGCCCCAGCTGGGCTAACTAACCTGACCATCACTAATATCACTTCTTAAATGAGAAGCTGTCACTACCTTCTATACATTAGTAAGTTACAGCCTGCCCACTTAGTACCCTTATTTATACTTTTACCGTCCTCATGCGTTTTTCTATCAAAAGCAGCCTAATTTGATCTTTGAACATCAGCAGAGGTGAACATTTCTTCGTTTTGCTTTAAGATCTCCAGCATAAGTGCATTCATTCAGAGCATGTTTGCTAAGCAACATATAATGGGCAGCAGGTTGAAAGAAGAAAAACCATTCTCTGATGCTTCCTGGATGCTGATTTTGTTAATTGCAGAGGTGAGGAGTAGGGGGTTCAGAGGGAAGGTTCACCCATCCTGGTAATGCTACTGAGTGTTCCCATGCGGTTTTCTCCTCTCCTTAGAAACAGGCTGGTCTCCTCTTTTACCCCCTCCCTTCTAGCACTTCTTTGCCGATTATGTTAAAGGCATTTTATAAACAGAAGTGCTAATACATTGTAAAAGGATATTCTCTATTGTTACTTTTGCTATGATCTCAGCTTTCCCAGCAGGCGTCTGGATCCTCCTTCCCAGGCTTGACCTCTGTTCCTGGGCTGGTTCAATTTTCTCATCTGTGATGGATAAGGTGACTTCCACTCAAAGACTAGTCCCAGCTTCAAAGATCTATGATTCTCTTATGTTATCAATTAAATGGGCATTTTACAGGGAACTCACTGTTGGAATATTGTGAATCTATAAAAATAGATTCAGAGTTTTAAACAATCAGATCTTTCGATACATCATCTGTTTCATTAAGGTAGATTCTGCCATGAAATCTGTTAAGAGTAATGTTAACAAAGCAGAAAAGTGCATCCTGATAGTTACATGAATTACAATAAGAATCAGTAATGAACTGGTCATCTTACTGCACACCCATTCTGTCTTTCTGCTCAGTGCTTTACTTAAAGCTGGGTATTTCTCAGCTAGTTACTTCTGCATACCCGCATATCTGGCAGGTATAAAGGGGGTTTGAAAAAGCAAAGAATATGGGATTAAATAAAGGCAGAATTACCATATATAATGAACACCCATAGGAAAAGACTAGAACATGTTGGAATCTGTGTTTTTACCACTTCTCAGGGAGAAATCATGAGCTGAGCTTCGACCTAACGCTTAACAATATCTGATTAGTCAGCTCTGCAGGTTTCACAGCCGTTTCGTGCTTAGAGGCTGAGTTCGTTAGGAAGTGGACCATCTGTAGCCAGGAAGGTTTAAGATGATCAAGGGGGAAGAGCTGGAAGGAAAGGGGCTTGTATGGAGTTCTGAAATGCCATTGTGGTGAGCTTCCTTTCATTGTGTATTGATTGGTTCTTCTAGAGGAGAGCCTTGGGCTGTGTGTCCCTTTCCATTTTCACTGCCGCTATGTTGACTATTAAATAGTGGTTTTAGACTTGGACTTTTTGATGAGACAACTGGGAACATGCTGGAAATACTACACTGTAAAAATGTTAATATGCACGTATCTGTAAATAACAATAACTCTCAAATCTTGGTTGCCTGTCCAATCCTTTTCCTAAAGCTTTAGATTTAAACAGACAGTTATTTGCTGGGTTTCTTTACCTGGAAGATGCCCTCAGCCTCATTGTACCCCAAGCCAAGCTCATCTCTTCCCATTTTTAAACATTTGCTTCTCCCGTATTCTTCTCGGTTGGTATTTGCCCATTCCTTGAAGACCTTTTCAATATAACTCAGTTTTCCTCCTCTCCATCTTTACTATTTACTGATCCAGTCCAGGCTCCTCTTTTCTCTTATTTGGACCTCTAGGTAATCCCTCAGTCAATTTTTCTATCTCTTGTCTTGTTTCCCATCTCCATCCACTCTCCATCTGCCACCAGAATGACTAAAGATGTAAGTAATTTAGCAACCACTAACTGACCAATCACCCTCTTTTCAGGGCTAAGGATAAAACAGTGAACGAACCACTGTTTCTGCTCTCATGGAGCTTATTTTCTAGTGCTGAAGACCTACAGAGCTGTGTTGTACGTGGATAAGTAGCTAACAAGTTTATAAGCTACGCTATGTCACAAAGGAAAGAGATGAGGATTTGAGATGGAGGATTAAAGAGTGGACATGCTTTGCAGTGTAGATAAGCAAGGCTCTCCTTGATGATGACACTGAAGCTGAGATATAAAGGATGAGAAGGAACTAGAATGAGAAGGGGTGAAATCAATGTTCTAGGCAGAAAAGTAGTTTGGGCAAAGAGTCTGAGATATGTAAAAGCTTGGTGGGCTCAAAAGACTGGAAACCAGAAGAGAATGATTATGACATGGAGCCATCAAAGAGAGTGGTTTAAGATGGGATCAGAGAAATGGGCAGGAATTGTACCACATAGGGCCTCGTAGTCTACAGGCAGGAGTGCATTTTACGCTAAGTTCCATGGGAATCCTTTAAGGAGCAGTTTTATCCAATATACTTTTCACTAACACTCTTGCTTTGTGGATTAGACGTGAGGACAAAGGAACAGGAGGCGGTTGAGGATGGTTGGTTTGAGCAACCCAGTAGAGGAGATCATCTATTGCAATGAAGATTTTGACCCTTCTGTCTTCCCCTTCTACTTTTAAGGACTCATGTGTTCCAAGGGATCTCCCCATCTCAGGGTCTTTAACCTTAAACCCATCAGCAGAGTTCCTTTTGCCATGGAAGGGAACATCTTCACACATTCTGGGGATTAGGACCTAGAAGTCTTTGGAGGGTGGGGATTAATCTGCCTAGCACAGAGTGTGACTAAAATGAGAAAAGCATCCACAGGGATGTTTGGTGACTTTGACAAGAGCTTTATCGGGGGTGTAATGGCAATGGTGAGCATACCATGGCAGGCTGAACAAAGACAAGAGATGTTCGGAAGGCAAAACAACATAGTAATGTGTAGATAGCTCTTAACGAACTGGAGTTATGACCAGAGCGGGGTGTAGAATGAAGTGAAGCATTTTTTATGGCAGATACAGAAGCATAGTTCTTTACTGATAGGACTAAACCAGGCAAGAAGAGCGTGATGGTGATGCTGGGGAGTATCGTCAGAGAGGGAACACTTCAAGTACAAGAATCTTTCCTAGGACGAGAGTGGATGGATGGATCCAGAGCTGAGAAGAGGAGTTGGCCTTAGATGGGAGGGGCATGCCTACTTTGCATAAAAAGGAAGAAGGAGAAGAGGGATGCTTTGTGACCCTGGGATGGGAGACAAGTGAGGTCTCCTCTCATGCCTTCCATTTCTTCAACGATGTATGAAGCAGAGTCATCATTTAAAACAGACCTGTGACCATAACAATTCATTGCTTCTAACTTTTCAATGGCTCTGCCTGCTTACCTGTTTTCATTTCCTGGCCCTCCGCCTGGGATGTTACACTGTGGCCTCACCTGTTCCTTATGGCTGTACTATACCTCTCTGCTTTTGACTGGAGTTTGCTCATTTCCTTGACTGGAGTGCCTTCCCTCTTCTTTCTCCCTTGCCCGCTCCCCCGACCTCCCATACACACTTCTCCAGGAACCAGCTTTGAGACACGCCCTCACTCAAGTTCTCTCAGAGCTCCCCGTTTACACCCCTATAACTCCTTGTGTACTTATCTGTTCTGTATCTGTAATCTCTACCAAAATGTGAGTTCCTTGAGGGCAGAGCCATGCCTCTTTTGTCTTTGTTTCCATAGCACCTAGCACAGGGCCTGCACACCATCAATGCACGTAAATGTTGGTTGCATTTAATAGAATCCTAGCAGGTTAACTGATTGACCATGTATCAAACAATACCAAAGTGGGATAGAAAAATAAAATCAATTCAGTGTACATGCATTGTTATTCTACTCTTCATTGACTTGTTATCGCTTCATTGTGCCCACTCTTCACAGCTGGATCTCAGCAGGATCAAGCATTCAAGTGTCAGCTCTGAGTCTGTATCACCCTATATACTGTAAAGTCCTTCAGACTAAAGATAATGGCTTAGTCATCTTCGTGTCGTCAAAACTTGGCACAGGGCAAAGCCTGTAGGATGCATACAAATGTTTAGATCAGTGATTTCATATGATTTAAAAATTATCATCTGTTTCTCTAGAAGCTGTAAAATCTAGCAAATTTCCCCTTCCGGAGCGTGTCCTTCTGTTCTCTGATCAGCCTTTAGAAAAAAGTGCATCTGATATAACTCTGATTTTGATCTCTGTTCATTTCAGAGGTCTTGGGTTGTTCTAAGTGGATTGATTCCAAGTTTTGTAAAGCTGAGTGACTTAGCATATCGTTCAACTTTTTTTTTTTTTTTCCCCAGAGCCAAACATATTTCACACTTGCTACTAAGGTATGCTAGCTATGCAACTGGTCACTTAACAATTACGAAGAAACAGACATCTTCACAACTGGTGTTTGTAGGGCTCTGAATGAAATATTTGGCAGCTAAAAAAAAGTTACGCTCTGGTTAGTGTGTGCAGAAAATATTCACAATAAAATTCTAAGGGATAAAAGCAATGTTAAAACTGCACACACAGTATGTCTTAATTTTAGGAGAACATTCTATATCTATATATATATAGTTACAGATATGTGTATAAAAGCGTCTGCAAAGTCATGCACCAAAATATGAATACTGGCTTTGCCTGTGTAGCTGAAATTAATTTGGATAATTTTAATTTCCTTCTTTTATACCTGTCTTTATTTTTAAAAACTTATAGTAAATATCTCCTACTTTTGAACTCAAGAAATCTGTGGTATTTGTTTTTAAAAGTAATCTATTATCCTTTATGCCTCAGTGGTAAGGGCTCTTTTAAATTTTATTTTTATTTTTTATTTAGACAGTGATAAAGAAAGTAAGAAGCCAGGAGTTCTAGATTTGAGACGTTTCTTTTAGCCAAGAGGACTTAAAGAATGGAGGTTAATGTACATAAATGATTATTGACCCTAGAGAGGATTTGAAGATGAATTAAAGCACATTCTTATACTTTAATAATCATTTATGGGAGTTCCCGTCGTGGCGCAGCAGAAACGAATCCCACTAGGAAGCATGAGGTTTGTGGGTTCGATCCCTGTCTTTGCTCTGTGGGTTAAGGATCTGGCGTTGCCCTAAGCTGTGGTGTAGGTCGCAGACGTGCCTCGGATCCCGCGTTGCTGTGGCTGTGGTGTAGACCAGCAGCTACAGCTCCGATTAGACCCCGAACCTGGGAACCTCCATATGCCATGAGTGCGGCCCTAAAAAGACCAAAAAAAAAAAAAATCATTTATGTACATTAACCTGAAGTATTAAGACTATGCCTTATACAGTTTTCCAAAATCAGCCAGAAATTTTATATATATTTTTGGCAGGGGGCAGGAATTATCTGTTATTCCCCATCTCCTGCCCCACCTTGGTTTATTACTATATGGTTATCTTAACTAGAGTTTGCAGCCTCAGAAATGCATTCTTCGTAGCTTAAACAAAGATTCTGAAATTTTGGTACATTAGCTGATTTTCATGTGTTTTCCAGGGAGCAAGAATTATTTTCACTTTATCCTCTGAAAGTGGGAAAATTCCACCGTGAACACAGTGTACATCAGCTGTGTCCCAGGGGAGTGCTATCTTGTGTATTTCATATATAATGCCATAACAATATTATCTGATTTTATAATTAACGTTAAACTTTTATAGGAAAAAGAAAAAAAAAAACTACAAGCATATGATCTGGGCTTGAGACATTTTCAAGGGGTGCCCCATCAGATCTGTTTGATCCCCTCAGGCAGATGTTCCAGGAGGGCCTCTGTCTACCCTGGTGCATGTGATTGCAGCAAGACTTTCTGAATGCAGCTCGATTCCCAAGACCAAAATAGTCCAGTGAGTCACTTGGATGTATTCTGAATCAAAGGTTTAAAACCAAAGCATGCAAATGGGCCTCATGCCTTAGAGTAAACTCAGTTAATTTCGATTACAGGGCTACCAACATGGCTGGTGCTCAAGACGGCCAGAGTCATGCTGGAGTGAAGAGAGGTGGCTCCTTATGGGCAGGAACTCCATGTGATGGTGTGTCAGGGTTGGCTCTTTAATTTTAATTACTTTTTGGTAGTCTCTGTGATGTTTAACACAGTAAAAGATCCATGCGCATTGCTGGATGAAGGACAGAGACCAAAGCAGCGGGGAGTATGAGTAAGTACTGACCCAGCAGTATGCCGTTCACCTGCTTGGCTGGGACTGCTCCCCTTCACACCTCGTGTCTTGCTTTAATCCTCTTCCACTCTACAAAGTGTTCCGTTGGGGAGATCATTTGATAAGGGTCACCCCGTGGCCGAGGTGGCGAAGTAAAATCTAGATTCCGTGATTTCATCTCTGTCTGCGCAGCAGTTGTCTGCCTGGCAAAAATGTAGGAGCCACACCCAGGGGCACATGTTTTTAAAAGCCCATCCCCCCCCCCCCACTCTGGCTGCAGTAGATGCTTTTATATTAAGCTTTTTTTATACTAAATTTTTTTTTTTTTTTTAACTACTCCACTCTGGCTGCAGTAGATGCCTATATATTATGTTATGCCTTTGCAGTAAGATGCTGAAGGAACCCTAGAAGATGAAAGCTCCGGGCAAGTTGATCCCTATTACCACAGCTGTCCCAGATGGCAGTCCTACTTCTAGGATTCTGAGCCCTGCGTTTGGGGCCAATGGGATAAAATCCTGAAAAACACGATGAAACTGACAAGCTGCCTTGGTATTTCTTTGTTGGCTTTTAAGCCATAGATTTTCTTCTTTTTCATGACAATTTGCACTTCTGTTTCCTTCGTTCCTTTGTCCACTCCCTCTCAGTCCCCCATTCCTTTAGAAGAATGAGTGTTTAACAGCAGTGTGGCTAATTCGATGAGGATTTAACACCCCTTAATTGCCTTCAAAGTCAGAAAAGTCAGTCTCTAGGCACAAGCACAAGGAGGCACAAGCTCAAACTGAGCCAGGCTTTTGTATTTTGACAAAGACTGAGCCGCAGACTCCTGCCTTAAGAGCAGAGGTGCAATAAATGAGACTGGGGAAACATGTGCATATTCTGAATTAGGGCTTAAAATCCTGGAAGCTTCTTGTGCTCTGTACATTTAAGATGAAGGATTGGTCTAGTTTAAAATTAAAATGGTTCTAAAATTTTCTTGGGTCTGTGAGCCCTGGGAGAGATGATGATTACTGAGGATCCTCTCCCTGGAAAATTATGTATGTGACGCACAAAGAAAACTTCCCATATAATTTCAGAGGATTTCTGTTGCCTAGTCCATTCTGTGGATTGTAGGTGACTGTGGCAGATACATTTGGTTGCTGCTCTGAAATCCATGCTATATCGCTGCCCTTCCCTCTTCCTCAGGTATGTCACCTCCTCCATGTGACTTGAGGGGAGGCCCAGATCCCAGCGCCCAGGGTGGAGGTGATGGGGAGGATGGTTGGTCTGAGCCAGTCACAATGGTCCTGAGTCTTTTGCCAGAGATTGATTCTAGCACAGGTATGTGATACTTTGTCTGCAAATAAGACAGGAGCGTCATTCTGCTAGGGAGCTTTGGGGCAAGATGTCATCATTCTTAAAACGAGAAATATACAGTAGTGTGCAGAAAACTGTCTTGACACTCTTTCAGATGTATTATAGGATTGAGCAGATGAGAGAAAGTGAAAAGCACTCGTGGGGATGGATTGCAATGGGCCATGCTGGTATCAATTCATGGCTAAAATATACATTGATGTATATATATATATATATGTATATATATATATGTTCATATGAAGATGAATATATATGCATATTTAAAAAAATCTTTTTATGGCCGCATCTGTGGCATATGGAAGTTCCTGGGCTAGAGATTGAATTGGAGCTGCAGCTGCCAGCCTATGCCACAGCCACAGCAACGGTGGATCCTTAACCCACTGAGTGAGGCTAAGGGTTGAACCCAATCCTCACGGACACTATTTTGGGTTCTTAACTAGCCGAGCCACAACTGGAACTCCCATATGCATATTTTTAATGTACAGGTGTATGTATATTTGTCTGCTTGTATATGTGCACACACATTTCTGTATTTCCTACGTCTGAGTGACTGATGGAAGGAAAGGGCCAAGAAGTAATAATACCAATTAACAATGAGCACACCTAGTACCCAGATCTAGTGTACACTAGTACACCATTGCCCACTGAATGGAAACAAGTCTCCTTGTGGAAATTCCAGGGGTGGGGCCCGAATCAAGGTGTTACTGGAAGAGCAGGTTGTTTTTCTAGTGCTGGTGCCTTCACAGCCTTTAACAGGCCATCCCACCATTCAGTTTTTGAACAATGAGGTTTGTGATCAAACTGGTGGATTCCTTAATCAGACACTCGGTGTTGTGCCTTCTTTGACATACATCAGTACCTTTGTTTTGCAACACTGTCATGTGGGATACCATGCTGATAGGTTAGGCTTTCTGTCTGATGTCCTTGGATTGTGTGCTTGCAGCAGCATTACAGGCAGAGAAGGCAAACCCCTATTTGGAGTCAGTAAACACGAATTCCAGTAAGCATATTGCTCTCTCCTTCCCCTCAGGGGGGAAGCGGTCTGTTAATAATTAACCTTCCACCAAGGTGCTGGCTAACATCCTTAAAGGTGCTGTAGGGATTGTCATCTGTCTCTGTTATCAATTGCTTGGGTATCAGCAGTGGCAATGGCTAAGCCTTTGGTAAAAGGGAGCCTGTTTTCTGGACCTCTGCAAAGCCTCATTCCCTGTCACCTGAGCCATTCCATTCATGGGTCCCTTGTGCCAGCACTGGAGTGACTGAGAGGAGGAGGCTGGCTGATGTCCACAGGTGAGTCATGCATTCTTGCAAGAACACCTCAAGCACCACTGGATCTGCTGATTCATCTGGCTTGAGGGGCAAGGCCGACTGCACACTACCTGCACTGCTGCTGAGCCCTCCTGTGCTTTGGCCCACATTTCTGCTACCTACTGACTCTGAACTCAAAGGTTGACATAAAGGCTGGTGTGCAAGACACTCCTTTGTCTGCGTGATATCAATAAGTAGGAGGGGGAGTTCCCACTGTGGCACAGTGGAAAGAATCCAACTAGTAACCATGAGGTTGTGGGTTTGATCCCTGGCCTCGCTCAGTGGATTAAGGATCCTGCATTGCCGTGAGCTGTGGTGTAGGTCGCAGGCACTGCTCAGGCTTTGCTGTGGCTGTGGCATAGGCAAAGGGGCTGCGTGGATGAAACAGGGAAGGAGGGAAAGCCAGTGCAGTGGTCACTGTCAGGGACAACTAATGTTTAATAACATCAGATCATCTGAAATGTGTTTCCAAACTGGGTGCCCAGGGGACTCTGGAGGTTTTCATCGGCTCCCATCCATCATTGATCCTGAAACTGACAGCACATATGGCTTGAGCCTAGCTGGAAACCAGATTGAGACTGGAACCCATAGTTTTTAAATTAGAATCACTCATCCCTGTCTGGACTTACTGAGGTTCAGGTTCTTTTCCCTCCTTGCAGAAGGAACTCAGCAAGAGATAAAGTGATAGGCAAGAAATAGATTTATTAAGATAGGATGCTTGTGAGAGATGCAAGCAGGCAGGTGAGGAGGCTCTGCTGTGAGGACTAGGTGGGCTCTAGTTTTATAATCCAAGGGTAGTGGGGGTGGGAAAAGACTGCCTCTTCCTCTTTCTTGGAGTAGTAGCTCCTCCTTGGTATCTGGTAAGAGAGTATTTGACCCTATAAAGTCACACTAGGACTGTCAAGGTGCTTATTCAAATCAGTGGAAGGGTGGTCCTTAAACTCCTGCCCCTGGTCTGAAAACCTGAAGGCAGGCCTCACTCCATCCCTCACCCAATGACCCGAGGCACATCTCGTGCCTCCTTTATTCAAGCAAGGCCGCCTCGTTCTGATGGCTTTCTTGAACAGTTATTAACTCTCGTGATCTCCCAAAGTTCCCTAGATTTCCCTCTCTGTCTATGGTCCTTTATTTGGACTTCTACCACTGCCTTTATAACTACCTTTCTCCATCCCTATCAATCCCAGGTGACCTCACATGCTTTGACCCTCAGGTTTTGCAGCCTGCCCAGCAGGTTTCTCAAGTGTCAGGGGGCCCTTAGAGCAGGGATCCAGCGGTGGAAGAGGGCATCTGGTGCAGCCGAAGATATGGTGCTGTCAGTTCCATCTCTTTGGGAGCTGCTCAGAGCCTGTGCTGAATTGGAAAAAGCCACATCTAGGAGGGAACTTGGGGAGATGGCGGTTGGAGAGAGACTGGGAATGGAGTGGCAGAGTTGTGGCGTGCACACGCTCCACTGCAAATGCTCAAGCAGGGACAATTCAGGATCTGAGCAAAGCACACTTTGCTCCACTCTTATCTAGCTGTGATACCTTGGATTATTTACCTGGCCATTCTAAAGTTCATTCGGCCTGCTTCCTAGCTACCGTGATGTGAGTGCTCCGAAGCCCGGAGGGTAAAGACTGGGAGGGGTTTTGAGCTGAGTTACAGGTTAAATGTGTGTGTCTCCATTTTTCTTCCTAGGGCAGATTAAGCTGTGTTTTGGCCTATGCTTGCACAAGCGTTCAGTTCACTGAAAGAATGACGTGGTCAGGTAAATACGCAGAAGGAAATGTGGTGTGGCCAGTGATCACAGCCTCTGCCAGAATACCTAGAACAGGTTGCATTCTGCAGAGAAAGAGACTACTCCAATAGCTGTAGCTATTTATTCTTTTTTTTTTTTTTTAAGACTTAGCCCTAGTTAATGGCCTACTTATTCAAAGAATTATTAAATAGAAGAGAATTTCAGTGCCACCACAGAATCTGAAGAGTTTCTCGGAGCCAAGATAACAGATTTTGACTTATTGCGAGAATATTTGAGGCTCTAAGCCCAGGGGATAGGCTTTTACTTTCTATAGTACGTCTCTGGCCGAACCACTTCCTGGTGTTCGCTCTTCCTCAGTACGGAAGGATTTGGAGAGTTAACCTACTATTCCCAAGTTGAAAGCTTTCTTATTTGTTTGTAAAATTTAAGAAGTCATCTAAAAAAAGAAATCATTCAGCCATTTATGGGCTTATTTTTCTTCAGAGCTAAGTGTTCCGAACAACTCAGTAGCATTTCCTAGAATTTTGCATCTCTCCCCCGGTCCCCTTGTGTTCTTTCACTTTCGTTCCATAGCACGTGAAACAGCATGGCTGCTCCTCTTGCTGCTTGTGGCTACCTCTTTGCCCCTCCCCCTTGTCACAGGACATTCCGTTCTCCCCACCAGCCCCAACCTGTTTGCAACTTGGCACGCAGACAGAGCAGGACTCCTGGCGGAGTCTCACCCCTGGGACGGTACTAGTTTCAGGCTTTTCAGAGACCAGTGCTCTGGCCCAACTGCTTGTGGAAACTGAAGCAACTGGGAGAAGAAGTCATGCACTTAACTTCAGAATTCATAGTCTTTGGCATAGAAGGAGGAAGCTATCTTGGCGTCTGTCACTATAGCCACTGGGGATTTTGGAAAGGTTCCATTACATGCTTACTTTTTTGGATCCTGAAATAGAAGGCCACAGTACAAGTCAGGAATATAAAGCTTGGTAGGACAGACAAGGAACGGGAGAAACTCAAGTAGCCTTCCGAAGAAAGCTTATACCTCCAGAGCAAGTAAATAAACAAAATGTTCTTTTTGGAAAACAAAATCATCTGAAAATAATCTGAGTTTGGAAATGATAGGAAAGAAAGAATTTTTAAAATGGTGTTTCTTCCTGATTTAAAATAAAAAAAAAACAGTTTAGTGTTAGTATGGAAAAATTGTACCTCTAGCTTGGGCTTTGGGTTCGAACGTGGATGAGAATAACTTCTCTGTGTATGAATGTCTACATTTCCTAAGGACCCACTGTAATGACCATAGTTTAACTTAAATACCTCTCTAAAGACCCTGTTTACAAATACAGTCTGTGATACTGGGAGTTAGGACTTCAACATATGAATTTTGCAGGGGGGGATCATTCAGCCTAGTGTACCCCGCTTCTAGTTGTTTTGGGTATAAACTCAGAAGTAGAACTGCTATATCATACAGTAATTCTCTTTCTAATTTTTTTTTCTTTGTATGACACACCTGTGGCATATGGAAGTTCCCAAGCTAGGGGTTAAATCTGAGCTGCAGCTGAGGCTTATGCCACAGCCATGACAACGCCAGATTGGAACCCCATCTTTTACCTACACTGCAGCTTGCTTAACCCACTGAGTGAGGCCAGGGATGGAGCCTGCATCCTCACAGAGACAACGCCAGGAACTCCCTTCTTTATCTAATTTTTTAAAGAAATAGTTTATTTTTGTAGAGTGGCCTATGAGATTCAAATGGATGGGAAGGAAGTGGTGTACGGTTGCCCTCAGAAAATGTTGACTCCGTTAGTTATACAGGCTGTAAACGAGTGGGCTCCCAGAATTTTCAGGCAACGAAATTGAGTCCAGAAAGATCAAGCAACTTATGTCTTCAAGTTTCTAGTTAGCAGTAGACTCAGAAAAAGGACCTAGGATCTGATGAAGTCAAGACTCTTGATATCACCATGTACCAATTCTTTCTAGTCTTTTGAAGATTCTTATTTGCTATTAAGTACTTTCTGGCTTTTATGGCATTTGATTTTATTCTTCACTTTTAAAACTTAGTTTTCCGAGGAGGTAACATATTTACCTAGTTCCCATGGAAAAAGTATACAAAGGTTTGCAATCGAATCTTTTTCCTACTTTTGTCCTGCAAAATCCTGGCTGCCCTCCCATAGGCACCCGATATTACTATTTCCTAATGTTTTCTTCCAAAGACTTTATATATTCATAAGCAAATCTGTTTATGCATTTTCTCACCATTTTAAAATATAAGGTCACAAATAGTCTTTCGCATCTAGTTTTTTTTTCACAATGTATTTTGGAGATGTTTCTAAATCAATATGCAGAAAAATTCCACATTCCTTTGTTTTTCAATGCATAGAATTTCTTTGTTCAAATGCCCTACACTTCATTTAGTCCATTCCCTGTTGTTGGTTGGTTAGTAGATGTTACAGAGAGTGCTGCTTTTTTCTTTTTTATCTTTTTAGGGCCGCACCCACGGCACATGGAGGTTCCCAGGCTAGGGGTCAAATCAGAGCTACAGCTGCCGGCCTACACCAGAGCCACAGCATGCGGGATCCAAGCTGTGTCTGTGACCTACACCACAGCTCCTGACAACACCAGATCCTTAACGCACAGAGTGAGGCCAGGGATCAAACCCTCATCCTCATGGATGCTAGCTGGGTTTGCTAACCGCTGAGCTGCGACGGGCAGTGCTGCTTTGACCAAACTATTACATACACCATGTTTCATAAGAGGCCAGTGTATCTGTAGGATATAGTTCCAGAGATAGAATTGCTAGGAGAAAGGGAATGTGCATTTGTAAGATAAATTTTTGTCAAACTACCCATCATAGGGCTTATACAGTTTTACACTTTTACCATCATCTTAAGTAATTTTAAATAACAAGGAAGAACTATTATACTATACCAGGCCCTAGTTTATTTACCCACTGAGAGTTGTCTGTGTAAGGGGTGGCATGAGTCAAGGCAAAATCAGAGGGCAGTCCCTTTAGGTCAGGAACAAAAAAAAAGACATTTGATTTTGCTGCTTCTATTCATCAGGGTACTACAAGGGCAGTTAGGCAAGAAAATGAAATAAAAGCCATCCACATTGGAAAGGAAGAAGTAAAAACAACACTGCTGTATACAGAAAATCCTAAGGTCTCCACTTAAAAACTGTGAGAACTAATAAGCAAGTTCAGTAAGTTTGCCGGATACAAATTCACTATACAAAAATCAATTGCGTTTTTATACACTAGCAAGGAATAATTTGAAAATGAAATTAAGGAAAATAATTCCATTTATAATAACATTAAAAATAATAAAATAATTGGTATTACATTTAACAAAATAAGTACAAGTTTTTTGTTTCTGTTTTTGCTTTGTAGGGCCGCACCTGCAACATGTGGAAGTTCCCAAGCTAGGGGTCAAGTTGGATCTACAACTGCCAGCCGACGCTACAGCCATAGCAACGCAGGATCCTTAACCCACTGAGCGAGGCCAGGGATTGAATCTGTAATCTCATGGATACTGTCGGGTTGTTTCTGCTGAGCCACAACAGGAACTCCCAATAAGTGCAATTCCTATACTCTGAAAGTTACATTGTCAAGAGAAATTAACAAAGACCTATATACAAAGAAAGCTATGCCATGTTCACGGATCAGAACATGCAGTATTGTCAAGATAGCCCTACTCCCAAATTAATCTACAGATTCAAGGCAATCCCATCAGAATTCCTGCTGGCTTCTTTGAAGAAACTGACAAACATCCTAAAATTCACATGGCAGTTCAAGGGGCTCAGAATATCTGAATACATACATGTATATATTCTTTTTCCTCACAGAAAATTGACAGAACACTGTAAACCAGCTATAATGGAAAAAATAAAAATCATTATAAAAATAAAAAAATAAAGTAAAAAAAAAGAAAAAGAAAGAATACCCAAACAGCCTTGAAAAAGAACAAACTTTGAGGAATCACACTTCCTGATTTCAAAACTGGCTGCAAAGCTACAATAATCAAGACAATCTGATACCAGCATGAGGATAAAAATAGATCAATGGACTAAAATTGAGAGCCCAGAAATAAATCCTCATTATAATCAGTTGATTTTCAACAATGGTCTCCATACAATCCTATGGGGAAGGGTAGTCTTTTCAACAAACAGTGCTTGTACAACTGGTTCTACACATGCAAAGGAGTGAATTTAAACTCCCACCTCTACATACACATCCAAAAGGACTAGAAAGAAAAATAAGACATTAACACTAAATAAATAAATAAATTAAAAATAACCCCCCACCTCACATCACATATAAAAATTACTTCAAAGTGACTCAAAGACCTAAATGTAAGAACTAAAACTGTAAGCCCTTAGAATAAAACAGAGTTGCAAATCTTCATGATCTTTGATTAGGCAACAGTTTCTTATATATGACAAGAAACCCACAAACAACCAGTGAAAAGAAAGACTTCATACTTCATCAAAATTAAAATCTTTTGTATGGCCTAAGATACCATCAAGAAAGTAAAAAGAAAATCCAGGGAACGAGAGAAAATATTTATAAATCGTATATCTGATAAGGGATCTGTTTTAGAATATATAAAGAACTTTTACAGCTTAATAATGAAAAGACAGATAACCTAATTAAAAAACTAGCAAAGGATTTGAACAGACATTTCTCTAAGATGTATAAGCGGTCAGTAAACACATGAATTATGTTCAACGTTATCAGAGAAATGCAAATCAAAACCACCATGAAATATCATTTCATATCCACTAGGATGACTAGCATAAAAAAAATAGAACACAAGTACTGGCAAAGATGTAGAGAAATTGGACCCTTCATACATTGCTGGTGAAAATGTAAAATGGTTTAGCTGCTTTGGCAATTTCAAAGTTTGAAAGTTTGGCACTTTCAAAAAAAGGGTTAGAGTAAAGGTTAGAGTAATTTCATTCCTGGGTATATTCCCAAGAGAATGGAAAACTTAATGTCCACACAAAAACTTATACATCAATGGTCCATAGCAGCATTATTTATAATAGCCAGAAAGTGGAAATAATCTAAATATCTGTCAACTGATGAATGGATAAATAAAATGTGGTATGTTTTTACAATAAAACATTATTTGTAATAGGAAGGAAGAAGTATTGGTATATGCTACAACATGGATGAGCCTTGAGAACATTATTCCATTGAAAACATTTCAATGTTTATAGGAAGCTTGAAGAATAGGCAAATCTGTAGCGACAGAATGTAGACAAGTGATCGCCTGGGATCAGAGGAAGGGTAGTATTGGAAGAAAACGCAGAGTGACTCATAAGACATGATGTTTCTTTTGTGGATGATGAAAACGTAAGATTGATTGCAGTGACTATTGTACAGTTCTGAAAACACTAAAAGCCATTGAACTGTACATTTTAAAGAGGTAACTGTATGTTATGTGAATTATATCTCAATAAAACTATTATAATAAAAATTGGAGGGTAAAGGCCACATCAAGGATCTATTATGGACCTTGGAGTTTGCAACTCTGGAGATTAAGAATCCCAACTCTTTAGTAGAAAACTTTCTAAAATTTATTGATGAGTAAAACACATCTTGTACTCACACATGACCTTTGAGACTCACGGACGTCTCGAGCTGGGGACTGCTTCTGACTCTTTTGTTTCCACGTTTTTGTGATGAGCAGCTTTGGGATGGAGGAGGTTCTAAGAAGAAATAAGAAAGTTTTAAGTTTCTAGCCTTACATCGTTGAGTTGCTTGTTGGGATTTTCTCTTACATTTTTCATGGAACATGAGCTATTTCCTTGGGACCTCAGATACTACAAGAATCCTTGGTAAAATTTCGTTTGAAAGGACAGGAACTCCTTTGCTGACCTATTCTGGCTGTTTCTAATGTTTTCTGGCCTCATGTTTCCTGGGACCCCATGGGAAATCTTGGCAGAACACCCAGTTATCTGTCAATACAAAGCGCCTCTCTCAACTTCCCTTAGCATTGAATTTTCTCTTTGTTGTCACTCTTTATGTCCTTTCTTCTTGTCCTAAAGAGTGACACCCCACTCCTTTCTCTGAGCTTAAGTTCCCTCCACTGTGCTATTGATCCCACCACATCTTTTGGGATCTTGCACCATTATTGCAGTGCTCTGGTCTCTGTCTCTTTTCCCACTGGCTTCTTTTCTTGGCCCGACTGTTGCTCAAATTTCCCATCATTTTTTAGAAAGCAATAACAAATGTACAAAAAACTCCAACACCAAAAACTTTCCTTCCATCCTGATTTCTTCCACAATATATTATGTTCTCCCCATCCTCACAGTAACCTTTTTTCCTTTTTTTAAGCATTCATAATGGATTTTATTTCAATTATAGGTGTACATAAATCATCACAAGTCAATTTTATACATTTTGTATCCCAAACCCACAGTGCATCCCCCCACCCCCCCAGACTGTCTTATTTGAAAAACCAAGGTTTTCCAAAGTCTGTGAGTCATTCTCTGTTCTGCAAATAAGTTCATGGTGTCTTTTTAGTTTCCACATGTAAGCGGTAGCACTGGGTGTTGCTGTCTAATTGTCTGACTGGTTTCACTTTGCATGATAATTTCTAGGTCCATCCATGTTGCTATAAATGTTGGTCATTCGTTCCTTTTAATGGCTGAGTAACATTCCATTGTGTGTATGTACCATATCTTCCCTATCCACTCCTCTGTCGATGGGCATTTAGGTTGTTTCCATGACCTGGCTATTGCATATAGTGCTTCAGTGAACACTGGAGTACATATGTCTTTTCGAGTTATGAATTTCTCTGGATAGACGCCCAGGAGTGGGATTGCTGGATCAAATGGTAATTCTATTTTGAGTTTTCTGAGGAATCTCCATACTGTTTTCCACAGTGGTTGCACCAATTTGCATTCCCACCAACAGTGTGATAGGGATCCTTTTTCTCCACACCTTCTCCAGCACTTATTGATTGCAGATTTTTTGATGATGGCCATTCTGGCTGGTGTATTTCTACTCCGGCTTTCTTTTGATGCCTGTTTGCATGGAATATTTTCTTCCATCCTCTCACTTTCAATTTGTATGTGTCTCTAGAAGTGAAGTGAGTCTCTTGAAGACAGCATATATATGGGTCTTGTTTTTGTATCCATGCAGCTAGTCTATGTCTTTTGGTTGAGGCATTCAGTCCATTAACACTTAAGGTAATTACTGATATATATGTTCTTATTGCCATTGTATTAACTGTTTGGGGTTTTTGTTGCTCTTTTTTTTTTTTTTTTACCCTGAAGTTTTGATATAGGAGTCTATATACAAATGTGATTGTTTTAAGTTGTTGGTTTCTTAATTGCACTTGCGTCTCCAGAGACCTGCATTTGTGCTCTCTTCTCACGATTTCTGATTTTGGTAGCATAACTGTGCATGGATGATTTAGTATCTTTACTGTATATATGCCTTTCCTGGTGAGCCTTGTCATTTGTGGTGTTTTTATTTCTGGTTGTGGCCTTTTCTTTTCTGACTAGAGAAGTTCTTTTAAGATTTGTTGTAAAGCTGGTTTTAGTGTTGCAGAAATCTCTTAGCTTTTGCTTACCTGTGAAGGTTTTGATCTGTCCTTCAAATCTGAATGAGAGCTTTGCAGGGTAAAGCAATCTTGGTTGGAAGTTTTTCCCTTTCATCACATTAAGTATATCATGCCACTCCCTTCTGGCCTGCAGAGTTTCAGATGAAAAATCTGCTGACAACCTTACTGGGGTTCCCTTGCATGTCATTTGTTTCTTTTCCCTAGCTGCTTTCAAAATTTTCTCTTTCTTTAATTTTGGTCATTTTGATTAATATGTGTCTTGGGGTGTTCCTCCTTGGGTTTATTTTATATGGTACTAGTTGCGCTTCCTGGATTTGACTGAGTGGTTCCTTTCCAATATTAGGGAAGTTTTCGGCTATTATCTCTTCAAATATTTTTTCTGTCCCCTTCTCTCTCTCTTCTCCCTCTGGCACCCCTATAATACGGATGTTGGTGCGTTTAACATTATCCCAGAGTTCTCTGAGACTCAGCTCATTTCCTTTCAATCTTTTGTCTCTTTTCTCTTCTGCATTAGTGATTTCCACTAATCTGTCCTCCACCTCACTGATTCGTTCTTCTGCCTCCTGTATTCTACTGTTGGCTACTTCTAATGAATTTTTTATTTCAGTTATTGTATTTTGCATCTCTTGTTGTTTAATTTTTACAGATTGTATTTCTCTGCTCAGTGTTTCCTGTAAATGATCAATCTTTGCCTCCAGTCTATTTCCAATGCCTTGCATCATCTTCAGCAGCAAGTCTAAAATCTCTTTCTGGGAGGCTGATGATCTCATCACTGAGCTGTGTTTCTGGGCTTTTCTCTTTCTCCCTTATCTGAGTTATAGTTTTCTGTCTTTTCATTGTTATAGGTTTTTGGTGTGGTGACCTTTTTCCCAACAATAGAATTGTAGCCTCTCTTAGTTCTGGCGTTTGCCTCCCCTGTGGCTAAAGTTGGTATGGAGGGGGCTTGCTGTAGGTTTCCCAATGGGAGGGACTGATGCCTGCCCACTGGTAGGTGGGGTTGATTCTTATCCCTCTGATGGGTGGGGCTTTGTCTCTGGATGAGATTAGAGGCTGGCTGTGTGCCTGAGGGGTCTTTAGGCAGCCTGTTTACTGATGGGTGGGGCTGTGATCCCACCTGGATTATTGTTTGGCCTGGGGCTTCTCAGTGCTGATGGGAGGGACCAGATTTTCCCAGAAATGGCCACCTCCAGAGAAATGCAGGCTG
>PVHT021183560.1:4252938-4265703 GCA_004024745.2 Catagonus wagneri | reverse complement strand
TATCCCTCTGATGGGTGGGGCTTTGTCTCTGGATGAGATTAGAGGCTGGCTGTGTGCCTGAGGGGTCTTTAGGCAGCCTGTTTACTGATGGGTGGGGCTGTGATCCCACCTGGATTATTGTTTGGCCTGGGGCTTCTCAGTGCTGATGGGAGGGACCAGATTTTCCCAGAAATGGCCACCTCCAGAGAAATGCAGGCTGTTGAGTGTTCCTAAGAGCTTCGCCTCCAATGCCCTTCCCCCACAACAAGGCACAGTCACCCCTGTTTTCCCAGGAGATCCTCCAAGAATTGCAGTCAGGTTCCACCCAGATTCCTATGGTGACTGCTTTGCCCTGGGACTCAGTGCACGTGAAAGTCTGTGTGTGCCTTTCAAGAATGGGGTCTCTGTTTCCGCCAGTCCTGTAGAGCTCCTGCACACAAGTCCCGCTGGCCTTCAATGCCAGATGCTCTGGGGGCTCTTTCTCCCTGTGCCTGATCCCCAGGCGTGGGGTTTTGATGCGGGGCTCAGAACTCTCAGTCCTGTAGCTGAGTCTCTGTGATGCAGTTACTTTCCAGTCTGTGGGGCTTCCCACCCGGGAGGTATGGGGTTGCTTCTATTGCGTAATCGCCCCTCCTACCTCTTGATGTGGTATCCTCTTTGTCTTCTGGAGTAGAATATCTTTTTTGGAAGTTTACAGTCCATTTGGTTGAAAGCTGCTTGGCATTTGGTTGTAGTTTTGTTGTTTTTTGGGAGAGAAGTTGAGCTCCAGTCCTTATATTCTGCCATTTTAATCCAATCTCAGTAACCTTTTTTTTTAAAGTCTGTGTCTTTTTCTACTTTCATTGATATGTACTTTTGATAAAGAGACTGAGGTTTCAAAGTTAAGAGCCCTGTGCTAAAATTAAGACTAAAATATATCATACCTAGAAAAATTATGGATGGGAAAATGGAATGAGATTGCAGCAAAGAGCAAATTCTCGCAACGGCTTTCCCAGGCATGGAGCTAGAAGCCCAAGGGACCACAGGTAGACTCCTGTTCTGGTTACGTGGCCAGAAGCAGTGAGAGTGTTATTTGATACAAGACCTAGTTTGTTTTGTTTGTTTATTTTTTAGGCATTGGAGAACAGAGCAGTTTCCTAGAGAGAAAATACTATCCTTAGTAAGAGACAGGAGTTCTTCTAATATAGAAAATGTCCAAAGATAGTTGTGGAGATGTGTTTTGTTCCGTGCAGTTATTTTATTTTGAATGTGAAGGTTTCCTGTGCTATATGATAGGACCTTGTTGTTTATCCATCCTATATATAAAACTAGAAAAATAGTTCGCCTAAGAGCAGGAAGCCGAACGGTTTGAGAAGGATCAGGACTCAGACCCTAGTTCTGAGTCCACTTATTGTGATCTCTAATTGAACACAAACTTTCACTCACACTTAAAGAACTTAAAATGAAAATACAAATACTGTATTTACTGGGAAAAAAATTCCAGTATAGGTGGATTCATGCAGTTCAAACTCCGTGTTGTTTAAGAGTCAACTCTGTACTTTTTTTTGGCGATTAGTCTTAGAGATGAACTGATTTACATGTTTCAAGGTGACTGCCTGGAACAATTTCTAGACCTGTTACCTAAGACTGGGGAACTCCACTTCTTTGACACCCTAAGTTATGGCACTGCCTGAAGCAATATTTGTTAATTACTATAAGATACGGGGTCAGTTCCTTCTATAGGACTGTGGAATTTCCCCCTAATGGTTCTGTGACGATCTGAAATAGTAATGAAATGAGTAGATTTGCATAAAGAAACCTCTTTAAAAACACATTTGCTTTCTCCTTTCAGCAAACCTCACATTTAAATTGTGTGTGGTTTTTCTTGAAGCTATTTCTTAGTCTTTGGGTTTTTTTTTTTTTTTTGGCTTTTGTCTTTTTAGGGCTGCATCCCGTGGCATATGGAGGTTCCCAGGCTAGGGCTTGAATCGGAGCTATAGCTGCCAGCTTACGCCACAGCCATAGCAACACCAGATCCAAGCCTCTTCTGGGACCTACACCACAGCTCACAGCAATCCTTAACCCGCTGAGCGAGGCCAGGGATTGAATCCATGTCCTCACGGATCTTAGTCGGGTTCCTAACCACTGAGCCATGGCAGAAACTCCTCTTAGTCTTCATTTTTTAATCAACCATCTTGAACCTTTAATCAGTAGTGTTACCCATGGCAGATGCACTAAGCCAGCAAAGTCTGTGGCAGGACAAAAGACAGAGGTCACACACGGATTTTTTTGCCAGGCCGTGGTTTGTCAAACATGATGCTCAAAAATGTCCAGCTTCCTCGAGAGAGAAATGAGAGATATTTAATAACTCTTTGACATAGCTGTCAATGAACTTATGTAAGAGGACTATAAATGAGGTATAAACATTAAAGATGTGAAAACTCTCTAAGAGGAGATATGGGTCAAGAACTTTCTTGTGTATTTCTTTGTGTCTTTTAGTCTTCGAGTACCTGGTTGAATCAAAGTTATGACCCTATAGCTTTCCTTGGCTAAAAGGGAGGTGATCTCAGTGCTATTAAAATTGTGATCTTACAGCAGAGGGAAAAAAGATTATACTTCTCCCAAGAAAAAAAATGCAGCTCTTTTATGATCCCTCTCTTTTAACTATTAAAAAAGAGTTTTCTGCAATTCAGTAGCTATTTAAGAAAGCCTTTATATTTTGGAAAATGTCAAATGTGCTCAAAGGCAGACAAAATGAACAACCATATATCCATCACTCAGCTTTGACAATTACCAACTCTAATCTAGGCTAATCGTATTTCATCTCTATCTCCACCTTACCCCCACATTATTTTGAAGCATATCCTAGAATCATATTATTTCATTTGGAGATCTGTCAATATTTATCTCTAAAAGCGTTGTTTTAAAATCTAACTGAAACTGAGTATGCATTTTGAAAAGATCGGATACATCACTAAATTCCTTTGCAACCTGCTGCCATGTTTTTATTGAAAGTGGTATTTTTAACACCCTTATGACTCCATTTCCTTTTAATAAAGACCATGAATGAACCATATAAATGAAGAAGAAGGTGAGCCCTGACAGTGGGGATTCCCCGTCTAACCACCACCCGCCCCCTGCCTTCGCTTAGTCCCAGACCACAACAGCAGGGCACAGGCTGCGATTGGCTTGCAGGTTCTTTCAAGACATTTTAGCACCAAATGGCTAACATGACCAAGCAGACTTCAGCTCAGCTGGGTCTGAAAAAAGAACTTAAACCCGTGAAGCTGTCAGAAAACCCTCCTGAGTGCTTTTATTCTTTGAAAACAGAACCTCTTCTGAAGGAGTGGAGTGCTAGCCTGCACACACTGGTTTTTCTACTTGGACACATGCAGTGATTCTTGGTGCCCTTTGATGAGCCTTGGTTCACCCTCCTTCTCTCAAAATGTTCTTGCCATGGCTACCTTCCATCCTTTTGCTCCGCTCGTCTCCCTGCCTGTCTCATTCAAATTTCTACTTCTCTGTCGCTCTCAGATTTATATTTTCTCCCCATCTTTCTCTTAAACTCCATCTGCCTCATGTCTCTCCAGTTCATCCTTAGTACATCTGAATTGGAATTCTTTATCTTCCTTCTACCTCCATTCAACTGGCCTGACTTTCCTTTTTTCTTTTTTTTTTTCTCTTATGGTTGCATCTGTGGCATATGAAAGTTCCTGGGCTAGGAGTCGAATCAGAGCTGCAGCTGCCAGCCACAGCCACAGCAAAGCCAGATCCTTAACCCACTGAGTGAGGCCAGGGATCAAACCCGCATTCGCGTGGATACTAGTCAGGTTCTTAACTCACTGAGCCACAAAGGGAACTCCCGACTTTCCTTTTTTACTGAATTTTATGTAGATATGGAAAAGCCAGATTACTGCTACAACTAAGCGTCTTATCTTCTATACCTCACATCCAGGAAATGACCAGAATCTATAGATTCTGCCGCTGCAAAGGTGAAGAAGCGTATTGATTAGCCAAGTTCCCATGGTTTTCTGCCTCTTGCTTCTTGGGTGGAGTGCTTACTCCATAGGGTCTGCCTTTGGAGAGTTTGCATCCTAGTGGAAGAGATGGGTGATCAGGTGGGTTCAATCAGTCCATGTAAGAATAGAGACATTGGAGGTATGTGTAGAGTCCTGTGGCCACAGATGAGGGGCATTTATTGCATGATTTTTGCAGGAGAACACGCTTGAGCTGAGTGTTGAAGATGACCAGAGGAGAGAGGTGATAACATTCCAGGGCAAAAATGAGCAAAGACCTGAAGGTTTAGACTACCAAAGAGTGTGTACGTGGGTTAGCGGGTGTGATGCATGTGTGTGTATGCATGTATTATGTGTGTGTCCCACAGATTCAAAAACAGCCTGATTTAGATTCATCTTGTTACTTGACTTTTTGGGAAACACAGCTGACATGGCATGACACTCCTTTACTGAAAAACATTGGTGATTTGTCCTTCTAAATCTGAAAATTAAAAAATTGTTTTACAGACTTTCAGTCTTTGGCTCCAACCTACTCTTCTAGCCTCCTCCCTACCAGCATGCTTCACTCTGTCCAAAGTAGACAACTCACAGTCTTTGAATGCATTAAAATGCCTTTTCTCTACCATTGTGAGCTCTTCCTCCTCCTCCTGGAATATCACTGCTGCCAGAACATGTTCTGATTGTCACAGTCCTACCCATTATTTTGAAAAACTTTTTATTATGGAAATATATATATATGTGTGTGTGTGTGTGTCTATACATATATAGACATAATAGTATAGTGAGCTGTCATGTACCCTCAAATTTTACCATTTATCAAAGAACCACTTAAAATACCACTTCCTCCATGAGCTTGTTTTTTTTTTCCCACTTCCCTTGCCTGATTTCCTCTCTCCTGCTTCGAACCTCCCTGTATTCATGGTGTGATACTTGTATGGCACATCACGCAGGCTCTCTGATATTACAGGAAATGGTTTGTCTGAATCCCTGACTCTTTCAAAGCAGCATTTGTGGCTTGATGAGCTTTTTATTCCTTGCAGTGTCCACTTCAGTGGATTATTGACAGTTTCAGCTCAAAACTACAGATATCCCAGTGAGGGAACTTCATTTGGAATTTCTTACTGGCCAGAAAGAACTGACTGGTGATGGGGGAAATGACAGAAACTGGGGGAAGGTGACCTTGTCATCATAAAGAGAGAAATGGTTTAAAAAAAAAAAGGAAGACACATAACTTAGACATTAACTTGACAAGGGGTTCTTGAACCTTACTAGATGTTTAAAAAAAAAAAAAAGTGATACAGCCAAGCTGGAAGACAGTTTGGCTGTTTCTTGCAAGGCTAACAAACTCTCACCATGTGATCCACCAATCACACTCCTTATGCTGACACCAAAAGCATATGCACAGATGTCTATAAGCAGCTTTATTCAAAACTGCCAAAAGCACCAAGATGCCCTTCGATAAATGAATGGATTAATGAACTATGGTAGATCCAGACAATGGAATATTACTCAATGATATAAAGAAATGAACTAATTAACTACACACACACACACATATATATAATGACTCTAACTATATGATATTCTGGAGAAGATGAAACTATGGATACAGTACACAGAGCAGTGACTGCCAGGGGTTGGGAGGAAGTATGGGTGCATAGGAAGACCACAGAGGATTTTTTAAGACAGAGAAAACACTCTGTATGATACTATATAACAGTAAATACATAGTGTACCCTTGTCCAAACCTATAGGAGGTGCAACATCAAGAATGAACCCCAGTGTAAAAACAGGAGCCTGGGTGATGGTGTGTGCGTAGAGGTTGATCATTTGTAACAAATGTGCCCCTCTGGGGAGGATGCAGGTGTGAGGGAGGCTCTGCAAGTGTGGGCACAGGGAGGCATACAGGAAACCTCTGTACCTGCCTTTCAGTTTTGCTGTGAACCTCAAGCTGCTCTAAAATCATCCTTTATTAAAAGTATGAATTTTGAGGGCTCCCTCCCAGAGATCCTGAGTCTATAGAGCTTAAGTAGTTCCTAGAGTCAGTGGGAACCAAGAGAATGATTCAAGACTGATGAGATGTTTGAAAGATGTCATTCTTCTCACCAATAATATAAGAGAGGAAGGAACACGGGACTGCATCTGAAGAAATAAGCTGCCCTTAGAGCGGATGTTCTGTTTTGTTACTTTATTATTACATATTTTTTTGGCTGGGCCTGAGGCATGTGGAAGTTTCTGAGGCAGGATCAAACCTGAGACACTGCAGTGACCTGAGACACTGAAGTGACAACGCTGGATCCTTAACCCGCAGTGCCACAAGAGAACTCCAAATCCTACTTTAAAAATATATGCACAAGTATGGAATGGAAAAAAGAAACTACGATTTAGTGAGCACCTATTACACGCTAGACTTCTTCGCACATATTGTGCCCACTGAATCTCTTAGCAACCAGAGTCTCTCATCTTCAGTCTGTAGGTGGGCAAAGGTGTGCAAACAGTTTAAGGAATGTTCTCAGGAGTGGGGAGGGAGTGGGACAGATGGGGAGTTTGGTAGATGCAAACTATTATATTTAGAATGGATAAGCAATGGATAAGAATGGATAAGCTACTGTACAGCACAGGGAACTATATCCAATCTCTTGCGTTATAAAGGATGGAAGATAGTATGAGAAAAAGAATGTATATATATATGTATGACTGGGTCACTTTGCCGTACAGCAGAAATTGGCCCAACACTGTAAATCAACTATACTTTAATAATAATAATGATGAAAAAAGAAACTTTCTCAGGGTCTCAGTGTTAAGTGACAGCTAAGATTCAAAATGAGATCTTACTGATGCTTAAGTTTATAATATTTCTGCTCCATTCTGTGTTTTTTTTTTTTTTTAATTAAAGTGTGGTCGAGTTAGAGTATTACATTAGCTTCAGATGTACAACAGTGATTCAACAATTTTGCAAGTTATACTTTTTTGAAAAACGTGAAGGCCTCAACACTAAAGTTCTAAACAGTTGAAAAGAGAACAGTAAGTATTCAGTCAACAAACATCGATGACATAGAGGCACTGGGCAAAACTGCTACCGTAACTGAATGTTTATGAGAGACAAAGATAAAAATAAGTAATAAATAGATCCAAAAGCGAACACATAAATGCAGAAATAAAGTGATTCAGACTCTGAGAAAGGTATGAGAAATATAAATGGAAGACAGTCATGCAGATCTGTCTTATTTTAGGTAGAGTGGACATTTAAAACTGAAATAGTAGATAAAACATTGTATCTGTGGAGCTCCCTGGTGGCCGTGTTGTCACTTGCAGCAGTGCGTGTTTGATCCCTGGCCTGGAGATTTCTGCATGCTGTGGCGCAGCCAAAAAAAATTAAAAAATTATTGTGTTTGAGATGCCAGCATGTGGAAGCTGGCAGGTGTGGATCGTGATCCCTAAGGAGTGTTCAGGAAGGTCTGGGAAGGTTCTGTGGGGGTGTGGGATAAGTGAGCTGAATTGGGAATGCTGAAGTTGCCGTCCACAAGACGGCCAGGCCCTTTAGCAGAGGGACACAAAGGTAAAGGTGGGTTTTCAGGAGATTCATCTGTCTGCTTGAAATAAAAATGCATGTTCTAAAATAAGCTTGGCAGCTTTCCTCCTCTAAATTGTATACAGTTGCGAAGAAATCTGGCACAGCGCTGCAGTCTCAGTGGTGGGTGAGGTCCAGCGGTGTGAGGGCACGAAGCCTCTGTGTCCGCTTCTCTTCGGCTGTTGTCAAGCTCCAGCTTTCTCCCGGGACTCCCTTCCTCTGCCCTGCTCCGCTGGTTGCTTCGCCTCTGATCATGGCGATTTAATAACATTTAATGACACTTCTCTGCCGATTTCAGTGCCAGCTACCCTTGGAACTTAAACCTAGATGCAAGTATTAAGGCGAGGGCAGCCAAGGCCTTCAGGTTGCCAGTTACTTGGCTGGAGATCCCATTCACACTGGGAAACAGATTTTTAAAATAAATGTGGCACTGGGAGCAGAGCCATCCTTTTGTAAAGCTGTGTCAATAATTGTAAACCCTCCTAATCGTGCCCCCGGCCCCCCAGCTCCAGGCCAAGCCGACAAATATTTAGGTGTCAGTGTAGCCTCCTGGTGCCACCTCGTGTTGACCCTGTGGGCTTCTCTTGCTGTTTGGCTTGGCACGGGGGCACGATCTTCTGTTTTATGTAATAAGGCACATGAGAGAAGCCCTTTGTGCTTCGCCTCTCTGAGCGGCTGCTGAGCAAGAAGTCTTGTGTACCCCATCATTTTCATTACGGTCAGAGCTAGTGAACATTTCTGTGGCTTGGTAAATGTTTTCTAACTCCTGGCAAGGGCTCCCCCCACCACCCCCATGCCATTTTGCTCCAGGCTGGGATCATCATGACCCAGCTTTGGTTTAAGATGAATTTTGCAAATAGACGTGTGTAGTGGGACTATAATATTTTCAGAGAAAACAGCCATGAGTACGACATGGGCTGATGTAACGGAGTACCACATATGCTTAATCGGGCTGGGGAGGTTTTTAACCCTTTGCAGATTGTACCAGTAAAAGGACAAAGCTGGCTGAGATCTGCAGAAAGATACAGAATTCTCTCATTCTGTGAAGGGTTGTGTGACATAACATAGAGCCTGTTTTTGATATATGATTCATTTTTGCTTTAGGACAGCAAGAGAAAAGGCCATTTATCGTAGATGGCCACTTAGTTTCGTTATTCATATTCCTCCCTCTCATTAATTTTTTTTTTTTAAAGCCAGTGTTAAATGTTAGAGTCAGGTATTGCGAAGGGGAACAGATTGCTTTCAAATTAACACAGCTGGAAACGGACCACATATTGTTTTTCTTTAAGAAGTGAAAGAGGCATTTATAGAAAGGCTGGGGAATGCTGTACCATCCAGCATGACTTTATGGATTTATTCCTTCAAGCCTGGTTAATGATTAATGTCACACCTTGGTGTCCAAACGGACCCACTTCCCTTCTCCCTCCCTAAAGTCGGAGCTTCCCCAGGCACAATAAACGTGCAGAGGTTTGGGGAGCTCTGCACCCGAGAAGGGGGTGGAGTCTGTGCAGTTCTGTTTCACTCTCCTCAAGTGTGGTCTTCAGAGCTAAGTAAAGAATGCTTCTGTGGGGTTTTCTTCTACTCGCCCTTCCTTGCAGCCTTGAAAACCTCGTCAGAGTCACTTCGGCCAGTCTCTTACTGGGTTACTCTTTCCGTGATGGGCAAGTAAGTGAATTATGGAATGCTGGTGTGTGCCTTTGTGATTTTGTTTTATTTGATGTACTGAAAAATAAAAACGTAGCCAGGGTGTTTTCTAACGGTGTGATTCATCTAGGCTCTGTGTCTCCTGGAATTCTTTCTTGTGTTTGTCAGAAAAGAACCAGAGGGACTTCTTTTCCCACATCTAGGAATCTTTATTTTCGGTTATGCATTTCTCTAGTCTCTGTGCCAAAAGTTTTCTCTCTTTTGCTATTTCTTTGTCTAGACATTTTGACGATTCGTTGAGTTGTAGTTTAATGACTGACTGCTGTTAATGAACGATGAATAATTGGTTGCTATGGTGTAATAATTCATTGCTGTGTTAAAGTTTTTCAAATGTGTTTTTCTGCGTTAAGTCGCTATTTCTTGTGACATCTTGTAAGAGCTGAGTTAGAAACAAAGAAGAGAGAGGTAGGAACTTAAAAGAGTAATGTTTGCTTTCGGCTTGCTTACATGGCATGTGGGGAGGCGTTTTCAGAATATGTTTTAATTTCCTTCTATTTTGTGCTATCTGGCAGAACGACAGGGTTCTATCTGTTGGGATCACCTGAATGATGTGTCACCTGTACTGGTGTCTGTTACGTTGTGATCTGGACAGGTCAAAACGTGCTCACTCCTTTCTAGAGCATCTCATTTAAAACACCTTCCTGGTCTGTTTGACTGAGGCCAATGGATGGGAATTGTTGGGTTGGCCGTCTATCTATACAGATTCCCACAGTCAGAGCCGGCACTGTGTATGTGCCTCGTTCTGGTACACAGTACAGCTCTATGTACTGTCAAGAACTGACTAACTCAGTGACATGGGCTCAGTGGCCACCTGAGCAAGGAAGAGCAAGCTAAATGGTGAGTTTTGAATTCTTATAAAACGCAGAGAGAGGTCTGAAAGAGAAGAGAATGAGGAAGACCGGTGACAATGAATGTGGCTCTGAGAGGCTTTCTCTGTGTTGATGACTGCCAAACATATTGCTTTCTGGCTTTCAACAACTTGGCAGTCTTGATCTAGATTTTGGATTTTGAAGGCCCAGAAAAAAAGGTCTCAATTATACATTATATTGGGCTGGGATAATACAGCTAATTCTGTTCCTGAATTTCTGAAATGACTTATTTTCTTTAATGAGACAGTACAGATCATTCCTTGCAGTGATTATAATTAACAGCTACCTAAGGTGTTTCATTGCTCTTTCCTATGTGTTCTCCCACGGTGCTCACATCAGTCCAGTAACAGAGGCACTGATGTTACCACATTGATAATTGGGGATATCAAGGGTCAGATGAAAAATGACTTGCACGGGGGGGGGGGGTCACTTGATGAGTGAAGGAACCAGATGTAATCCTATTCTCCCCCACCCCATTCTCTCTGGTCACCTCTAAACTTCATCCATTGTGGACTAGAGGGAAGCCTGGAGACCTGGATTTGGATTCTGACTGGGTCATTGTTGGCTCTCCCATGTTGAGCAGGCACAGGCATCTCTGCATGTCATGTTCCCGCAAGGAGGTTACGGTATTTGATAAGTTTCTATGCAGTTTTAGAATCTCTATTCGGGGCCTCAACCAGGGTCTGTGTCAGCCCCGTTGTGCTCCCTGCAGGGCAGAGAGGAGGTGAGGAAGAAAGTAAACCCGTGTGTCTTCTAGCCTGCTCTGCTTTGGCTCCCCCCCACCGCCAAGCATGAGGAGACGCAGGATCTCCTTAGGTGAGGAAAATCCTGGGCCCTCACAAGACTGGCTTCTCTGATGGTTCCTTGAGCTGGCATTTCTCAGTCTCTTCTTTTAACGCATCAACAAAAGTATGTGAGCCAAGTTCTCTTGTGGTTTCAGCCCAGGAATGATAAACACATCAGTGACGTTCCCATCTGGCCCCTGAAGAAGCGACAGCCTCCTTTGCCTGAGCCCATCTGTTAGCTTAATCCTTTTGGGAACAGGGCAAATGTAAATAAAAAATAAATACCACTCTACCCTTCTCTTAGGTGTTTCAGCTTAAGGCAGGTGGTGGAGAATGGATAGGACAGAGCAGTGGGAATGTATTTGGTATTCTACCTCCGCCGTTAGCTCTATCAGTCAATCACAGATCAATTTAGAAAACTGTGCTATACTGAGATAAGGGTGACTCCGGTTGACTGATGTTATAGAGGAAAAAGCCAAACAAACCTGTCACCAACACCGTGTACTATTCCCAGTGTTGTGTACAAGAAAGAAAAAAGGTTAGAAAGCCAAAGTCCCAGCAGAAAGAGAAGGGCGGGTTTTCCTAGGTAAAGAGGTTGCCGTTCTTAGACTGACAGGTGAAAAACCTCATCTGTGACCACGGTCTGAGTTTGGGAAGCTCTGCTCAGCCTGGGGATTGGGTACTTGTCACTCACAGACGTCCTGGGTAGGGGGCAGAGTTCTGAATGGGGAAATGAGACCTGCATTCCCAAGTCCGTCCTTTTTTTCTGCTGCAGTGCCTGTCCCTGAATCCTACTGTGCTCTAGACCTTAACTGTATCCTTCTGTCTTTCCCCATAGGCAAGAAGCGAAACCCTGGCCTTAAAATCCCCAAAGAAGCATTTGAACAACCTCAGACCAGTTCCACGTAAGTTGGAGAGATCATCCTCTTAATTCAAATGCTTGCCCTTTACACATTTCCAGGGAATGGGAGTTCATTTTTGGACTGGTGAGCAGCACCTTGACTATGGTAATAGTTGTTGGAAATAGTTGTTGGAAAGAGAGCCCTTTAAAGGGAAAAGCCATGTATTATTATTCACTATTCTGAGACTTAAATAAATTCAAACTCCATCAGTCCATTGTTATTATTGTTGTTGTTATTATTTTTATGGCTGCACCTGCAGCATATGGAAGTTCCCAGGCTAGAGGAACTAGCTTTTATGTGCTGGCCTACACCACAGTCACAGCAATGTGACATCCGAGCTTCATCTGTGACCCTACACCACAGCTCATGGCAATGCTGGATCCTTAAATCACTGAGCGAGGCCAGGGATCAAAACTGCATCCTCACTGTGTCCTTAACCCACTGAGCCACAACGGGAACTCCTGATTCAGCCAGTCTATATGGAATGGGTAGCTTTGAATTCAGTGTCTTATACTACTGGTTGGCTGAAAATTGAACAAATAAATACATTCAGCAGATGGGGTCCTATGTACATCCATAAAGGTACCTGGATGTGGACTTTTTGCTTGTTCCGTATAAATGTGAGCAAACGAGCAAATCCCCAAGAGAGCCACCACTATAAAATTTGGCTTGAGGTGGAAAGATAGTATTTGGTGAGGTCTCAGTATCCTGACACCTAAATCCTGCCTCCTATCTGTTTAGAAGGCAAAATGAGGGCTGTTTTTAGCTGAGCCCTTGGCCCACATCCCCAAGTGAGCTCAAGTCCCTGGCCTCCCTCTTGTTTCTTTGTCTCTTTGTGGGTTGGAGATGGTGTTTCCCACCCAGCTGGGGGTATGACCACCTGTCAAAGCATCTGCATGGGAGGAATGGAAATTCCAAGGGGGGGAAAAAAAAAAAACCACAGCAGAGATACTACAAAAG
>PVHT021183560.1:4242142-4252838 GCA_004024745.2 Catagonus wagneri | reverse complement strand
TCAAACCTGCATCCTCATGGATACTAGTCAGGTTCCTAACCTGCTGAGTCACAATGGGAACTCCCTGTTGTTGTTTTAATGTTGAGTTTTGAGAGTTCTTCATATATCCTAGACTCAAAGAGTTCATCAGATATATGATTCAAGAACACATTCTCCCAGTCTGTAATGGGTCTTTTCATTTTTCTCTTTTGATGAAGTCTAATCTTTTTGTTTTTCAAACGCTGTAAACCAGCGATGACAGAAAAAATAAAAATAATTTAAAAAAATCGTTGTTTTTCCTCTTATGGATTATGTTTTTGGGTAACAAATTGAAGAATGCTTTGCCTAGTCCTGGGTCCTAAAGATTTTTTCCTATGTTCTTTTCTAGAAGTTTTATGGTTTTACATTTTAGATTTAAGTCTGTAATACATTTTAATTTTTGTACAAGGTGTGAGGTTTAGATTGGGCTTTATTTTTTTGCTGATGGATTTCTAGCTGCTCTAATACCATTTGCTGAAAAGGCTATCCCTCCACTGAGTTGCTTTTGCTCCTTCGTCAGGTAATAATTGGGCACACTGGTTTGGATCTATTTCTGGTTCTCTGTTCTCTTCCATTGATTTGTGTGTCTGTCCTTCTGCCGGTATCACACCGTCTTGATTTTTGCGGCTATAGTAAGCCCTAACACTGGGAAAAGTGATTCCAATTTGTTCTTCTTTTTCAAAACTATTTTGGTTATTCTGGGGCTTTCCTCATATCGTATTATTTTAGAATAAGCTTGTCTATGCCTACAATGCTGAGGTTTTTGTTTTTTGGCTGTGTCTGAGGCATATGGAAGTTCCTGGGCCAGGGATCGAACCTGCGACCCTGAATCACAGTGATCCAAATCCAAGCTGTTGCAGTGATGATGCCAGATCATTAACCTGTTGTGATATAAGAGAACTCCATTGCTGAGATTTTTGAGTTTGTTTTTTTTTTAAACCTATAGATCAACTGAGGGAAAACTGGCATCTTTACTACACTGAGTCTCTCAGTCCACGAATGTGGTATATTTCTCCAAGTATTTAGATTTTCTTTGATTTCTTGCATCAGTATTTTACAGTGTTCATCATATAGATTCTCTACATTAGTTTTTGCCAGAATTTATACCTAGTGTGTTTCCTTCTTTTTGAAGCAATAAAAACTGTAGTCCACTTTTGGCTTTGATGTCCACTTGTTCATTGTCAATATTTAGAAATGCAGTTGATTTTTTTAAGCTGATTGCATATCCTGTTACCTCATAAAGCTTAATTATTAGTTCTAGGAGTTTCGTTTTGTAGATTCTTTAGTTTTCTCTGTAGGCAGCCATACCTTATACAAAAAGAGAGAGTTTTATTTCTTCCTTTCCTTTTTTTTTAAAAGTTTACTTTCTTGCCTTATTTTAGTGGATGTTCAGTACTATGTTAAATAAGACTGATGAGATCAGGCAACCTTGCTTTGTTTCCCATTTTAGAGGGAAAGCATTTAATTTTTAACCAGTAAGCATGATATTAAGTCTTTATAAATGTTGTTTATGAGGTTGAAGAAGTGTGGTCGGAGTACACTCAGAGTTTTTATGATGAATGTGTGTTGAATTTTGTTGAGTGCCTTTTTGTGCATCAACTGATGTGATCATGGATTTTTTTTTCTTTGTCTTGTTGATATGGATTACATCGATTGATTTTTAAACTATTGAACTAGCCTTGCACACCCCCGATAAATCCCACTTGGTTGTGGTATACTACTTTTTTATACATTATTGGATTTGATTTCCTAAAATGTTGAAGATTTTTATATCTTAAGTTCATGAGAGATGTTGATTCTCATGGGTTCACGTGTGTGTGTGTGTGTGTGTGTGTTACTATGTTCTGGTTTTGGTATTAATACGAACTTTATAAATTGTGTTGATAGAGTACCTTTTTCTTTTTTCTGGTAGGCATGGTATAAGATAGGTGATAATTCTCAAAAAAAACTTTTGAGATATGATTGACATATAGCACATTAGTTTCATGTGTACAACATAATGATTCAATGTATGCAATTCTTTTAAATATTTGCTAAAAGTGAAACAAAATGAGCTTAAATATTTCTCTTCTGGAGCTTTTACATTACATATTCATTTTCTTTCTTTTTTTGTTGTTGTTTGTTTGTTTTGTCTTTTGACTTTTTAGGCTGCACCTGTGGCATATGGAGGTTACCAAGCTAGGGGTCTAATTGGAGCTACCGCTGCTGGCTTGCATCACAACCACAGCAATGTGGGATCCAAGCCACGTCTGCAGCCAATGCCACAGCCTACAGCAACACCCGGATCCTCAACCCACTGAGTGAGGTCAGGGATCGAACCTGTGTCCTCATGGATGCTGGTCAGATTCGTTTCTGCTGAGCCATGATGGGAACTCCAGGATATAGTTGACTTACAGTGTTGAATCAATTTCTGCTGTACAGCACAGTGACCGAGTTTATATATATATGTGTGTGTATATGTTCACACACCCACACATTCTTTTTCTCATATTATCTTCCATTATGGTTTATCCCAAGAGACTGGATATAGTTCTCCGTGCTATACAGCAGGACTTCATTGCTTATCTATTCTAAATGTGATAGTTTGCATCCACTAACCCCAGACTCCCCGACCATCCCACTTCCTCCCCCTCCCCCTGGACAACCACAAGTCTGTTCTCTACGTTCTTGAGTCTGTTTCTGTTTTGTAGAGAGGTTCATTTGTGTCATATTTTAGATTCCACATATAAGTGATTTCATATGATTTTCTTTAATAATTATAGGACAGTTCAGATGATCTGTTTCATTGTGACTATGTTTTGTTAGTTTGTGGTTTTCAAGGAATTGGAATTTCTTCTGAACTGTTGAATTTATGAAAGTAAAGTTGTTTGCAGTGTTTCCAGATTATTCTTTTAATGATCACAGGGTACGTTGTGATATCCACATCTTTTTGGCTGATATTGATAATTTGTCTTCTCTCTTTTTATCTGTGTTAGTCTTGCTAGAGGTTTATCAGTTTTATTGATTCTTTTTTTAAAGAGTCAACTTTGTTTTATTTTCCTGCTTTCAACTTTGTTGATTTCCCTTCTTATTGATATCATTTTCTTTGGGATATATTCTTATATCTGCTTGCCAGCTGTCTTATATTCCTTCCCTTTAAAATTTGCTAGTCTTCTCATTATTATTATTATTATTTTTTCTTTTTAAGGCAGCATCTGTAGCATATGGAATTTACAGACTAGGGGTCAATTTGGAGCCACAGCTGCTAGCCTACGCCACGGGTACAGTGACACCGTATCAGAGCCACATCTGTGACCTATGTCATAGGTTGTGGCAATGCAGGATCCTTAACCCACTGAGCAAGGCCAGGGATTGAACCTGCATCCTCATGGATACTAGTCGGGTTCTTAATCCACTGAGCCACAACAGGAACTCCCATCTTCTTCTAATTTATAGTAATTATTGTTTTTTTAATAAACTTTTGCAAACCATGCTAAATCTTTCCTTGGAATAAAAAAGTGAGTAAAAACCTATATAAAGATAAAAATAGTTTATTTGTTTTCTTTCTCTCCTGTGGTAGAATAAATCTTGAATCTACTTTTCTGTTTCATTATTGTAGAGTATACCATGTTAGCTCATGGAGAGGATTATTATTATTATTATTATTATTATTATTATAATACTGAGGCTTAAATTTGTAGTCTTAAAGGAGTAGCTTCCACATTTTGAGTTTTTCTTGGCAATTTTTTTGAGATTGGCTCAGTGACTCTTACCATTTACACCCTGCTGCCTTCGGCTGGATTACATGAAAATAAACAGACTGGGGCAGAGCCCCATTCTTTTTAGCGCCACGTGTGTGGTCCCTTCACTTGAACTCTTTCTTTGAGTCACTGATGCCAGTGTGTCTTTGACTCAGGTTTCTGGGCTGTTCCCTCAACTTGACTGGTGTTAACTCATTTTAAATTGATTCTACGGTAGTCAATATTATTTCATTTAATCCTCACAAGAAACTCAGGGGGTAGTTGTTATTACTCTCCTTTTATGAGCGAGAAGACCGCTCGCACAAGGGTCAGGTGCCTTGCTCAAAGCAGTTGAACTTGAGTTCAGGCTCTGGTGCGCAAATGCCTAGGTTCACCTTTGGTATGTGAACTTCACCAGCTGAATATCTTAGGCAAGTTCCCTAACCCTCCTAAGTCTTAATTTCTTCTTTCAAAAAATAGGAATAAACATTGATGTGGTCGCTACGAGCATTAGATGTCATAGTCCATATTAAGTGTCTAGCCTAGTGCCTGTGCCAGTGTAATTTCTCCATGAATGTACCTCTGAGTGTTGTTATTATTATTTCACTTAATAAGTGGAAGAGCTTGCGTACAAAGTGAGGGCTCTCTGACTCTCAAGTGTGTGCTTTTATCCACATGGTAGACTGCTAGAGACCTGGCCAAAAGGTCCACAGCTATAAAATGAGAGGAAGAATCTTTCACTTCTGTAGTTGAAAAGACTTCATGACATGGCTCTTGGTCCAGTTGTTACCACCTCTTTGATCTTAAACTCTTTAGTCTGTTTCAGTGTCCATTCTTCACATTCAAATAGAGGTAAACCTCTAAGAGTGGTGAAAATTAAAGAAGATATTTTACGTAAAGGATCTAGCATGGTCTCTGGCCCAAGCAGATGCTTAATAAATATTATCTTTAGATTATAAGTCAATATTGTTATTAATAAATATTGTTATCAATGAATAATAACTATCCTAGTGACCCATGAACTCATTTCTCAGGTAGAATTATAAAGAAGTAATTATTTGAATAAACCCAAGCTGATGGTTTATATAAAAAAGTAATAGTAGATGACCTTTGGAATATCTTTGGCCTTCCAGGGTTAGGAGTTTTGTAATAAGTTTGGTTCTTTCTCCAGAAGACTGAAATGTTGAATAAGAGACAGGGAATGTCCACCCACAGTTTCAACCTCCTACAGAGACTCAGTGCTCCAGGCAAACTAATATGCCCAGCCCTGGACAAAATTCAAAGTCAGGTCATTCAATATGAGCTGTCCGTCTTGGCCCCATCATTTGATGCTTTTGGCAGACTCTATGAACCCGGAGGCCTCAGGCCTGGGTGGTTTGATCATTTCCGGTGAGGAGGAGGCCTGGGTGTTAGGGGCAGGTAGCTCCAATTCAGTCAGACTTGGACTGGAATCATAGTTTCACCACCTGGGAGCAAGTTAGTTAAACTCTAAGACAAAATAGTTTTTCATCTGGGGGCCTGGGAATAATGACACTTTCAGGTGTGTGTGTGTGTGTGTGTGTTTAGATTATATGAGATGCAGAAAAAGCCTTTAGCCCAGTTTTCAGCCTATGTCCCCTTTTCCTTAGTGAGACCAGGTGACGTGAATTTCATTTTCAGCTCTTTAGGGGACATTATGGTTTCTGCATATCCCTGAGTTTTTCTGGGTCTCCTTTTCCTCACTCTGAAAAATGGCATGAAAGCCTCCTCTTAGGTAGAATAATAATGCAAAGTTAGTATAAAGCTGGAGTCAATAAACTTTTTGTGCAAAAGACCAGATATTAAATATTATGGGCTACCCAGGCCACAATGGCCTCTGTTGAAGATTCTTTGCTGTTTCTTTTCTTTTTTCTTCTTTTCTTTTCTTTCCTTTTCTTTTCCACAATGCTTTAAATGTGTGAAATTCATGCTCAGCTGGGTCATAGGCTGTAATGTGCAGGGCCCTGGTCTGAATACTAGAATATTAGACCTGGAAGAGGTCTTACCCAACACTCTCATTGGGTAGCAAGAAAATGGAGGTAACCCCATACAACGAGTGACCTTTTCTGTTGCTTCATCCTTTTTAAAAATTTATTTATTTGTTTTTCTTTTTTTGCTGCCCCACAGCATATGTAGTTCCCTGGCCAGGGATCAGATCTGAACCGCAGCTGTGGCAAAGCTGGATCCTTAACCCACTGTGCTGGGCTGCGGATCGAACCCGAGTCCTGGTGTTGCAGAGACACTGCCGATCCTGCTGTGCTGCAGTGGGAACTCTGCTTCATCTTTTTTAAAAGGAAGGGTCTGAACAACTGCAAAGGATTCTTTACTGTTTATATCAGTCACATGTTTCAAATAATATTTGTCTTTATTTCAAATTTCCACAGCAATTAGTACAAATTGTGACAACTAAAGAAAAAACAAGCTTTGGAGATTTTAAGAGTAAGAAATTAGATTTTCAGAAATTTAATTCCTTGGGAAAAAAACTGAAGAAAAAACATCACTGCCTCACTGCCTTGTGTGTGTGTGTGTGTGTGTGTGTGTATGCATGCGTGTGTTTTCCCTTTCTCTCTCCCGCTTAGTCCTGGTTTTCAGTTAGTATAGAGAAACTTTATTTAGTTTTTCTATCCATTGCAAAGGAGTTTGGAGGTGAGGAAGACTTGCCATTAAAACCTTAGACACCTGTATCTGTTTGTATTCCTACATTTTCCTTATTGTTCTATTCAGTTAGTTCCTTTCGGCAGGCAGGGGAGAATTATAATACACTAGGATTGGAGAAAATTGTTCTTGGGCCAAGGATTCTTTTCTCCTTGCTTTTCATCTTCCACTGTATTTTTCTAGAGCTAATTCTGGCCCAGAATGTCCCCTCAGGGAGACCTGAATTTCCACCTTTTTTGGTTATTCTTTGTTCATACAGCACCCGGATTCTTTTGTCTTTCGCCTCCAGTTGCGTTATTTGTTTGATCATATGACAAGTTTGTTATATGTGTTATGTATGTTTTGTTTGTAATGTTTGCTCTGTTTCTTTCTTTCTTTCTCTCTCTCTTTTTTTTTTTGCTTTTTAGGACTGCACCTGCAGCATATGGAGGGTCCCAGGCTAGGGGTCAAATCAGAGCTATAGCTGACAGCCTACGCCACAGCCACAGCAACGAAGGATCCAAGCCCTGTCTGCAACCTACACTGCAGCTCATGACAACACCGGATCCTTAACCCACTGAGCAAGGCCAGGGATCAAAACCGAAACCTCATGGTTCCTAGTCGGATTCATTTCCACTGTGCCACAGGGGAGCTCCTCATTTACTACTTTTGTCGTGAGGTCCTGATGTATTTATTTGAAGACAGTGCTTCTCTAGGCTCCTAGGTGGGTGCACGGCCAAAGCCAAACATCCTTCTCTTAAGTGGATTATTATTAAGTGAGGTAGCGATGAAATAGTAGCGAAACCACACGTGAGGGGACGTGTGCTCTCTCCTGTGGTGACACAAAAGCAGCAAACCTCTGGCTGTTGAGATTACACTTGGAGAGTATGTACACGATGTATAGAAAAAATATCACAACTGAGTGTGCCCAGCATGGTAGAAGAGATAGTATTCTGTCCTGAAAATCAGGAGATCTGGTTATTGGCACCTCGGGCAAGTCACTTCACTTGTCTGACCTTCTTTTCCATCTTAAAGGCAGGACCAAATAGATTTGGAATTCCTGTGATCTATGAATTTTGTGAATTAACTAAACCGTATTATTGTTTCTTTTCTTTTTAAAGCAGTTCTGAAAAAAAATGTTGGATTAATTGGGCGCATGGGTGCTCTTATTGAAAGAGTATCTAGCACTTTTACTTCCTTATTAGAATGTAATTACTTATACGGAGGATTACTAGATTGTATAATTATCCACATAACTATATTTATATGTGCCTCATATTTACTGAATATTTACTGTGTGCTGGCATTCTGCTAAGCATTTACTTGGAACATCTTATTTAACGCCCAGCCCTTCATGTGGTAGTGCAATCATATTCTTGTGTTAAAGAATAAACAGAGGTTCAAAGAGATTAGGTGATTTAAATGCAAATGTATTCTATTCCAAACCCTACACTATTAACACCTTTATGCTGCTTTATTTTACTCATGAGCTTTCCACCTTATTCCAAAGGCAAAGTCTCTCCAGTCGCATAAGACCTGTAATGGTCATATTTGACTAAATATTTCCTGTTTTCTCCCCCCCTCCCCTTAGGCCGCCTCGAGATTTAGACTCCAAAGCTTGCATTTCTATCGGAAATCAGGTGAGAAAAATCATGTCTGATTTTCAGTTAAGATCTTGACAGTTTTATAGGTATGCTTTCCCACTGGCCAGTGGGCAAAGTGTATTTTCCGTAACATGCCATCAGGGGTTGGGTCCCTAAACTCTGAATTGAAACAGAAGTGGTCCGTGGAGCTCTTGCAGTTTTGAATGTCCAATGGAAATCTGGCTGTTGTGGTCCTGATGGAAGATATTTGGGGTGGGGGTAGATGGTTCTCTGTTGGGGTGCATTCTGCAAAATCCAGGCGTCGATCTAGTAGCTATCAGTCAGCATGTGGATTCCACATGTAATTAAGAGGGCAGGGCTAAAGAACGAGTGTGTAGATCCCTTAACCTGAGCATTTGGATGCTGACTTGGAGTTAGATTTCTTTATTGCCTGTGACAAGCAGGTGGCATGCTTTGGGAATCTAAACATCTCTTGGCACTTCTTGCATTCAGTGGCTGCTTGGAAAAGCTTCTGGACCAGAAGAAAGGGTTATTAAGAAGTAACCCTTAGCATGTGGGGAGAAATCAGAAAGAGGACAAGGTAGTTTATGTCCAGTTGATTTTTCTTTTCCATATTGCATTTTTGCTTTTCTCTCTTGCAGAACTTTGAGGTGAAGGCGGATGACCTGGAGCCCATAGTGGAACTGGGACGAGGTGCGTACGGGGTGGTGGAGAAGATGCGACACGTGCCCAGCGGGCAGATCATGGCGGTGAAGGTAGAGTTCACGTTCCCCAAACGTCTTCTCTCCGTGGTGTGTATGTGTGTCCATCTCAATGGCAAACTGTCTCTTTCCGAACCAGCCCAACCATCTCCAATGGGATGAAACAGAAACGCTTATTCGTAGGGAACAATATTTTACTCCAAACATATGAAAAAGGCTTCCTTGGTATGAGTTGCATCCATTACAACAAGCGGGTAGTTATGTATGAGCAGAGAAAAGGGACGCCACGGGCCAGGTGGCAGTAAACTACGAATCTTATAAATAGTAGGGGTCTTTGGCAGACAAGGAAAAGAAGGAACCACCAGACTGATAGGAAACCACACATTTGGGGGTGACAGGTGCCCTGTAGGCAGACAAAGAAAGGTAGGAAAAGGCGAGAACTTCTAGCCTCCAAATGGAACCTGTTGCTCATTACGCCCACATTACAATAAAATTAGCCTTCCAGATAAGCATTGCTCATCATATGCCGACACCATGACACTTCCGATCAAAGCTAAATAAGGACAAAAAATCCCTTCTCTTTTTGGGAAGATGGAGCTGGAATGAAAATCAGGGAATACGACCCCCCCCAGTCCCTCCTTCCCAGTGAATATTCTGCCCATTCATGTGTACGCCCTTCATAACCTGCTTGCTAAAGAATCTCAGGGCAGCTGCTTGCCTGTCTACCTGCCTCCCCGCTCGAGGTGTATTTCTCACTTAAATAAATCCTCACTTTACTTTCTCAATTTCTATCTCATCTCTAAATTCCTCTGTGAGAAGACAAGGACCTCTCTGTGGGAATACATCTACAGCTTTTTTTTTTCTTTGAATTGATAAATTTGACCTTCTCCTTTGAATTTGAATTTCTTACACAACCACCATGTCATCATCAAGAGTTAACAATACTTGCTGTTCACCTGAAGCTAACACATTGCGAATCAGCCAGACTCCGGTATAAAATAAAAATTAAATTAAGTTTAGAAAAAGAATTAACATTGGGGTGCATGTATCTTTTCTAACTACTGTTTCCTCCAGATAGACACAGAAAGTGGGAATAATATATACACACTACTGTATAAGATAGATGATTAATAAGAACCTACTGTGTAGTACGGGAATAGCATATACACACCACTGTATAAGATAGATGATTAATAAGGACTTACTGTGTAGTACGGGAATAGCACATACACACCACTGTATAAGATAGATGATTAATAAGAACCTACTGTGTAGTACGGGAATAGCACATACACACCACTGTATAAGACAGATGATTAATAAGGACCTACTGTGTAGTACGGGAATAATATATACACACCACTGTATAAGACAGATGATTAATAAGAACCTACTGTGTAGTACGGGAATAGCATATACACACCACTGTATAAGATAGATGATTAATAAGGACCTACTGTGTAGTACGGGAATAATATATACACACCACTGTATAAGACAGATGATTAATAAGGACCTACTGTGTAGTATGGGAATAGCATATACACAGCACTGTATAAGATAGATGATTAATAAGGACCTACTGTGTAGTACGGGAATAATATATACACACCACTGTATAAGACAGATGATTAATAAGAACCTACTGTGTAGTATGGGAATAGCATATACACAGCACTGTATAAGATAGATGATTAATAAGGACCTACTGTGTAGTACGGGAATAGCACATACACACCACTGTATAAGACAGATGATTAATAAGGACCTACTGTGTAGTACGGGAATAGCACATACACACCACTGTATAAGACAGATGATTAATAAGGACCTACTGTGTAGTACGGGAATAGCACATACACACCACTGTATAAGACAGATGATTAATAAGGACCTACTGTGTAGTACGGGAATAATATATACACACCACTGTATAAGACAGATGATTAATAAGGACCTACTGTGTAGTACGGGAATAGCATATACACACCACTGTATAAGA
>PVHT021183560.1:4191163-4242042 GCA_004024745.2 Catagonus wagneri | reverse complement strand
TACGGGAATAATATATACACACCACTGTATAAGACAGATGATTAATAAGGACCTACTGTGTAGTACGGGAATAGCATATACACACCACTGTATAAGACAGATGATTAATAAGGACCTACTGTGTAGTACAGGAATAGCATATACACACCACTGTATAAGACAGATGATTAATAAGGACCTACTGTGTAGTACAGGAATAGCATATACACACTACTGTATAAGACAGATGATTAATAAGGACCTACTGTATAGCACAGGAAAATCTACTCAATAGTTTGTAATAACCTATATGGGAAAAAAGAGTGGATATATTTATATATATGACTGCTTCACTTTGCTGTACACCTGAAACTAATACAACATTGTAAGTCAATTATACATCCCCAAAAAATAAATTAAAAAAATTAACAATACTTCCTTAATGTCATCTAATAGTAAGTTCAGATTAAAATTATCTGGATCATAAACTCAAAATGGTTTAAAAACTTAAATGTAAGGCAAGACATCATCAAATTCCTAGAAAAGAACATAGGCAAAACATTCTCTGATATCAGCCTTACAAGTGTTTTCTCAGGTCAGTCTCCCAAAGCAACAGAAATAAAAGCAAAAATAAACCAATGGGACCTAATCAAACTGACAAGCTTTTGCACAGCAAAGAAAATCATAAAAAAAAAAAAAGACAGCATACAGAATGGGAGAAAATAGTTTCAAACGATGCAACTGACAAGGGCTTAATATCTAAAATACGCAAACAAGTTATACAACTCAACAGCAAAAAAGCCAACAACCCAATGGAAAAATGGGCAGAAGACCTGAATAGACATTTCTCCAAAGAAGATAAACAGATGGCCAACAAGCACATGAAAAAATGCTTGACATCACCGATTATTAGAGAAATGCAAATCAAAACTATTGTGAGGTACCACCTTAACACCTGTCAGAGTGGCCATCATTAATAAGTTCACAAATAACAAATGCTGGAGAGGGTGTGGAGAAAAGCGAACCATCCTGCACTGTTGGTGGGAATGTAAGTTGGCACAACCACTATGGAAAACAGTATGGAGGTACCTTGGAAAACTCTACATAGAATTACCATATGACCCAGCAATCCCACTCTTGGGCATATATCCAGACAAAACTTTCCTGGAAAAAGACACTTGCACATGCATGTTCACTGTAGCACTACCCACAATAGCCAAGACGTGGAAACAACATAAATGTTCACTGACAGATGATTGGATTAAGAAGATGTGGTATATATACACAGTGGAATACTACTCAGCCATGAAAAAGAACAAACTAATGCCATTTGCAGCAACATGGATGGAACTAGAGACTCTCATACTGAGTGAAGTAAGTCAGAAAGAGAAAGACAAATACCATATGATATCACTTATGTCTGGAATCTAGTATACTGTGCAAATGAACTTTTCCACAGAAAAGAAAATCATGGACATGGAGAACAGACTTGTGGTTGCCAAGGGGGAGGGGGAGGGAGTGGGATGGATTGGGGATTTGGGGTTAATAGATGCAAACTATTGCCTTTGGAATGGATAAGCAATGAGATCCTGTTGTATAGTACTGGGAACTATGTCTGGTCACTTGTGATGGATCATGATAATGTGAGAAAAAAGAATGTATACATGCATGTGTAACTGGGTCACCGTGCTGTACAGTAGAAAATTGACAGAACACTGTAAACTAGCTATAATGGAAAAAATAAAAGTTATTATTAGAAAAAATTTAAAAAATAAAATTATCTGGATCAGGAGTTCCCATTGTGGTGCAGCGGAAATGAATCCAGCTAGTATCCACGAGGATGCAGGTTCAGTCCCTGGCCTCACTCAGTGGGTCAGGGATTCAGCGTTGCCTGGAGCTGTGGTGTAGGTCATAGATGTGGCTCGGATCCTGAGTTGCTGTGGCTGTGCTGTAAGCCAGCAGCTGTAGCTCCAATTTGACACTTAGCCTGGGAACTTCCATATGCCTCGGGAAATGCCCTAAAAAGCAAAAAAGCAAAAAAAAAAAAAAAAAAAAAAAAAAAAAAAAAAAAAAAAAAGACAGGCCCCCCCCCCAAACCTGGATCATCTCAAAGCTGTTGTTGTTTTTTCAAATCAGAATCCAAACAAAAGCTCCATATTGCATTGGGTTTTTATACCTCATAAGCCTTTTTTGTGGTCTTTTTGCCTTATCTAGGGCCACACCCATGGCATATGGAGGTTCCCAGGCTAGGGGTCTAACAGGAGCTATAGCTGTCGGCCTTCGCCAGAGCCACAGCAACACGGGATCCAAGCCGCAGCTCACGGCAACGCCGGACCCTTAACCCACTAAGCAAGGTCAGGGATCGAACCCGCAACCTCATGGTTCCTAGTCGGATTCGTTAACCACTGAGCCACAATGGGAACTCCCATAAGCCTTTTTAAACGTCTTTATTCTGTTGCTTTTAAAGAATTGTCCCTAAAAATCAGGAAACCAGAGTCGAGGGAGAAAATTGTCTCCATTTGTGGAAAAGAAGGAGGATCAAATCATCTTGAGCAAACGTGCATGGTTTTTGATCTATAAAAAGAAATCTAGAGTCATTGCGTGTTTCTTGAGTAGCTATTGGAATGAGTGTCACCAGATTAATTAATACGATCTGGCCGTTGTTAGGCATGTGGATGGTCAGATGACTTGGACTCCTTTGTTTTTGAAGAATGGAGATATCTTTCCCTAACCTTGTGGATTTTTCAGTTTGCTCTTGTGCAGACTCTTTGTTACATAGGCAGAAGATGTGAAAACCTAGTGATAAATACACTCCTGTCATATAATGACATAACCATGTGTCTGTAAGGCTACCTTTACTGGTGTGACAGGTTTGTCTTCTCTCAGAAGCACTGGGGTAAGAAGGAACAGTTTCTCCATTTCAATTTGATTTCTCCTTTCCTTTCCTGTATCAGTTCTCTTGCAGCTGCTGTTTAGTCTCAGTATTCTTACTTATTCACAAAAAGGGGCTTTTACTGTTTTTTTTCCTCTCTCTTTTTTTTTTTTCCGGTAGGACTCCACATCAGCCACAAATCAATTAATACTCTGGCCTCCTTGCACTAAACCCACATAATAAATCTGACTTGTTTTTGTGACTTGGAAATCATTCCCAAATATTTGCACACTCTCCGAAATATATGATCAATCTGATTTTTTTTTTTTTTGTCTTTTTGCCTTTATGTAGAGCCGCACCTGCGGCATGTGGAGGTTCCCAGGCTAGGGGTCTAACAGGAGCTGTAGCCGCCGGCCTTCGCCACAGCCACAGCAACGTGGGATCCGAGCCGCGTCTGCGACCTACACCACAGCTCATGGCAACGCCGGATCGTTAACCCACTGAGCAAGGCCAGGGATCGAACCCGCAACCTCATGGTTCCTAGTCGGATTCGTTAACCACTGAGCCATGAAGGGAACTCCGATCAATCTGATTTTTTAAACATTCCAAATTTTTTTTTACAGCCACACCTGCCGCATATGAAGTTCCCAGGGTAGGGGTCAAATTGGAGCTGCAGCTGCCAGCCTGTGCCACAGCCACAGCAACACTGGATCCGAGATGCATTTGTGACCTACACAGCAGCTTGCAGCAATGTCAGATACTTAACCCACTGAAGGAGGCCAGGGATCAAACCACATCTTCACGGACACTAGAGGGGTTCTTAACCTGCTGAGCCACAATGGGAACTCCTAGTTTGCTTCTTACTGGGGATTATTTGGGAAATCAAACGAATAACAGTCTTGCTTACTTTTCATTTGTTGCAAGTAGCAAATCACTTAGGGTAGATATTTGAAAGGTTGTTGCTAGCAGTTGTGCTGTGAATTTTGCTACTATTTTCAGGACGGGACTCTCTAAATTCCTTGCCTTATTCAAGGACTCATCCTCGGAGCAGTAACCATACCTTTTTCATGCATTCCTATTCAGCGGATCCGGGCCACAGTAAATAGCCAGGAGCAGAAAAGGCTACTGATGGATTTGGATATTTCCATGAGAACCGTGGACTGTCCTTTTACCGTCACCTTCTATGGCGCTCTCTTCCGTGAGGTAGGTGGTCCTTTCAAAGTCCAAGAAGAACAATGACTTAAGAAGTTTCTCTGCTCGCATAAATGCTGTGCACAGTCACACTGTATGTTTTCTTGTTTGACATGTTTGCTAAAGAGAGGTTCATGCTTGGGAAACGTTGGTGCGCAACTCTGGCTTGAAACCACAGTATTTTCAAATGTGTCTAGCCCTGTTAAAATGCTGAGGCACCCTTTTTCCTTTCTGTTTTGGTTTGTCTGTTTTGGCAGAACTGTCTCTATCAATTGTCTATAGACTGACTTGGATAGATTCCTTGAAATCTGACCTATTCGGGTCTTTTGGCCACTTGATAAACTTCAGGTAGCCCTGTGTAGTGTATGAGCTTATATTTACCTCTTTGCTCCACCTCTGCTTCTCATGTTATCATGATGTGGATTACGATACTTCACCTGACTGTTAACACGCCTGCCTTTTAGAAACTGTAGCCAGTGGTGGGTGTGGGAAGTCAGGCATGGAGTAGGTAGTTGGACTGAACTCCTAGAGGGCTGTCACACACAGTAAAGGCTTGCGTTTCTGGGATTCTACTGCTTCGGGCCATTCGTATTTTCATTAAGGACTGGCTGATCACATGCGAGTTCCACCAGGCTGTCTGCTAGTTTGCTCCTCGGAGGTAATCTTGCCTGTTTATATATTTCTTTGAGATTTTGAAGGGAATGGTATATTTCTTTCACAGACTCAACCAGGAAATGGTCCATTCTTCCTGGCAGATGTTAACTCTTTCTTCCTTTTCTCTTTTCCATCCTCCCTAACCATCTCTGAACGGAACGGCCTCTAGGGTGATGTCTGGATCTGCATGGAGCTCATGGATACGTCCCTAGATAAATTCTACAAACAAGTGATTGATAAAGGCCAGACGATTCCAGAGGACATCTTAGGAAAAATAGCAGTTTCTGTGAGTACATCATGACCCCTCCTACAAAGAGAATGTGAGAAGTCTAGGCCTTTTGTGTCCTTGTACCTCCCCAAAAGAGGAAATGCTCCTGGACCCTAGCTCCATTTGTGGATGGATCAATGAACACTTTACCTTCTGGGCATTCTGTAGAAGATTCTACTACTGACTTGGTCTGGTAAACGCTCAGTTAAGGAGCCTCTTAGCAGTACGTTCATCTGCTGTGACCACATTCCTGGTGTCTGTGTTCTGATATTAGTTTGCCAGTCTTCTTTTTCTTGGACCTCACCTGTGGCATGCAGAAGTTCCTGGGCCAGGGATTGAACCTGTGCCATAACTGTGACCCGAGCCACAGCAGTGGGAACACTGAATCCCTAAACCCCTGAGCTATCAGGAAACTCCTGGTATTAGTTTGTTTAGATTTTTTTTCCTTTTTTTTAGGGCCACACCTGTGGTATATGGAAGTTTCCAGGGCTAGGGGTCAAATCAGAGCTATAGCTGCTGGCCTATGATACAGCTACAGCAACGCCAGATCCAAGCTGAATCTGTGAACTACACCACAGCTTGTGGCAATGAGGGATTCTTAACCCACTGAGTGAGGCCAGGGATGGAACCTACACTATGTCAGGTTCTTAACCCACCAAACCACAATGGGAACTCCAATTTAGATTTTTTATATGTAGATTTTTAAATGTTTTCTTAGGATTAATAAGCATAGAAGAAAGCAGAAGAAAATGAAATGAAGGGCTTCCCCTTTCATGGCTACTGAGGCCCAGGAGGATGGAGAGAAAAAAATTCTGGAGGCCAGGATTTCCCTGGTGATACAGTGGGTTAAAGTCTGGCATTTCTCATCCCTCCCCCTTTTTTTGTCTTTTTAGGGCCACACCTGTGGCATATGGAAGTTCCCAGGCTACAGGTCGAATTTGAGCTGTAGCCACTATGCCACAGCCATAGCAACGCCAGATCTGAACCACGTCTGCCACCTATACCACAGCTCACAGCAACACCGGATCCTTAATCCATGGAGCAAGGCCAGGGGTCGAAACTGCATCCTTCTCGTGGATACTGGTCAGATTCGTTTCCGCTGAACCACAACAGGAACTCCAAAATCTGGCACTGCGCTGCTGTGGCTCAGGTAACTGCTGTGGAGCTGGTTCAGTGCCAGGCGCAGAAACTTCCCCATGCCATGGGCACAACCCCCCCCCCCCAAAAAAAAATGCTGGAGGCCAAGTGAGAAACAAAAGGTGTGAGTGAGATGTCCTCTCCGCTGTGAGGAAGTTCTCTCTGGTGGGCGGAGCCCCATTTGTTTGACTTCCTGTGTATTTTCCAGGATAGGACCACCATACTTGTGAAAATGCTGCTTCACCTCGTGACCTTAAGCCAGGGAGAATAAACCTGGTTATGCTTAACATTCAGTTTCTTTCTAGTGATGGGGGGAAGTAAATCCGCCTTGTGTTTCTCTTGCAGATTGTAAAAGCGTTAGAACATTTACACAGTAAGCTCTCTGTCATTCATCGAGGTAAGCAACTATGGAGCTGCCTTGACTCTTCCTTTTATAAAGTTTATTTCTTTTATCCGAGTTTGAGTTTTTAATCCTCCCCCCTGGCAATGTATAGAACTGAGTGGGTAGGAGAACGGAGGGTTTCTAGGGACTAGATAGCAAATCGTAGAAGTAGCTGATCTTTATCTTGTCTGAAGACATCAGAAGATATGGGCTTATATTAGACCTGACTTGACTATAAAATACCTGTTACCCAGTAGAGCTGTGGTATTACCCACTGAGAACTTTAGAGAATAGGATAAAAATTCATCTCATATTGAGAACATGTTCGAAAAGCAGAATCACAGGCCCCAAGATTAACTGAATCGGAATCTGCACTTTAACAAGATCCTCAGGTAATTCTTTTGCACACTAAAGTGTGAAAAGTTCTAGTGTAAAGCACAGCCCTTTCAGACAGCAGGAGTCAACATAAGGTGAAAAATCGGTAGATTCGCCTCTTCCTCCTCTCCCTCTTTCCCCTTCTCCTTCCAATTGACCTGATATCTCTTTATCCATCCATCCACCCTGGCAGTCACGCATCCACTCTTCTATCTTTCTTCCATGGCTTCATCCATCCATGTATCTCTTAGAATCATTTTCCAGCATTTATACAACACTGTGTTTATACAGCACGGTATTTATGCAGCACTGTAATAGATGCCTTGACAGGTATCTGAGAAGAAAATATATTCGTACGAAAATTCTATGTTTGGGATTCTTGATAGGGAAGTTAGACAAACAAACAAAAAACACAGTGGGGAATAAAACCACATTGGAAATATGAAAGTACCAAATCTGAACATGGTACGGATATAATACAAAACAAGGAAATAATTAGCACTGGGTGACTGTCAGTCAAGGAAGACTTCTCGGAAAAGACATGTTCAATCCAGTCTCCCAAAAAATGTATGGAAAGTATTGATAGCTAATAAGGTATTGTGATTTGATCATTCTTACACTCCCTGAGCCTGAAAATGATGCCAGACACCTCAAACAGTATACCTGTTATGGTTGTCATTGTTATTATTAAAAATGCGAAGAATATGAAGAAGGAAAAGGAACAGAAGTAAGTGGGAAGGAATCCAGAGAGGAAAAAGAATGTGGATTACTCGAAAATGTGAAATTTATTTTTAAAATTATAAAATATTTCATTCATAGTAGAGAATGTTTATAAAGTACGAAAAAATAATTAAATGAAATGTGTATATCTGCCATTCACTTTAAGGGAAAAATGATAAAGGGTAATTTTTAAAGTGTTTAGAATAACTTTTTTCTTTTGATTACTTTGTGAAAAGTGTCAAGAGGAAAAAAATTAACTGTAATTTCTAATTTTATTATCCAGAGATAACAATAGTTCATCTATTGGGGTGTGTGTGTGTGTGTGTGTGTGTGTGTGCGTGTGTGTGTGCTACAGCTTTCTAGACTGAAGGATTCATTTAAAAACCGTGAAGTAAAACCTCTTTGTCCACATATATATTCTGCGGCCTGCCTCATGGTCTGGAATACCTGGGTTTATGATGAATTAAATGTTGTGACCTCTGACACACCTCTCGTAGAAGCGTCCATCAAAGTTGCTTTGGTTGAATTTGGCATATTGTTATGCCACAGTCTGCCTTTTCATTCCACTCAGTGTGCAATAGATCCTTATGACATGGGCTCTTAAAACATTATTTTATTGTCACAAGAACACTTAACATGAACTCTACCCTCCTAACACATTTTGAAGAGTACAATACAGTATTATTCCTTACAGGAATAATGTCCAGCAAATCTCTAGCACTTATTCATCTAACATAATAGAGACCATCTGCCCATGGAACTGGGCGTTTGGTTCAGTAATAAACTTTTTAGTTCTTACTTAGATGTACGGGGAGAGTAGTAAGAGGTATGCAACTGGGATGGCAGTCACTGTCCCTTGTGGGGAAAGGAATGGGAAGGAGAAATGGAGGGTTCAGGCCCCCTGGTGGTGAAGAGATGCCACTGCGACGATGAGCTCCTGACGGTTCTCACTTTCAGACGTCAAGCCTTCGAACGTCCTGATCAACACTCTGGGCCAAGTGAAGATGTGCGATTTCGGAATCAGCGGCTACCTTGTCGACTCCGTTGCCAAAACTATTGATGCAGGATGCAAACCGTACATGGCGGTAAGTACAGCGGCTGGGGGTGGCATCTGAGAATGCAACTATTGACTAGCCATGCCAGGAAATAGGAAACGGATGGTCATGGAGAGAAAACTGAAATGTGCTTTGGATGCAAGAAAGATCCTGAATCTTCTTTAGTCCTTAAGTATTTCCTCTCTGAAATCCTTAGTCCCTTGCTTCATATATCTTATTTTTAAAATATCAGGTAAAGGGGTCTATTTTGAAAAGCAGGTAGAGCCCACACAATTTTCCACACTGCATGGCAGGGGTGTGCCACCTTGTTTGCTCAGAACAGGAAAAAGAATTTCAATGCCCCAAACAAGTCAGTTGAGTCCTGAGGGAACCTCCTAGCCGTGAAGATCCATCACCGTTAAGCAGAGAACTCGGGACTCCTTTCTTACCTTAAGTAAGGACTTTGACCGTAAATATTCTGTTTGGAAATGAACTCCTGCTCAGAATTCAAAAGCTTTCTGTCCACGTTCACCTAAAAGTTGCTGAGGTCTGTTCACATCAGACAGTAGCCCAGTGACTCTTGATGATTCTGTTTGCTGAGTTCTGGACTACTGGTGTTTTAAACAAGGAATCGGCCAGGCTGACAAAGCAGCTTTACAACACATGTCTCGGTTCTTCGTAAGGCAAAACTAAAACTGCGTTTGAATTGTGAGGGAACTTTGAGGCATTACTATCCCCCCAAAAAGATGTATGTGGAATGAGTCTTTGTGATATATGTAGAATGAGGTAGTGAGTCTTTGTGGTCTGAGAGGCATGTTAACAACTTACAACTCATCTGGCAGCTGGTGCCACCCCCACCCCCACAAGACTTTATTGAGCCAAGAATGTCCTCTCGGTTGTCCTTTTCTGTCTTCTTTCCAGCCTGAGAGAATAAACCCGGAGCTCAACCAGAAGGGATACAGTGTGAAGTCTGACATTTGGAGTCTGGGCATCACCATGGTAGTGTATGATAATCATCATGGATCGGGGGGGCGGGGGCTGTTCTGGATGAGAAGCTGGAATGGAGCGGCAGTGAACTTAGACACCAAGGGGGCAAATGCCCTAAATGCAGATCTGAGATAGCAGGAGGTTTGGAGTGACGGTTGTTGGCAGCGTGCTGTAGTAGGAATACTGAATTGGGACTGGGCAAAACCCGCTTCTTTTTATTCCACTTCTAAGTAGTTGTGAGTCCTTCAGTAACTGATGGAGTTGCCTGGGGCTTTCTTACTGTTCTCATCTGTGAAATGAGAGGGTCTGACTCCTGTTCCAGACAGTTTTTTTTTTTTTTTTTACTTTTGTATTTTTAAAGAAAAACACTTTTTTTTTTAGGTCTGCACCTGCAGCGTATGGAAGTTCCCAGGCTAAGGGCTGAATCGGAGCTTCAGCTGCCGGCCTGCACCACACAGCAACGCCAGATCCAAGACGCATCTGTGACCCAGACCACAGCTCATGGCAACGCCGGATCCTTAACCCACTGAGCGAGGCCAGGGATCGAACCCACATCCTCATGGATACTAGTCGTGTTCATAACCCACTGAGTCACAACGGGAACTCCCAAGAAAAGCATTTTTAATGAGAAAACAAAAATAAAATAAAAACAGAGTTTCAGGCAGTGGTCGGCACTGCACCAGAACAAGAGAGAGTTAAAAGGTGGTTGCTTATGTTATGCACCTTTTCCCCTATCTATTCACTTTCTTTTCATTGACAACAACTGCCATTCAGCAAACATGGCAGAATTTTCTTTCAAAAAGTATTTGCGATAGTAAGTTTGCTGCGGGAGTGGCTTGCCTCAAGTATTTCTGGTATTTACTGAGATGTGAGTTCATTTACCTTACTGGATTATGGCTTCAAAAATAAAATGAGCAATAATTAGGTAAAGTTACTAAATAAGTAAATAAATATACTCATATTGTTAAACCACAGATGTAAAATGTGTATGTGTGTCAGAGTGTTTTCTTTATAGTTTCAAAATAAATTATTCTAATCAAGGGATGCAGAAGCTTAAGCTACTTAAAGAGCGTGCTAATGGGTGTGGACTCTGCTACAGCGTTTTGTCATCTAGGACATAGGCTCAGCTCCCAGAATGTGATTATGATAGAATTCTTGGTTGTTTAGTGCAGACAGAGCCAAACACAGAGTAGCAAGTAGGATAACTTCCTCAGGCACAGCCCTACAGGTATAGAGTTAGTGCCTGATTTGTCACTTTGGTGATGCTATGTTTTCAGTGTATCATTGAGATCTGGAATTATCACTGGGGTCCTGGATCCTTCCCAGGCCTGGCAGCTGATTAAATCCAGTGAGTTATTCCACACCTCTGCCCAGAAAACACATGATCTTGCAGCAGCAAAGTAGCCTTTGCTCAAGTCGAAAAAAAGATATGTCGTTTGGACCTAGGCTTTTTTTTTTTTTGGTCATTCTAGCAAGGGGCCAGCAGATGGCAGCAGATGTACAGCTCTGTAAAAGTCTTGGGTTGAGAATTAATGTTTCAGACTAAACATTTGAAAACCTGGTTCCTTTACATCCAGAAGTTTAATACTGCTGGCTTGCAGTTTTATTAAGTGCCACACTGGGTTTTAGTGAGGACCCAATTTTAAGCAAGCTTCAGGGGCTGTCTCCGGGAAGATATTATCTGAAAATCCCTACACCAAGACTTGGTTTTCCACTCCTAGAGGACATATTAATTAGTTTCCCCCAAATTTCACTTTGCACCATCATGTTTCCCTCTGGTTCTGGATTCCCCAGTGGATTCCCTGTTTAAATATCATCCCTAGTGAAGCTCCTGTCCCCCTGTTTTCCTCTCCCCTCTAGATCGAGCTGGCCATCCTTCGGTTTCCCTATGACTCGTGGGGAACTCCTTTTCAGCAGCTCAAACAGGTGGTGGAGGAGCCATCGCCACAGCTCCCCGCAGAGAAGTTCTCCGAAGAGTTTGTCGACTTTACCTCACAGTGGTAAGAGAGCTTGTCTCCCAGAGGCCGGTGTTAAGGAAGAGGAGGAGTTCTCATGACTTTGTTCCATCGGTTTTAATCCATGACACATACATTCATCCCCAAAGCACTGATGGAGTGTGCCCTCGACGCTGAAGCAGCACAGACGCCTCTTTCCTAGTCTCTGCCCTCACTGAGCTGAGGGACAAGGCGGCAAGTCTGACCCATCAGTCGTTAGAGTGTAATATGTCAGGTCCAGTGATGGGTATTTGGGAAACACAAAGAAAGGCACTAGGGTAGAAGGGTAGAGTATTTGGAGGAGATAAATCCTGAGCTGGGACCAGGTGAGGTATATCCAAGCGAAAGGGAAGTTGAGGAGGAAAAGGTACATCATGCCATCAGGTCACAAAAGTGAGAAACTCTTTTCTGAGAGTTTGAAGCCATCTGATGTTGACCAGAGCAAAGAGAGAAAGTGGAGTGGGTCCCCTGGAGGGTTAGAGATGGGAAGTAGATATGACACAAAGAACTGCCTTGGCGGAGAAGAGAGTGGCTACTTTCAGAGGCCTCCTTAGGTACCTGGAAGTCTTGCAAAGTCGTTCTAGTGTTTTGTAGGCTGCTCCTTACAGAACTTTTGCTAACTTACGGTTATGCTTGACCATAAGGGTCTCATGGAAAGGACTGGGGGTCTGAGAAGGGAATCTGGAGTAGAGAGCTGAGAGCTGTACTAAAGCTGTAAACTCTGATTTCATGGAACTTGCCAGTGGACTTGAAACTGGGAGAGGGGGTCTTTTTCTCCAGAAAATCTAGTGGTTTCTGTTTGCATAGGGACATGATGTCTCGCCTGACTTGATGCTAAGGATCACTGCAAGTGATGCTGGAAAGAGGATCCTAACATGGAGCCAAGGGGGTTTATTTGGGTACCTGCAGGCCAGATGAGAAGGGGAGTCAGGGATGGTGAGATGCACAGCAGTTCTGGGCACCTGCTGCTAAGGGAGGGGCTGGCATTCTGAAGATGGTTTTGAGAGTCTGGCTTCTTCGGGGTTCTCCTTCCTTGGCTTCCACGCTCTTTGCAAGAAACATTCTGAATCAGCTTTTATTGGGAAACACGATGAGACCAAGCAGCTGTCTGTTGCTTGTCAAACTAAGGCCTCTTAGATGTGCTATCAGGTCTCAGCCCCATGTCACCCTTAGTACTTTTCCCTAATGATATATGAGCCTGGCCTACCATTGTTTGTTTTTGCTCTAGTTTTGGAAGAATGGCCGGAGAGGGACTGGAGCAGTGGGCTGTGGGACAGTCTGTTGTTGGAGGCTTCTTAACGCATGCATCCTCTGGGCTCCTGGGATGCATCCTCCTAAGGGCTCTGCTCGCGTGCCTGTGCCGGATGTGGCGGTACCCCTTCCAGGTTGAGATGGGTTCATAATTTTGCCTTCTGATTTCAAGAACTTGGTTTTTGTGCTTGTTCTTTGTTTTCCTTATCCTCAGATGTTTAAAGGTCACATAGGAAAAGGGATTAGTCATCTTGGATAGTGCTCAAGACGGGTGGTAACAGGGAAGGATCTTATCTCAGGAACGCTTTTCGAACTCTCTCCTTTACAACCTTTCTCCCACCTGGCCCCCTGTTCCCAAATTCTAGGAACTTCTGAATGTCTTGATGAGAGCAAGGCTGGTGTGTGAAGGTGGAGAAAGCCAAGCTGCCTGTTGTAAATTGCCCCTTAAGTCTAGCAGCTCTCAGCTCTGGTTGCTCACTTATTAAACGTGAGAGAGCTTTTGAATATTTTGTCACCTAGGTCTTGGCCTCAGAGATTCTGATTTAACTGGTCCGGGGAGGGTCCTGAATATCAGTATTGTTCAAATGTTCTCACATCATTCTGTTCTACATCCAGGTTGGGAACCCCCGATTTACATCTATGATATATGGACTCATTATCAACTGCTCCCTGTTCAGAAAGCTGCTTTTCTTCAGTTGATTGAAAAAGCATTCGTTTTGCTATATTTTCCTTTTACCAAGTTTCTCTTAGAACTTCCCCTAAAGAGTCAGTGTTAAAGATTTTTATAGATATATTTTTAAGTCAAAGTCTTGAAGAGATAAATGTTTTCTAACTTATATTAATATATGAACACATTTGTGGAAATGCAGATATGTATATTATTTCTCTATATAGCAACCCCCCCAGCCTGCCCTCCCCTGCAGAACATAGAGTGTCTTCTGAGGTCTCCGTTTCCCTCACGTTTTATCTCATTTTTAGAACCATTTAATGTAAAAATGTTGAGCCTTAGAATTTTTTCCAGCTTTCTTGGAATTGTTAATTCTGTTAATACTGTTGATTCTGTGTCACTTCATCTGCACTCAAGTCAGCCGGTCTCGCTTGTTTCTGGGGTTTACTTAAAAAATAATGATAATAACAGAAATGAAATTCAAATCACTAACTTTGAGGTTGTCAAAGAATAACTTCTTCCTCCAACTTTGAGTGTGGTAGCTCCTGTAAAACCTGATACTTAAAAAAATCAGTTGTGTAAAACAGTAATTTTTGTTGGTATGAGAATTGGGAAGTAGAAGGGGAGCTTTAATTATGAATTTTATGAGCATTCTTATCCTCAGGAGGATTCTTTTAAGAGTACAGGCTCACCCTATTTCAGATGCCAGGTCAACGGTTTTTTTGCCTACCATAAGCCGCCAATGTATTTTCTTTCATACCCCCTTAGTATGAACACTCTTGAAGTCAATTGGAAAAGATGTCTAATGCTTCAAAAAATAGTACTGATTTCTTGGGAGGACTTTATGAATGGCTTAGACCTTTATGAAGCAATTTTACTCTTCATATGCATTAGGACACAAACACACAACTATACCTAGTAGCAGTCTAATTATTCACTTGTTTTATTACTGAGCGTTTTAAGTTTGATCTTGAGCTGCGTGGAAAGCATGGAAAAATGATCATTACCTAAAAACACCTCTTCTGTTTCTTAATGAAAGTAGGACAGAGGCTGTGAGTGTAAGTCTCTTTTAAACCCGTTCCTCCCTTGTCCTGTGTATGAAGCTGCATTTCTTTGAGACACTTCTTCATGAAAGAGCTCTTTTTAGGTGTGACCTCCATGTGTTTTTTGTATTGTTTATGGCATAGTCAGGCTATGATGATACCTCAAAACCTCTCAAAAAAGCCCCAGCTCTTTGTGGAAAGGGGGCAAAAAGGGGAACTATAGATTTGGAAAGTGAAAACTTTAATCTCAAATTTTGAGAAAGACGCATCTGTGTTTTTATCACCACCCGCCCCCCCCGTCTTTGGGTTAAATGTTGAGCTAGAAGAAACCTTACTTCTAGAAGCATTACTCACGGCTTCGGTGATCTGTCAGAGTATTTGGGACCTTCCACGGGATGCATCCTTCCTAAGCATCTGCTGACACCCAAGGGCTGCCATGTGCTGTACACCTTCATCTGGGGCATCGAGGTGGTAGTCACTGTCCCTTGATCCCTGCTGGCCGGTTGACAGTGAGTTGTGGTTTGGAGGGGAGACTAGAAGCACTTATCCGCCATCACTGCCATATCCAAAGTTATGGCTTGAGAGAGCCCAGAGATCCAGATGGTGTCTTTCTTTTCCAGTGACATCAGAGAGATAGTATCCTCTGGGTTGGGGTAGGGGTGGGGAGAGGAGAGAACAGAAAAGGAAGTTAAGGCACTTATTACATATATACTTGTAAAAAAACAGCAACAACAGTGCTCGCTTACAGACCACTCCTTTCCATACTTATTTTGACACAGGACCTGCGAATGACATTCTCTTCCTCTTTTTTCCCTGCGCATGGCTTTCTTATCTTAGGAGCTTTAAACACCTTTAAACAGGTGTGGTGGTAGGGGTGGGAGTGGGGATGTGCTGACCACACAGGCCTTGTTCTGGGATTCCCAGTAAAGAAATCTACTAGGAAAGCCTTACGTTCTAGTCCTGAAGAAGGCTTCACAAATGAGTTTCTCCCCAAAATGGACTTTTGGCAGGCTTACGTTTTCATGCCATCACCTCTTTCTATAGGTTCCTAGGCTTGGGGGCTGAGGGAAGTTCACCAGAGGCCAACTGCCAGGTGCCAAAACAGCTTGATTTCCCTCTTGCGTTGCCTGCAGGCCCTTTTAAGAGCCCGGAGCCCAGTCGACCAGCCCGACTAGGCTGGGGGCATGTCAGAGGAGGTTGGAAGCCCACCCAGACGTTGGTATCGTCTGACTCAGAGGAAACCTTAGTGTCATGAAACAGAGACAATCAAATATAGTTCCCAGCTTGTTCAGGAAGGATGGTAAAAAGAACCACTGGATATTTATTTAGCTTATGACAAATGTATGGCTTGAGAGGCGCATTGTGTTTTTTTATGTGGATGCACCAAAGAGCCTTTCTTGGAAACAGGCAGAGGAATTCACATAGGCAGAAATCCTCTGGTCAGCACAAACTTCCAGCTAGCAATTCTCAAGATGGCATGAAGCTGTTTTTTCGTGTCGGCTACGGTCAGGAGTGTTGTGTTGTGGCATTTGGAAGAGGAATTAGGGCAGTTAGCTAATTGCATGCTTGAAAATGACAAGCCACTTGAAAATTCAAAAGTCTGACTCAAAGCCAAAAAGAAATTGGTGTAGCTTTGAACTCCACAGTTGTTATTTTGTGCTGAATTTCAAGCACTTCCTATTAAACATGGAAAATTTGCTTTTTCCTCTAACCTTATCCTGAGTATTTTTCTATTCTTAGCCCGTGTTTTGAAGTGTTCTTGATTTAAAAGATGGAGAGCATGGGTTATATCAGTTATATCAATTTAAGAAACAGCCTTGGTTTGCTGTGTAAATATTTTCCGTCAATACTCTGCAATAGTGCTTGTGGTACATTTTGAGCTTTCTCATCAGAGGCCATAAGTCAAGAAACAGCCTATTGACCAACCATCTCTGAGGTTTTAGGACTCTTAACACTTTATGATGATCAACTTGAGATACTTTCCCTACATTTTCTTTATACAAATTTTAAAATATTCTGGATAAATTTTTACTAACTGCTCTACAAATGAACAGATAAAACATCCTGACTTAAAATGAACTCTCCTTAAAAATATAAGTATTTAGGAGTTCCCATCATGGCGCAGTGTAAACAAATCCGACTAGGAACCACGAGGTTGCAGGTTCAACCCCTGGCCTTGCTCAGTGGGTTGAGGATTCGGCATTGCCATGAGCTGAGGTGTAGGTCTAAGATGTGGCTCAGATCTGGCATTGCCATGACTGTGGTGTAGGCCAGCAATTATAGCTCTGATTGGACCCCTAGCCTGGGAACCTCCATATGCTGTGGGTGTAGCCCTAAAAAAAAGCAAAATACATATATAAGTATTTAATTTCTTCTATCTGATAAGAAGAGTCTTGTTTCATTATGTACTAAATAGAAGGTTAAAAATCAGCAACGTCTCAGGTTGGTAAAAGAGGGCATTGTTTTAATTATTTGAAAAGCAGGCCTTTCTTTCTATTATTCCCTTGGTTCAACTGTTGACTACTGAAAGCTAGGAATGGAATGGCTAGATGTGGTCTTCAAGGAGACTTATTCAGAGTCAGTGTGCAGTTCGAGTTTGATGATTGCCTAATGGTCCATCTAAAGAGAGACAGCTGAAATCATCCACTTGACTATTGAGTGTAGGTTTCATGTTGTGTTTGTGCTTTTCCTCATTACTTTAGGACAATAAATTGCTCAGATTGTAGTGATGGCTTTCTGGTTCTTGATTTTCTTTGACCAACAGCTGGAAATCCAGGGCATTTGTACGTTAGTCTGTGTGCTTTTACACTAGCGTCTGTGTGCAAGTCAGCCATGCTCCTGGAATCCCATTTCTTCTGTGTTTCTTTCTAGGCAAAACTAGCTCCTGAACTTAGAAAGAAAAACTCTTGCTTCCTGGGGTGGAAGGTAGGGAGGGATAGTTGTAATGAGAAAGTGCCCAACTGATGGATAAACCAGCTGGAGATGCTTCTAGGTGAATTTTCATTTCAGAGAAAAAGATGGAAGGTAGCAGTGAGGAGCGATGCCCTAGGACACATAGCGCAGGGTTTCCCAGCTTCAGCACCAATGACATTTTGGACTGGATCCTTCTTCATTGTTGGGGAACTGGCCTGTGCCTTCTAGGGTGTTCAGCAACATCCTTGCCCTCTACCAATTAGATGACAATGGCATTCTCCACCTCCAGTAGTGTCAACAAGAAATGCCTCCAGAAATTGCCAAATGTTCGCTGCAGGGTGAAACCACCTGCAGCTGAGAACCACCAGCAGGGCCTTATGGAATCTCAAGATACAGGTACACGAGGAGTCATCAGTGGGGGTTACAAGACCTCATTCATTTCACTCAGGCACACCTTGCCATGTCCACCCAACTTTGACAGTGAATAATTCTTCTTTCTAATTCGCTCTTATTTTTATCCTCAGTTGAGATGAAACTTTCTCTCATAGGTTGTCTGGTCACTGAGGTCACTAGGTCCTAGATCTGCCCTCAGTTCCAGGTTGAAACTCCTCACATCTACCTGTACCCTGTCTCAGGCTCCCTGGCTTCTACTCACAGCACTGGCCTGGAGTCAACTGGTAGGCTGCTTTAAGTTGTTTTGGTTCAAAAGCTTCCTCTTTTTTTTTTTTTTTTTCATTTCATTTTGTTTTAAACCACAATTTTTCCAAGCCTCTCAACTGTTTCACTCTCTAGTCCTGTAACTCAATTATTAGCCTATGTGGGTGCAACAGAACTCATGTCACACATACTAGGTCTCATTTGCTCAGAATAATCCATTAGCACAAATCCCAGCAAACCCAATAACCAGTCGCTTTTTGGTTCCTTCAACACCAGACAAACTTCCTTTCCATTCATGGATGATTTTTATGGCCCCATGGCTAGAGGAGCTTGTAGGCTGCCTTGCAAATCATGGTTTTCAAAATCATCCTTTTCTCCATTCTATAAACTGGGATTCCAGCTCCAAATAAGCTGCCTCTTTTCCTTTTTTTTCCACTTTAAGGCTACGGGTGGATAGTGGGTTGGGTCTCTTCATATTGCGGTTTGATTACTGTTCCCTCCTGCACATTTATCAAATGTGATTAAAGTGTCCGTGCATACAGACAGCTGAAAGAGTGGGAGCCACTTGACAGTAGTGCATGACCACCAAGCATTTCTAAGAAGAAAAAATGTGAACCCCTGGCTGTATGTGCTTTCTCTTTCATCAGCCAAGAAGTCATAAACCAGCAGCATGACCTTAGGACATTTTAAGTATGTATTGCTTCTCTCTCAAGCAGGTTCAGTAGGGAATATATAAAAGCAAATTATACATTCAAGGGGATCAGCAGCAAAGAGAATCAGGTATTGGAGATAAGAGAGGCGATAACAAATGTATTATAAGAAACACCTGCCAATTTCTTTGCCAGTGAGGGTAGATTGAAAGCGGTTCTGAAGGAAAGTAGATGCGTATTGTGATATATAATAAAAGCTAGTTTTTATGTTATTGGTAAAATAGCATAAGGAAAGTACACACACACACACACACACACACACACACACACACACACACAGACTCTTATTCTTCTCATTAATCACCCAAAGAGATTTAAAACATAATTTGTAAGTGTAACAGAAGAGGAAAGTCAAGACAGGAGATGTGAAATGTTTTCAATACATTTTTAAAGGTGGTTCTGTTTAGTCTTCTAACAGATTCTGAAATCCTAGTCTAGTGAAACTACAGATGGTTTCTAGATTTTAATGTGATCACTTCTTTTTTTCTTTAAGCTTGAAGAAGAATTCCAAAGAAAGGCCAACATATCCAGAGCTTATGGTAAGTATTATTAGAGATGTAAACATGTCCAGACTAACAGCTAGTACGGTTGAAATGACTAATACCTAAATTATAATCAAACACCACACTGGAAGAGCTGATTCACTGAGACACAGTGGAGTTAAAATAAGAAAAAAGAGCTGAGTCCTTCGTTAGCATAACCTGGGGTGCATCACCTGTCTTAGCAATTTTTTACATGATAATAAACCTGTCATCATATAGACCAAATTTTGTCAATGAAATTTATATCTTCAAATTTTGAAGATATTGGCAGTCACCAGTGAATATAAAATAAAGGAAAGGATGATTTAAAGGATTTCAACAATGAGAGAAACTTGAGTGCCACATGGCTGACCAATTTTTGATACAATATTTAAGATTAACTGGATGAACCTTTTTTTGGTGGGAAGGAGGAAAGAATCACTTTGTTTTCTCCTGGTTTTCACTTTAATGGAAAAAAAGTAAGACAAAGCCTTACTAGTTTGAATTATGCAACCTCAGCATTCACAGTTTATTATTTGCACTATCTATGAAAAAAGGTGAAAATAAGACCTCAGGGTTGTTTTTAAATTGTTTGTTTTACATTGTAGTTGCTGCAATTCTAAGCTAATTACAGAGGATTTTTTTTTAACATACATGACAGGGACCTAAACTTGGCAATCCTTATCTATGTATATGTTGAATATAGGAGAAACACATTTTTTTAAAATATAAAACTCGGTATTTACTCATTTGTGTTAACCCCTAACCCCTCGCTAGATTTGTTTCAACTATTAAGGTTTTAATTTTAGCAAGGGAAGGGAGAGTTCTGCTCATGCATAGTTGCAAAAGAGATGCAAATATTGACACCATTTCTAATTGGAATGTAGTCATTCTGCAGGCATTAAATGTTTGCTCCCATCCCATCCCACCTGCAAGCAGTGCTCAGTCTTGAGGACCAACTCAGGGCAGGTGATAGAAGTACAGGTTCCTGATATGTTGTAATAAATGGTGTGGTAAGGTACCTTCAACATGGAAAAGTATAGATTTTTGACTATTTGTATGTCTTTGGAAAAATGTCGAGTCAGGTCCTTTGCCCATTTTACATTGGACCATTTTTTTGTTTGTTTGTTTGTTTTTTGCTATTGAGTTGAATGCATTCCTTATATATTTTGGATAATAACCCCTTATCAGATATATGGTTTGCAAATGTTTTCTTGCATTCTGTAGATTAGTTTCTTCTTTCTGTTGCTTGTTTCTTTGCTGTGCGGAAGCATTTTAGTTTGATGTAGTCCCACATTGATTTTTGCCAACAAGTACATGGAAAGGTCTATCATTGGTCATCAGGGAAATGCACATTAAATCCACAGTGAGATATCACCTCACACTTGTTAAAAGGGTGTGAAAGCAAGAGGGAAGCACTGATGAAGATGTGGAAAAAGGGAATCCTTGTACACTGTTGATGGGACTGTAACTTGGTACAGCCTAGTATAGAAAACAGTTATGGAGGTTCTTTACAGAATTAAAAGTAGAACTATCTTATGATCAATAATTCTACTTCTGGGCATATATCTGAAGAAAATGAAATTACTGTCTTGAAGAGATATCTGCACCCCCATGTTCACTGAGGCATTATTTATAATGGCCCAAACTTGTAAACAATCTAAGTGTCCATTGATGGATGAATAGATAAAGATAAGAAAGAAACATATATATATTTATATACACACAATGGATATTACTCAGGCATTAAAAAGGAAATCCTGACATTTACAAGAACATGGCTGAAGCCTGAGGGTATTATTCTAAGTGAAATAGGTCAGATAGAAAAAAAACAAAAAAGAGTTCTCTTCGTGGCTCAGTGGTAACGAACTCCATTAGTATCTGTGAGGATGCAGGTTCGATCCCTGGTCTCCCTCAGTGGGTTAAGGATCTGGCGTTACCATGAGCTGTGGTGCAGACTGCAGATGAGGCTCAAATCTGGCATTGCTGTGGCTGTGGCTGTGGCATAGGCCAGCAGCTGTAGCTCCTATTCGACCCCTAGCCTGGGAACTTCCATATGCCACGGGTGCCGCCCTAAAAAGCAAAAGCAAAAACAAAAAACAGAAGCAAATACGGTTTGATATCACTTAAATGTGGGATGGGTTGAGGGGGTGGGATGGGTTGAGGTGGTCAAAGAATACAAATTTCTGTTTACAGGAAGAGTAAGTTCTGGGGGTATAATGTATAGCTTGGTGACTATCATCAACAATATAGGGTTATGTACTTGAAAGTTGCCAGGAGAGTAGAAAACAGATCTAGACTGTAGGTAACCGTTACAGTGAATCACATGAACTTTTCAGTTCTGTTGGTTAAGCTTTGGTTCAGGTTAAGCCTGAACCATTTCTCCATTGGGCGACTGTGAAAGAATGCTGGAGGAGTTTGAGAAGAGACAAGGCAGTCTTCTTGGGCCACGTTGTCCCTTTAAAAAGGCAGCCTCCCCTACGCTGTGCCTGGAGATTCCTGGACGTACTGCAGGAGTGTGGGAGCAAGCTGCATTCATCAAACATCTCCTGACCCCTTGCAGTCACCTCACCCCTCGGGACTACAGTTTTCTCTGCATTCGGTCCTCCCTGTGTAACACCAAGATTTAGTCTAGGACTTGCAGGATATAAGGAGAACATGATCGCCTCACAGGGCAATCACTCAAGTCCCTTGGTTTTCAGTTCTGGTGGTTATCGTCTAGGACAGGGGTCAATACTCAACTATGTTTTACTCCACCCATGCCACTGAGGGAGAAAAGGAGATGAGCAGTGCCTGAGAACATCGTAGCACACTGTGTTTGGGGTGACCGTTTCTTCCCTGATGATGTTTGTACCAGCCAATCAGGGGCCTTTTCCATTCTGGCTGCTCTTTCACAGTAAGCTTATGCAACCCCCAGAGCACTGAAAAATCAATTTCTCATCAAGTGCAGAATAGATGCAGAGTTGATTCCTCTGGGGCCCCTTTTCAAATAAAAGAACATTTTCTATATATTTCTGGCTATTTAAAGTGGTAGGCCATGGAGTTCCCATTGTGGCGCAGTGGAAAAGAATTCAACTAGGAGCCATGAGGTTGTGGGTTCGATCCCTGGCCTTGCTCAGTGGGTTAAGGATCTAGTGTTGCCATGAGCTGTGGTGTAGGTCGCAGACTCAGCTCAGATCTGGCGTTGCTGTGGCTGTGGCACAGACCCGCAGCTACAGCTCTGATTGAACCCCTAGCCTGGGAACCTCTATATGCTGCAGGTGCAGCCCTAAAAAGCAAAAAAATAAAATAAAAATAAAAGTAAAATAAAATAAAATGGTAGGCCATAACGGAAGATAATATGAGGGAAAAGAATGTATAGATATGTATGACTGGGTCACTATGCTGTAAACAGAAGTTGACTCAACACTATAAATCAATTATGCCCTAATAAAAAATTAATTTAATTAAAAAATTTTTTTAAAAATGCATAACATTTTTCCCCCTTCTGAGTGATTTCTTATCAGAGGTTTTAGTGGAACACACTTGAGAAAAAATGCTGAGTCCTAGTATATATTGGCAGCTGATGTTGAATTTTACCTTTCTGATATATTTCAATTCCACGGTCTATTATGGTTGACAAGTTAATGTAAGATCATGTGGACTGTGCCCCCTCCTCCACCCCTTTGTAACGGCATTAGTCTCTGTGGTACTGGAAATGGACTTGCCTTTTAAGGCCATAACTGCTCCCTGGTTTCCTGTGGAATTGAGGTTTTTAAGTGGAAAATCTGAGTCCAAATTCTTTGACTGTAGCATTGGGAAAACACATGCTGAGAGGCTATTGTTTAGGTTGTAGGAGTTGGTGAAGACGTAGAAAGGGAAAAAAATCCTATTTCCAGGTGAAGAACAGTATAATTAAGGCCCCCAGCTAGACATGTACCTCTTATAGAAATCCCAGATGTTTTTCTCCCTAACTCGGATGGAGGAGTACACGTTTTCAGACCGTTTCACTTGCTTGTTCTCTCAAACTTCCACTGGGTGACATGACTTAGTAGGAATTGTTCTTCTGGAGTAGGGGGCTGGCCGACGGCTTTACAAAGGATTAGTGAGTAAATATTTTTGGCTTGGTGGGCTGTCACAGCAACCTGACTCTGTTGTTTTAGTGTGAGAGCAGCCACATTCAATAGGTGGACAAAGGGGTGGGGCTGTGTTCCAGTAAAACTTTATTTCAGAAATCAGCAAGAAGCTAGATTTGGCCCATCATGTTGTTGAGATGATGACCACCAGAAACGAAAACCAGGTGACTCAAGTGATAGCCCTGTGGGATGATTATGTTCTCCATATATCCTGGGGAGTCCTGGATCGAATCTCAGTTTTAAACGGGGATGACCAAACTCAGAGAAAACTGTAGTCTCAAGGGGTAAGGACACTGCTGGGTTTGGGGACCCTTGGTGATTGGAGCTTGCCTCCATGGTCCTGGCAGGACATCCAAGAATCTCCAGGCACCACAAGTGGTAACATCCTCCCTTCCTGTACCTGGCTCCTCTTTGGAGAAACACAGCCCAGGACTGTGAGCAGGAGAGGATTCCATGACGCCTCATTTGTTGTCTCCTGGTTGCTCTCCTTGCTATTCTTAGTCTGTCGCTTATAGAAGAGACTGGTTCCTTCCCAACCTTTTACAGCCTCAAAACCCACACAAGAAGGCGAGTCACACTTTCCATTTTCACATGCCTGTCCGCTTTCCCCTTCCCCTGGCCTCTGGCTCTCACAGCATTTTCCCAGCCTGAGAATAAACTGAACAATGTCTAAGGACATTTTTTTTTTAAAGACATCAGGGCAGGTTAATGAATTCTATCACAGACCCAGGCTACTTCCACTGAGTTAAGAACTACCAGCAGAATCAGAGATGACATGGGGCTGGCAGGCATTGGAAGCAAGCACTGAGACAACCTGAGGTTTGACATGTCCTGTTTTGATAGTAAAAACCTTTAAAGTACACTGAAAGATCTGTAAATGTCAAGAGGATGTGGGAAAGCTAATAAGCATGATGGGAAAACACTTGGTAAGTGTGCTGTGTAAGTGGTTAGTAATGAAAAGTAACGCTATTTATTTATCCAAGGAGCTCAGGAAGAAAGACTCAGCATCTCGAGCTTCAGTTATATTAGGTAGGAGGCTCTGGGCCAAGCACCCTACCTGTATCTTCAGAAAGGCAAAGGCAGAAAAGCTTTTTAATGTTTTCTGAGTCATGATCCTTAGCAGTGACCACCTACCCCCTTTTGGCCTTCATTTCTTTGTTCCTTTCCCATTTGCATTGTTTTCTAGACTTCCACGGGGTGGGCATTCAGTTTCCCACAGGTCTGACTCATCCAGCCCTCTGATGTCAGGTTTAAGACAAATACAATTAGAAGACCTACATCTAGGCAACATGAAGGTTGAAAAGTAAAATCCTCAAAGTCCGGGGAAATAGGGTGAGTCATTGGCATGGCTGTGTGCAAAAATGCTCATATTTGGCTGCTCAGCTAGCCCTGGAGAACAATACCAGCAGACAGTCAGGGAGATGGCCATGCTAGGTCAGGGGGTATATGGCACTAGGTTCTACCTGAAGGAATCGTCCTTTTTGGTTGGTTTGGTTGGTTCTGTTTCCACTGGGAGAACGGTAGATCATCTGCTGATGTCCCTACTTCTAATCAGAGGTGTAAGGTTCTGGTGTGACAGTCAAGCACTTCCCGTAACAAAATTGAGCAAGGCAGGAAGGGTTGCTCTGATGCAGAGAAGATGGCTTCGTTTCCTTCAGAACTGTTTTGACATGTTTGGCTTCCTGCATTGGACCATGCCTGTTTCCCCAGCAAAGAGCTAGAACTAGAGGTGGTGCAGCAGGTTGAGGATCTGGTGTTGTCACTGCTGTGGCTCTGGTTATGGCTGTGGCTCAGGTTTGATCCCCAGCCCCGGAACTTCAGTATGATATGGGTGAGGTCAAAAAAAAAAAAAAAAAAGCTATACTTGATGCTTCAGGTTTAACTTCATCTGAGCTGTATTTTACTTTTCAGTTTTTAATCTCCAAGTTGGATTTTCTTTGCCCATACCGAGAGTTGGTCAGGCTGCATAATTTATTTTCCAAGTGGATCAAATCATCACCAAGAGACATAAGTATAATAACTTGTAGGTGGGGCTTAAAAGTGGCATTGTCAGCTATTTCAGTCCAAACCAGGTCTCCAGTGTCAAAGGCAGATAATGCCTAGTTGTTGTTCCACAACAAATGAAACCGGTTCTCATTCTGCCACCCATTCCTTGAAAATTGAATGTGCATGAATCCCTGAGATTTCTAATTACTTTACTGCTGCATCTGTCTAAAAATTACTTTGTAGGGGACAAGGTTCTGTGCAAATCAGAGTTTTGGATCCTCCTAGTATTTGACCATAGATGGGATGCATTTAACCTAACTACATATATTTTAAAGCAACAGATACTCTGTCATGGAAACAAAGAGCTGTCAAAATGGGAGGAGCAGCAACTGATATCTTTAGGAAAGTTTGCATCAGTAAATGTGTACTTGATCTGGTAGTTTTGCCCTGATAGAGGTACTTAATTTGTTGACTAATCAGTTCTGTTAATTTGCTGATCTCATTGGTTGTCAGTGACAAATATTAATACTAGGATTTTTCTTTTCTTTACCAGCAACATCCGTTTTTCACCCTACATGAATCCAAAGCAACAGACGTGGCATCTTTTGTAAAATCGATTCTCGGAGACTAAAAGCAATGGACTCAATCAGTTGACCCTCCTGTGAACTGGTGGGTTTACAGGGTGAAGCAAGTTCACTAAAGCGCCAATAGAAACTCATCTTTGAGATAATTCAACCCTGCCTCTCAGAAGGTTTTTTTTCTCCCCATTTTCTCTTTTTTTCCCCCTCCAAAGGGGGCCTTGGAATCTATAGTATAGAATGAACTATCTAGATGGATGAAATATGATAAAGGCTTAGGACTTGAAAAGGTGATTAAATATTTAATGACGTGTCATATGAGTCCTTAAGCTTTTCAGACGTCTCTTGTTCTTTGCAAAATGAATGCATTGGCCCTGGTAAAAGGTGCTACCATAGTGATGAATTGTTAAGTAGATTTGTAGTTTGTCCCACTTATTATTTTAATATTTATGTTTTAGTGCTTCGTTGAAAAGATTCCATTTTATGCAAGGAGGGAGAGACTAAAGATGAGGTTGGGTTGGCAGTATTTATAGGGTTTTTATTTTTTAAGTTCAGTCATGTCTGTGGTCCAGAAGAAATTATTTAATATGCATCTTTAAGAGTATTATAAAAGTATCAACCAGGAGCTCTTGTGAAATATCTGTTCCAGTTGTTGCGGCTGCTTCCATGTTCCTAAATTTCTGCTCCATCCTGGGTAATAACCACATATTCTGGTGAAGTGGCAAGGTATCCTCGTCCTACTCTTTTCCCAGCTTTGGAAAACGTACAATCACTTCTATCACAGCTCAGAGTCATAGACTTGGTTCTCTTGACATTTGTGGCATAGGATTTAGGGAATGTGATTTGTGATGTGATTTTTATATTGCCTTTCTATCCTTCTGTGTGTGTGTATGTGTGTGTGTATTTGATAAATCACAAATTCGGCTAAATGGCTTTATCAATAACATCTATATTTAATAAGGAGGACATTTGTCAGTCCTGAGGCAAAATATGTCAAACCACACAGAGAATCAGTGCCTTCCTCTGCTTTTGCCCCTCCTGTAGAGTATAAGCCCCCAAGGATTGCCTCTGTAGTTAACGCACTTTTGCTTTGTTTTGGTTTTTGTTTTCTGTTCAATGAAAAAGCCTTACTAAAAATGGAAGGGCTGCAGTAGAAGACATTAAAGGGCGTTAGTAATTCCTGTATCAGGTGAGATGATAATGGGAAGGGTTGAATGAGTTCCCAGGAATAGACTGCCACATTTCCACAGGCTGTGTTCTAGGTACATTTCTTCAGCAGTGGATGGCTCCACCGTGGTGGATTCCTAGCAGGCTGCCAAGGCAACAGAAGCTCTTTCTCATGGCCAAGTACTCCCTTGGGTTCTCTGACTTGGGGCTCTAGCCTCCTCGAAAGGTCACGGAGGGAAGTGATCCACAGGGAGAATACAAACTGCTAATAACCAGGAAGCCTTGCTTTTGAATATTGTGCTAATACCAGGCTATTCTTGCAGGACAAGGGCAGAGGATTTTTATTTAAAAAGAAAGAAAGAAAGAAAGAAAGAAAGAAAGAAAGAAAGAAAGAAAGAAAGAAAGAAAGAAAGAAGGAAGGAAGGAAGGAAGGAAGGAAGGAAGGAAGGAAGGAAGGAAGGAAGGAAGGAAAGGAAGGAAGGAAGGAAGGAAGGAAGGAAGGAAGAAAGAGAGAGAGACCCTGTTTCTCTCTTTGCCTTAAGTTCACAGATAGGGATTGAGCAATCCCTCTTTTTTCCCTTTTAGATTTCAAAATGCAATCCTATCTTTTTCTCGGCACTTTCTTCTTGTTCTTAAGCCCATCTCAGTGCAGTTGCCCAGAGTATGGCTCATCTATACACTTCTTCATCTTCAGCTCCAAGACATATCTATTTGATAAACATCAAATTCATCTGCTTTGATGCTACCTCTGTCCTCATCTTTTTCCAGCCAGAAAAAGCATGATCCCAGTGATGATGGCCATTCACTTTCCTACCCTTCTTTCTAAATCTGGAAGTTTCTCCCTTTGATACTGAGAGAGAGAAAAAAAAAATCAAAACCACACGCATCCATCTTCTGAAAAAAAGACAGCAGAAAAAAAAATCTGAGGCCATTTCAATACAGCATTGGGTGAAATAACTAAAGCTAAATACCTTTCTGGTCTGGGTCCAATTATTCTCACTTCTTGTTCAGTATGGCTTCTGCTTTGAAATATGCTTAACCAAGTGTGTTTCTTGTGTGTATACCTCTCCAGTCTGTGAGCTCAGGGCCTGACTTGCGAAACGATCGTATTGGCGGAGAGAGTTAGTCAATATTTCTCCACCCTGGGGCACACGTATCCTTGGGAGCTTGGGAGCATGACGAATGCCAGGGTCCCAGAGACTCTAGTTTAACAGGTCAGGGTAGGACCTGGGAAGTGGTATTTTTTACCAACCACTCATGTGACTCTGACGTGCAGCAGGGTTGACAACGCTGGTCTACTACCCCCTCAAGAGAGGGTTGGAATACTGATTTGAGATCTGAGGTATCTTTTCCCTGCAGAAGTGACATGCTGCATGGTGATTAGGGTATCCTGTGTACTCAAGGAGAATGCCCCAATAGCCTTACAAACCTACATTTTAGAATTTTTTTTAAAGAACTGTGTTATAAGTTCTCAACAACTAATTGAAATATAGAGATGCATAAACTGTATTTCAGTGGATACAAGTTGGGAGTCGCCTGTATATACGTGTGTGTGTGTGTGTGTGTGTGTGTGTGTGTGTGTGTGTGTGTAGAGAGAGAAAGAGAACAAGCAAGAGACAGAAGATGTTCCTATCAGGGATGATGCTCAAAGTATTTAATGTGCGACGAGCATGGAACATTGACTATTGGCCCTGTCTATAACTGTCAGTGTTTTAGAAAATTAATACATCTCTATAAAAGAGATCATGCTCTTTTTCCCCCAAAGTGTATTTGTTTTAGTCTGAGATGATCATCCACAGTATATATTATCATCATGTTTATAAAGATATCCATCTCTCTATAGATTGTTGATTTCAGAGGTGTGCCAACAGTCATGTGAATGGCTTTTCAGACAGCTGCCATATACGTGTATGTATCAGTGAGTACTGCTCTTCAGAGTAACTACCTTCAGGATTATTTATATGAATAATGCTACTTCTCTTTCAGAACAAGCTTCAGCATCCATTTCCTCCCCACACATATAACATGTAGAACCCACGTTTCATAATTACTCCTTAGTTTTTTTTTTTTACAAAAAATCCTTACCAAGTACTTTCCTCTTTGTTTTACCCACCTTATTTATCAGACTTAGTACTAAATTGTATCTGACAATTTCTAGAAGTCAAATTTGCCCTCAGAGCTAAAGTTTTACCGTTAAAACTTTTTCATGTCTTTTATAAAGACCATGCAAGGGGCATATAAATTCGTTGGAGCTGGTGGTCAGATCTAAGAAAATGAATTAAACCTCTATTGTGCTGGGGATTTTGCCTTCCTAATGCCTATCTATGACTTGAATGGAGATTTCCTAGCTTAAAGGAATCTTCCATTTTTACTGAATTAGGAAGTAGGAGGTGAAGTTATCAACTGGACCCCTAAACATTTACATATTCAGATGGAAAAATGCCAGAGTAAAATCTAGGAAGAGTAAGTTACCAAACCTGATAGAATAGGAAAAAAAGACATTTCACTCTAGAAGGGCCACGTTCCTTTTGTCAAGGGTGTGTGTGTGTGTGTGTGTATGTGTGTGTGTGTGTGTGTGTAGCACTGTTAACTACGTTAAAGATACTCTCTGGTTTTATTTGGCTTTCATTGGGGGTACTCCGGATTGCTTTGAAACTCTGTTGAAAGCTAGGACCTTTTCCCTAGGAAAATGTACATTGTATATGGAACACACAGTTTTGCAAACTTTTTTTGTTGTGTGGAAGGTAAGTAGAGTATCATCTCTGGGATTAATAACCTCTGCTCTGTAGAATGTGGACTGTGGCACCCCAGACCAGGGATTGACAGGATTTTTCTATAAAGGGACGGACAGTAAATATTTCTGGATTTGTGTGCCATGCAGTCTCCATTGCCACGACTAGTCTGGATGAGCATGGCGCTGTGTTCCAAGAAAACTTCATTTACAAAATCAGGCAATGGGTCAGATTTGACCCACAAGCCATGACTTGCCAATACCTGTTCTAGACAGTTAACTACAAAACTGCAATTGATTGATCCTGTGTATAGAGTTCTTCCATTTAGTGAGTATTTAGCTCAACTGCTGTTGAGGGAGACTAGGAAGATGGACATAGGAAAATGAATTCTGAAAAGATGGGGACTATTCCGTTGCATAAAAATAGCCCCTTCGTTTTCTCAGGTAAGTATTCTTGCTCTGGAAGCTAACGGAACAGTTTTTTCAGCCTAAATTGAGCTTCCACTTTTTGCATTTCCATGCAATAACTCACTTTGTAACCTGGAAATAAAAGGCACACTACTCCTAGATGTTAACTGTGTTCTTGTCTCTTAGCTTTGCATTTTGTTCCTTTTTTGTGGTGTGATTCACGTGCAAGGAGAATCATGAACCCAGACATTAATCATTTGGTTTTCTTTTTCCCTGAACTGTATTAGGGAAAAATTTGAGAATCTGGGAGACCATACTAACCTTAGAAGTCAAAGGCAGATAGAATTCTTAGAATCTTTCAGTTCATCCACCTCATCTATTAGGCTGTCTTTTTTGGGAGGGGTGGCTATCTTTTAAGAAAGAATAGATTGGGATCAAAATACTTGTTCTTGGGGAGGCTTAAATCTAGGAGACATAGACTTAGCCACTGAGTACTGTCCCTAGACAGAGGAAGGCTGCTTTATTTTACTCCTTTTTAAAAAAATCATCAGTAAATTACCGTTTTAAGGGGCCTATGCAAAATGCCTCCTTTCTGATGTGACCATCTTGAATTAGCCAGCCTTGCTTGAATTTCTGGGCCCCATACCTCTAGAGAAAGCTTGGCTTTCTCTATGGGACCAGAACAACTATATAATTTGCTTTGTCTTCTGTCAGTAATTATCCTCTTTACTGTACAGAAGGCTAAACAAACAACTGCCTGACAGTTACCTAAGTTATCTCTATTTTCTTCTTCCTGAACAGAACAACACATCTTCCTTAAAGCTTATAGTCTCTTTATTACTCAGAGACATTTTTTTTTTTCCTGCTCCATCATTAGGAAAACATAAATTATACTTAGAATGACACCTGGAAAATCCTTAAAAGAGAGCACATTTAAGGATCTGATTCGGCAACTTACCTAAAAGAATGTTTTCTCTTCACCTAGGGAAACAAAACCTGAATTCCAGAGCCTTCAAAATGAAATTATCCTCCTGGGGGAAGCACATTGCCACCAAATACATCACTTACCACCTGTTCCTGGTGTCTGCAAAGAAGAAGTGTTATTTTCCTGAGGTTTAGAGAGTCACTGTTTACAGCTATACAGATATCATCCTACCACTGCAGGTTTTCTAATGGAGCCATTTGGAATCAAGACTTAAGTTGGGGTTTATCTTTTCAGTTCCTGACCCAAACTTTTTTTTTTTTTTGTCTTTTTAGGGCCACATCCACAGCATATGGAGGTTCCCAGGCTAAGGGTTGAATTGGAGCTACAGTTGCCAGCCTACACCACAGCCACAGCACTGAGGGATCCAAATTGCTTCGGCGACCTACACCACAGCTCATGGCAATGCCAGATCCTTGACCCACTGAGCAAGACCAGGGATCGAAAGCACATCCTTATGGATGCTAGTTGGGGTCGTTAACTGCTGAGCCACGACGGGAACGCCTGACCCAAACTCCTTTTGCAAGCAAAATTTCTCTAAAGGCGTTTGTTTTGTATCTGAGGTGAAGAGGACAGGGTCTAAGTGAAAACATAAAGCAAGGTCAAGGGCCTTGTGATAGGGATTCTTTTTTTTTTTTTTTTAAAAGAAACCAATAGCACCTCGTAACACAAACATGTGATGATTTAAAAATATCCAGCCTAGTTCCCTTGGACTGTCAGTATCTTGACATCGCCTGCATTGTCATCTGAACTAGAACACTGAGCCCTTTATTCCTGAAAGTTTACAGTGAGATCGTGGGAGATTTGCATTATATTTCTTTCTTATAGTAGTCAGTAGGGACAGATTTCTCTGTGGGCAGTTAATCTTGATACACATGGGTTTTGCCCAGGTTACACTTCTGCATTTCCGGGGCTTAAGGTTCTCTTTCTAGAAATGAAGCTAATGATTTTATGACTTTGGGACTGAGTTCAGGGAAAGCATGGGACAGTTTAGACACTTACTTGTGTCTTAATCTAGGAAACAGAACTTCCTAAGCAATCCCCAGGCGTTGTGGCTTCCACCGGACCATCACAATAGTTCCTGTTTTCTTTGATTGCATTTGGTTGCTATTCCCCTGCATTTTACAGATGACCTTTGATATATTTTCATATATCAAAAGTCAGAATCAACACTTTTGCATTAGTCTTCTTGCCTGCATGGATTCTGTCTGTTGTTCTCAGACCTTGAAACTGTAAGGGGAAGCTAAGAGAACTTTTAGGAAACCCTAATTTGAAATACAAGACCTTTTAATAAAACTTCCATTTAGTCTTTAAAGAAGAGCAGCTGGGTTGGCTATATCTTCCTCTGAAATCATATTCTGTAGTGGCCAGAAATGAACAATTAGCGTCATTTGGTTACTACTAATGTTTGTATTGGAACCTGTACGCTATTTCAACAGAGCAAGTCAAGCCACCGCCTTAGGGGATTCACTGGACTTTGGCGTTTAAGGCTGAATAGTAATGTGAAATTATGTCTGGGGGCCAGCAGAAAAGATAAATGCAAAGGACAGTGCTAAAGAAGGAAGAGCAACCTGATAAAAGAGGTAGACAGGTATATCCGTTAATTTATTTTCAGTATTACCGTAAAGGTGATCTTCTATGGGAAAGCCCTTCAAAAAGCCAACCTTTTAAAGTTTTTCTTAAAAATACTGCACTATAAGAAGATTCAGTGAGTTGTATGGATTTGGATATCAGGACAATTTCTCTTATTTCCCTAGTACCAACTGGCTTTACAGAAACCGTTTTTAAACTGATGGCACCCAAAAAGGTGTAAATGATTAGGTGATAAAGTATTTTGAGAGTATACAACCCATCTATCAGCTGCCTCCTGGGTAAAGAAGAACGAACACAACAAAGCCCCCTAATGTTTAGTTCTGGTGCCAAACATTGTCAAGAAAGGTGGACACCAAAGGTTACATGATGAGCATGCTTTTTTTTTTTTTTTCCCCCACCATGTAGAGAACTATGAATGTCTGTGGACACACACTACAGGTCTTTACCAGAAGAGCTAGCATTTATAAGTAAAAAAAAAACAAAAATAAACAAAACACTCAAAAGGTAGTTTGAATGTTCAAAAGCAGTGGAAGTGTGAAAGAAGTAGTGGTCTTATTTTTTTTTCTTCTTCTGATCTCAAGTTGCCTGTGCTATCCTAATAACTCGGGGATGTGAGAGTTACGGGCACAGAAGGTTTTCCAGACTATGTTCACTGGTGCTTCTGGAGGGGGGGGTCTCTTGGCCTGCAGAGAAAGGGAAGTGAGTGTGATAAAGCTCAACCTTGCCTGTCTGAAACCCCTGTCAAACTCCAATCAGAATATTTGGTTACCAATATTGTTCCCTTCAACTGGAAGTCTCTATGGCCATGAAAGTCTTGGGGACCTAAGATGAAATGACAAATTGAGGATCCTAAACAGCCCAAGAGTCTGGGGAATGCTGTATCCAACAGTATCTGTGTGTTCCTGCCTTTTGCTGTACAGACTATGCTAACAGGGCTTGGAGGCAGAAGGGCTAGAAGTGAGGGTCATTTGTCTTCATTTTTGAGCACAAATCATCTGAAAGAAAACACAAAAATCGATCTGTGATGGCCATGCAATATAGATCCGTAAACTGGTTATTGTTTTAATGTGGTTGAGAATAACCTGATCTCACTGCCAAGGAAGTGATGTGACTGGGCTCCTGATGGGTAGTGGAGTTTCCATATTTCTACATTTGCAGAAGCAGGACGTGTACCTTTTGTTCCCTGACATGTATGAAACAGTAAGACTCTTTTGGACAGTTTTGGCACAGAGAAGGGTATGATCTGAGACTCAAGGTAACAGTCACCATCGCTGAATTTTACAAAGGATACGGGTGTAGAATAATAAGGGCCCCTAGGTTAGCCTGTTGGAAGCTAAAAACCAAGATAGTTAATCTTTCCTGAGGGGAACACAAAAGAATGCTTAGACATCCAATGAATCATATCAGGTGCCTTCTACACATCATAAAGAGGCTGGTGAATTCTCATAGTGGGATGTTTGCTACTGAACCAAACTGAACCGGGGCGGGGGAGGGGGTTCACAGCGGTCACTTTAGAACACTATTTGTGTCAAAAAGCTACGTTTGACAACAGTCTGTAGAGTTCTCAGCCAATCTCTGTGTGAAAGCCACCCAAGGTTAAGAAAATTCAGATGATTTATGTCATATCCCTGTGTTTGATTTATCCTCTAATGTCAACTTTACTTTCTGAGTGGAGTGATTTTTCTATATGAACTTAAATGATGAAGTGATGTGTTAATTTTATTAAAGGTATTTTTAGAGGAAAAATGTTTGCCTTAGGTAATTAACTTCCACAATTGGGACATATCTCCTACTACACAGAATCAGCACCTTGGGCCACTTAAAGGTGAAAGAGGTGTTAGGGATGCAGTTCAAACTGTTTATTTAAATACATGAACATTTTTCTATATATCGTGAAAAAATGGATGAGACGCTAGATATATAATTACTATATGGAATTGAACTTTACAAGAATTTTAGTATGAGAGGTGGGGTTCCCCAGCTTCCTTTATGCTCTAGTTTTATTGCTGAAAATGCTGCTTCCCTTGATTAATCTGATCTTTGAATGGAAAAACAAAAAAACCCTCTTTTTTTCTTACCTTGTGTGAATTATATGCTAGACCTTTTTATTTGTAAATGTGATTGATTGTTTTCTGGTGTCGCACCTCCAATTTGTCTTTAAGCCATGTTTATTGTAAAGACAGCTGTTGGGCAAATGGAAACATGCCTGATCTTTACAATCCCTTGATGCTAGAATGAAGTAATTCCATGTGCTAGGCAGGAAGCCCCGCGCTCTCTTCCTGGAACCTGAAGTAATTCTGAAAGGAGATCGGATAGGCTGTGCACCCCTGTCCTTCGAAACCCGTCTCCAGCGCTGTGTCTCTGGAGACTGCGAAACAGGAGAATGGCCTGCAACTTGTGGACTGGACTCCCTCATCCGCCCTGCCGTGGATAGCACGCTGCTACCTTCCCCTGGTACAATTCATCTCTTCTTCATGGATCGCTATAGCTTTTATGGCTGAGGCAGGCTGAACTCCATGTGGAATTCATGAGAAGTTCATAAAGCAAAGACCTCTGAAGGATGTGGGTAGAATGCTTCCAGGCCTTTGGGGTGCATATTAAATCTGTTTTGACCTTGGGAACTTTTCACTTGTGAGCTGCAGAAGGAGAGCTGAAGGAGCGGGTATATCCTCAAACCTGTTTTCCCGTGTGGAATTGTATGGGGCAGCTTCCTTAAAGGGAAAACACTCCTCACCATTGTATGAGGGAGAGGGGCATTATGAGTATCAACTGATAACTTCCAGTTAAATCTCCGGTATTGTATTCAAAAATACCTGTGTTGTGGGGAAATGTGCCTTTGGTTGTCTTTACCTTATTAGCTTTGGTGGCCCCTATGTATTTTCATTGTAGCTTAGCTTTCCTGTTATCCAGGTTGTGTGCATTGTTGTTGTCGTTTTTTTTTTTGTTTTTGTTTTTTTCCTTTTGAACTACTGCTCACTGTCATTGGTGATGTTATCTCAAAATCTTGGCACCAAGGAAATAGCTTATGCACAGGATTTGAGGCAGATGCAAGTGTTAGCAGTGATGCAGGTTTTGTCTTAATAGCGTTATTGGAAATATACTGAATCGAGGGATAATGTGGCTTTAAAGAAATCACTGCTGTTTTTCACATCAGGAGAAGCCACCTGTCCTAGGTCCTTATTCTAGAAAAATACACCTTTTCATGCAAGTATTGATGGGCATATTTAATAGCCTGGATGATTGGTTTCCAGCAGTCAAAAAATAAGGAATTATCATCATTGCCAAAGGCATGAGTGATTTTGTATTAGATAGGTCATTTAGTGGTGAAATTTCCAATCAGCGTTATCTTGTAAGCGGTGCAACTTTTAATTTACTCCCCTCTTTTCTGATCTAAGAGCACAGTAGAGGAAGGGTCAGGCTCTGATGTGCCAGGAAATAGTTCTCTGAATCTGTGTTTTTGACCAAGGAAACAGCTGAGATGTTGAACTGCGTGATGGTTACGTGGTTCCCGTTGGCGATCGTTCTGGCTCCCCCCTCACCACCTCGAAAGGAAAATGAAATCAGGAGATTAAGTCAAACTTGGACTCCTCTGTGGATGAGGAGCTGACACTTTGATTTCCTATCTCAGGATATTCTTCAGTTTCATACTGCTGCTGAGGAGGAAGGAATGAGCTATAGACACTGTAACTGGTCTCTGGATGTTTGTGCTTTGTGTGTGTAAGACTTCACACCGAGGGTGTTGTGTTCTACGTTGTATCAACCTATGAACAGACTCAAACAACAATTTGAAGATGCGGAAGTCAGTGATGATGGAAAAAGACACCCCACCACCTCTTTCTGTCCGAGTGCTTGCTATGATGTTCATGGCAAAGAACATATGTCTTCAGGAGCCAGATGTCCTCGAAAGAAATGGTGTGTTGATCTCATAAGAAAATGTACAACCAATAAAAGACATTTTAAAAAGTGCAGCGAGTCTGTATACTAATTGAGTTGTTCGTGGAAATCCGTTGTTCCAGACATGCTGCTATCGTGTGCAAAAGCTCTGCAGGTAAAAGCTTTGCTGGAACTATACAGTCTCTTGTTCTTCTGCACTATCCCACTTCCAAAACATAATGGAACCAAAACCTAACAACAGCATCAGGGTCTTGAAGACTCGTGAGAAAGTCATTTCATCTGTAGTGAACTTCAGACTCCATATTCTTAGAGGTAATATTCCCAGGGTAGAAGGGAAGGCCAGTATTTCATTACTAAAATCAGATGGCTTGTGGCGGGGATGAGTCCAGATGGCTTAAATGAAAAGATTAAGATAAACACTTTTTGGCCTCCATGTGTTCCTGACACTGAACTGTTAGGCCATCTAGTTATGTGGGTTTTTCCTGGACCTATTCGTAATATATATAATATCAGGGAATTTGTTTTACACCATTGGGCAAGTGCTGCGATGCAGCTGTTCTAGGAAAGAAAATGGTATTACAGGTAAATATGGTTGGGTCTTCAGAGTTCTCTGATTTCTCTTATAAATGGAGTAATTAGACCTAATTGACTTGTGTCCACATTAATCCAGTTTAGAGTTGCTAGAGCTTATTTTTTTAATTATTGGGTTTTTTTTTTTTTTTTTTTTTTTTTTTTTTTTTTTTTTTTTTTTTTTTTTTTTTTTTTTTTTTTTTTTTGGTTTTTAGGGCAGCACCCGTGGCATATGGAAGTTCCCTGGTTAGGGCTTCAGTCGGAGTTATGGCTGCTGTCCTACACCACAGCCACAGAAACGTGGGATTCCAGCTGCGTCTGCGACCTACACCACAGCTCACGGCAACACCGCATCCTTAACCCACTGAGCAAGGCCAGGGATCAAACCTGCAACCTCATGGTTCCTAGTCGGATTCGTTTCCGCTGTGCCACAACGGGAACTCCTAAATTAGAGTGTAGTTGATTTACAATATTGTGCCAATTTCTGTTGTATAGCAAAGTGACCCAGTCCCTTTTTCTCTCTCATACGTACACACATACAATACATTCCCTTTCTTATATTCTTCTCCATCATGGTCTATCCAAGCTAGGACTTCATTACTTATCCATTCTGAATGTAACAGTTTCATCTACTAACCCCAAACTGTCAGTCCATCCCACTCCCTCCCCCCTCCCCCTTGGCAACTATAAGTCTGTTCTCTATGTCTGTGAGTCTGTTTCTGTTCTGTAGGTAGGTTCACTTCTGCCATATCTTAGATTCCACATATAAGTGATATCATATGGTATTTGTATTTCTCCATCTCACTTAACATCGCTTAGTAGGTCACAGATGCGGCTTGGATCTGATGTTGCTTTCCAAGTTATGACATGGACATCTTATGTCAATTAATACAGATGGCAGCATCATTTTTAATGGCTGATAATATTCCAATACATACATACATGCATATTTAACCACTTCTATTGGTAGAATTTTTGATTATTTTCTTTTGTTAAACCCCCTATTCCTACATATTTATACATGAAGCTGATTGTCTTAGATTTTTTTTTTTTTTTGTCTTTTTAGGGCCACACCTTTGACATATGGAAGTTCCCAGGCTAGGTGTCACATTGGAGCTATAGCTGCCGGCCTACACCACAGCCACAGCAACGTCAGATCCAAGCTGCATCTGTGACCTACACCTCAGCTCACAGCAGTGCCAGATCCTTTAACCCACTGAGTGGGGTCAGGGATCAAAAGCACATCCTCATGGATACTAGTTGAATTCTTAACCTACTTAGTCACAATGGGAGCTCCCAGAAGCTTTAAAGAGCTGACAGACCTCAAAAATCTTCCCCAGTGCTGAATATCAACAAAGGTTTCATTTGCCTCAACACAGTTCTCTCCTTCCATTATTGTGGTGCTCACCCCTCTTCATGTTCAGCCTTAAACAAAGAGATCAGACTTGCCTGGCAATAAACCCATATTAGAACTTTGTAGTGCCAGGGCCTGCCCATGCCATGGTGTCCTGATGGTCCTGAAGATATATTTCTTGAATGGGTTGGAATGTAAGATATATCTTTCGCAAATATCCACAAAGGAAGATATCTGCACAAGCCACTTAAAGAAAAAGTACAGAGCGTAGGGACAGGGAACAAGAACTTGTCTCTCAGAAGCAAAAGGATGCATTAAAAAAAAAATTTTTTTTTTTGCAGTTTTGGTATTATGCCGTAATAGACAAGAGCAGAATTTCTAGTTGGTCTGGTGGGCACCCACCCATTTAAGAAGACCACATAACTCTCAATGAAGCTAGAACTAGAATTCTATAAACAAAACGAATCATGGCTCACCGGTGGGCACTAGCTCTGGAATCCCTTATCAGATGAGATGTAGCCATGCTGGTTTTGAGACGCTCTGCACTACCCCAGGATTTGCCTTCTGTGACCTAGCTCTTCACAGCATCAGTGCCCTCTCTCAGGAGCCTGCTGACAATGCAGGGCAGGGTGTGGAGGGCAGCATGATCCCCAGGTGATTCACATTCACAATGTAGCTCGAAAAGGAAGAGCGGTCATGGTCTACCCACCTCACCCAGTTCTGGAGTTTCAATGATCAGACCTCAAATGCTCCTGTAATTCTTTCGACATTTACCTCATGTTACAGACAAAGTATGCCTTAGGAAGTGATAATCAGATTTAAAAAGCAGAATATCTATATTGGATGGAGGAATATATATGTCAAAGTATATTTAAATATATCAGCACACTGATGTTTGGATAAATGCAGGTTCCTTTCTTTTCATTGCAGGATTTTTGAAAAGAAGTATTATAAAGGGAAAAAATAGCTCTTAGGATTGAATATCTTATGCCAGTTATTAACAAACGTGTGTGCGTGCAGTTTTTTTCCCCCCTTTTTGGCCACACTGGCTGCACATGGAAGTTCCCAGGCCAGAGACTAATCTGAGCTGCAGCTGTGACCTATGCCATAGCTGTGGCAATGCCAGATCTTAAACCCACTGAGCCAGGCTGGGGATTGAACCCTCACCCTCACAGACAACACTGGATCCCCAGCCCACCATGCCACAGCAGGAACTCCAACAAATGTGTTTTATAGATTCCAAATGGAAAGTTGCTTTAGGGATGCAGAGCACTGCATAGGCTTCATAGTAAAGGAGGTGGTTGGCGATCATGAAGTTTAGAGAATGAACCTAAAAGAATTCTGCTTCCAAACTCCCAATCTCTGAATAGACTCCTGGTCTTATCTGGGCCTGAATGCACCTCACCTTGGGTTTCCTTACACTGACAGTGTAGTCAGAAACTTCCCTGGCAAGGAGTAGCTTTCTGTGTTCCCAGGGAGGCAGACTCCACATTAATGCTGCTTGCCTGAGAGTAGTTAGCTGAGCTCAAGGCAGTTTACTTTCCTGCATTCTAAAGTAAGCCTGTGGACTGGGAGGCAAAGGGTTGTCCTTAGACAAGAACTTGCTAAACCACTTGACCTTTTCAACAGCTGCAGAACTGTTTATTGAGAACACGCCATCTCTCTTGGCTCCTCCAATTTGGCAGCCAGGAAAGTCCAGTCAGTGACATTGCGTGCTTTAGAAAACTTCTGAACAATTCACAACTTTCACCATAAAGTGGCTAAATTGGTCTCGCTCGTCAGATAGTGATCTTTGGAGAGGTTATCCTCTCCTTGACTCCTTTGCTGGAATCCACAAAAACACCGAATCACCAGAGCTGCTGATTCCCTGAACTATCAAGAAGAGACTAGGTCAGTTGCAAGACACAGGGCAAGTGGCAATGTCTGCTTTCCAAGAGCAAAGAACATGAATTCTGTTCATGTACATGAACCATTTCTCGAAAATTAAGGAACCAGTGAGTCCTAATGTAGCTTATCTGAAAATGATTGTGGGCAAAAATAATATATGATTCATGACATACTTTTGCAGGATAAGCTGAGTTGAACTATGACTTGATAATGCTAATAAAATGGGTGACGGATTATTTTAAAATAGTGAAGGAAGTTGTGAAGCAACTAAGCAAGAGATGGAGCTTGAGTCGGTATGGAAACAAGGAGGATGGCTCCAGGTTGGAGCCACATCGGCTATTTAAAATCCTGGCTCCACCACTTACTAGCTGTGTGACCTTGGACACATGTCTTCAACCCTCTGTCCTTCAGTGTACTCCTTCTTAAAATGGAAATAATAATAGGACCTACTTTAGAGAGTGCTTGTGAGAATTAAATGAAATATAGCCTGTAAAGTACTTAGTCCAGTGTCTGTCACGCTATTATCACTCAATAAGTTGTTCTTAATGTTACACTCCGAACACACCCTTTTTCTACAAATACAATTGAACAAAAGTGCATATAAAGTAAAGTAGGAAGGTATTTAGACCATCTAGTCCAGTGCGTCATAATAATACTTGGCCTGTGTTTGCTGAACATGAAGGAATACACACTGAGGCCAGATCTCAGCATCACAAATAAATGTGCATATTTCTCAGTTTGCAAACCTTTGTTCATCTCCTCACCTCAGAGAGAAAACCAACATTTTTACTGCCGCAAACTCTGCTTTATGAGATTAAAACTGTGACATAACTGCTTTTGAAATGGCAAATCCAATGTATACTGAAAGAAATTTTCAAGGTATTCAGTAAGATTGAAAAAATATACAGCAGAAAAAAAGGCAGGCTCCATATACTTGCTGATTTTTCTTTTTAACAACAATTAGGCTCCATGTAACAAAATACTACTGATGGCTGGAATATGCTCTAAATACTGAAGATGTATAAACAACTTGAAATAATTTCTTTGCAATTTATCAAATACTTGAGAAAGCATTCCATGTGACTAGAGACCTTAAAAAACATACATTAAAAGAATCTGAAGTATAACTGATTTACTATATATTAGTTTTAGGCGTTCAGCAAAGTGATACAGATACATATATACATATTTCCGGATTCTTTCCCATTATATATTATAAGATATTGAATATAGCTCCCTGTGCTAAATAGTAGTTCCTTGTTGTTTATTATCTATTTTATATATAGTAGTGTGTATATATTAATATCACTCGATTTATCCCTTACCCCTTTTCCCCCTTTGGTTACCTTAAGTTTGTTTTCTATGTCTCTGAGTCTACTTCTGTTTTGTAAATAACTTCATTTTTGTTATCATTTTTTAGATTCCACATATAAACTATATCATATGATATTTGTCTTTCTCTATCTGACTTACTTCATTTAGTGTGATAATCTCTAGGTCCACCTGTGTTACTGCAAATCGCATTATTTCATTCTTTTTTATGGCTGAATAATACTCCATTGTACATATGTACCACATATTCTTTATCCACACACCTGTCGACGGACACTTAGGTTGCTTCCATGTCTTGGCTATTGTAAACAGTAATGCTATGAACACTGGGGTGCATGTATCTTTTTTTTTTTTTGGCTGTGCCTGCAGCATATGGAAGTTCCTGGGCCAGAGACTGAATCCATGCCACAGCAGTGATCCAAGCCACAGCAGTGGAAATACCAGATCCTTAACCCATTGAGCCACCAGAGAACTCTGTATGTATCTTTTTGAGTTAGAGTTTTCTCTGGATAACTGTCCAGAAGTGGGATTGTGGGATCATATGGTAACTACATTTTTAATTTTTAAAGGAATTTTCATAGTGGCTGCACCAACTTACATTCCCAATAGTATAGGAGGGTTTCCTGTTCTCCACATTTATTATTTGTAGACATTTTGATGATGGCCATTCTGAGGTAATACCTCACTCTAGTTTTGATTTGCATTCCTCTAATAATTAGTGATGTTGAGCATCTTTTCACACGCCTGTTGGCTGTCCGTATATACACTGTTATTCTACCTCATTCTTAGAGAAAGCTCCAAGCATATGTCAGCGGGAAGCATGTGATTTTTGATGCCATCCAGACCTGGGATTGAATCTCAGCTCTGCTGACTGCTAGCTTTGGGGTCTAGGAAAATTTCATGAACATTCTAAGACTTAGTTCCCTCTATGAAAAAAGGGGGAAAACAGTAAGAATGTTACCGGGAGTGAGCACGGTACGGATATGAAATAAAGAATCTAGCACAGTGCCTGGCATACACAGATAGTCCTTGTTTTTCTGTGGTGACGTCAGTGACCAGAGAACCAGATAAAGTGAGGACGCAGTTCCCACACACATTTCAGTCATCATAGCATCATGCTGTGTGAGGACTGTCTGCAGTAAAATTTCAGTATGTGATAATTCTATGTAATTTGGATACACTGAAAATGTCAGTAAGAAAGCTTAACCTTTCGCTTTAAAAAGAAACATATCTGAAATGACAATAACATTACGACATTATGACGTAGCATTATTTCATTAAATCCTTACAAGATATCTGCAGACGTGCACCATTGGTGCTCCCAATTTATAGGTGGAGAAATGGTGTCGGATGAAGTCATTGGAGGATGTGACCACTGGTTGACCCCCTAGCTGGACCCAGGCAATCAGAGGCTCCTTGACAACCCCCACCCCCTTCCCCATCCTTGGAATGTATATTCCGTTCACAGACCTACAGTGGGAGCCATTTTTAAGGACGCAGCTTTGAGAGGGTAACGTCTTGTTGAGACCATCAGGACTGAACATGTGACTGAACCCCATTAAAGTCTCTAAATAAACTTTTAAGGCTCTGGCGGGTGGGTATGGAGATCTGGTCTTTCGGCACCCAAGAGAAGCCTCCTATGGAAGTTCCCTTTTTCCTAAACCTGCCACCTCCCAATCTGGAGTGGCTGCCTCTTTCTTCAGGCTCTCCTTACCCTCCGTGTTCGAGCCCAGTTTCAGATTTCACCCGGAAGCTCCCGAGGTTTCAAACAAACCAAGAGAGACCTGTAAGTTCAGTAACTGGACCAAGTTGACACAGCCAAGTGGAGGCGCTAGACATCTGACTCCCCACAGAAGGGGCTGGTCTCTACGGTGTACCTTTTAGATTTGCATTAAAACTAAGGAAATGTTTTTTTTTTTTAACTTTGCTAGACCCTGAGAGTAATTTTTCAGTCTTCCTGTTTTACCAAGGAAACCAGTGTTTTACGTGTGCCCATCGGGGGAATTGGGTAAACTAGGACCTTGGTGCCCTGTGTGATCCAGAGCAGGTAGAGGAAAGAGTTGCAGGCCAAATTCTAGAAGATCCAGGACTGGCCTAGCCAGTCAAACTGCAGGGGCTCTGAAAAGGGGTGGGATGAGGGGAGGCAGGTGGGCAGGTGTCACACCAGTGGGCACGGGGGCAGATCACCAGGACTTCAGCAGCTGGACCAGCTTTAAGGTGGTGCCTTGTTTTGTCAGAGTGGAGTCAGGCAGACTAGAGGTCTGGGTTCTAGTCACTGTTGAGGAAAAGGAGTGCTGGCAGAAATCTAGACTGGTGGACAGAGAACAGAAGGCAGCCCAGGTGAACTGAACCTGTCCCTGTGTGTCTGATCCCTTATAAGGATTGCAGTGAAGCAGACTATGGGGCTGAGGGTCAGGGAGAGGCAAGCTGTAACTCAGCAGTCACCATGGCAGGACCACCAGGTTTGGGAGTAGGGCTGTAACCAATCCCCCTGTGAGAAGGTGTGCAGAGAAGCCAAATGCACCAGAGGCTACTCAGCTGGTTTTTCTGCTCTTTAGATTGGTGGGCTGCACCTGAACCATAAGGTAAAAAGGATTGGTGGATCCAACTAGAAAAACAGAGGTTAAGGGGGACTGGGAACCAGAGCCCATCATCTTGGTCTTGGGCTTGCAGCACTAGAAATTTCTATTTCCTAGCTTGAGGGGATGAATGATCCTTCACGCACCATGTGGAAAGTGTAGATCAAGGCGTTTGGGAGGAAGAGATCTCAGATCACTTGTTCTTCACTTTCAGAAACTCCTTAAGCGAGGTCCAGGAGGGGGGGCCACTGCCTTGCAAGGGGGTTTACCCTCTGGGGTTTGTTAGTAGGCACCTTATCTGTGCCATTCAGATGGAACGTGAAAAGCCAGGCCTACGTTTTGAAACCAGTGGCTGTAGAGCATATAAACTGCTTTCATTCCCCAATTCAAAGGAGAAAAAGAAGTTCATTCTTTAAGAGCCATGTCAGAGACGAATTCTACCATCATTCAGAAATGCAATCATGCTTCACGGCTGGAAAAATACCCCTTTTGCTCCTTTAAACTGTTACAGGGATGGCCATTTTCTAACATCAGGTTGAAAGATTTGGGACAAGAGAGGGTGGTAGTAGAGCTCAGCCTTCCCAAATATATATACAATCCTGTCCTGATGAATACAGAAAAAATCTTCTCTGTCATACATAGTCTGACACGAAGTGAATGAATGTCTCCTGTGGTCAGAGTAAGTTATGGAAAATGTAAAGTTAATATCTTTTGCATGTGACCAGAAAGCTCATTCAGAGCTAAATGATAGCAAACATTTACTAGGTGTCTGTGGGGTGGACAGGCAGGGAGAGGTGGGAAGATGTGGTTGGGAAAAGATCCATTGAAACTCCCCATTTACCTTTTGTTAATCTGTAAAAGACTTTTGGCATTCTCCTATGGAAACTTCAGAAGCAGATGGAAATATTTTAAGATGTATGATACACATGGGCCTGTTACATGAATTTCCACTTCCCTTATAAGAGTGCATTCAGGGAGTACATTTTGGATGTGAGCAAAGATTCAAAGGGGAAATAATATTTTATGTTGCAGCTTCAAGGTGGTTTAGGAACAACTGTCTGATTTGCAAACAGTAAACAACACAAAAGCAGTGCTTCTCCCCATTATATTCCATCAGGTAGTTGATAATCCTAACCCTGAGCAAGAATTCAGCAGAGTCAGCAAACCTCTTTTTTTTTTTTTTTCTTTTCAAAGAATCCTGTCTTCCTGTCTTTGGGGGCAAGACATTATCAAGTTTATAGGAAATGCAACAGCCACCTCAACGTATTTTTCATTAGAGAACTAAGTGTGACAGTTTCAAATTGTAAAATTATCTTTGGTAAGATTCCCGATTTCAGTGATTCACAGAGGGTGTAGTGCATTCTTAAAGAAACAGAAAAAGGCTTGTAGGGGTGCATCAGCAGCATGGCCAGGAATAATACCTATAAAATAAAATCGATATGCAGCATGTTTGTGGACCTACGAACAGGGAAATGAGATCACCTTAAAAAGTGTTGAATGAAATTCAGATATACCAATCAATGAATCATGCTCCAGACACTCAGCTTTGTGCATCCATTTGTTCACTTACCAGTAACCCACATCCAGTCTCTTCCTCAACCTGGGTGGGACTTGTGTTCTTTCCATCAACACGCGGGGCCTCATTGGTGCTGAATGGACAGCTCTGGACAGGGTCAGATCAGGCTGTCATGGGTGCTTTGGGACCCATGGGTGGTTTCAAAGGGCTGTGAACACGACAAAATTAAATGCAAAACCATATGAGAAAAAGAATGTATGTATATGCATGACTGAGTCACTTTGCTGTACAGCAGGAATTGGCACAATATTGTAAATCAACTGTAATTTAAAAAAATTAAGTAAAAAAACTCCTAAAATAATTACAAAACTGTATACATGGAATGTAAACACATTTTTATGAGAGGATCCATAAACTTCATAACCCAAAAATAAAACAAAATAAAATGTTATTTTACTCCATTTTCACAGAAACTCCAACATTTATTTAAAATGTTAGTAATGTGACTGATCTCATATCCAGATCAGATAACAAAATGATTTTAAACCGCTAACATCCAAAAATCTTTTAACCCTTTTTTTTTTTCAGCTGCGCCTATGGCATGGGGAACTTCCTGGGCCAGGGATCAAACCTGAGCCACAGCAGTGACCTGAGGCCACAGCATGACAATGCCGGGTTCTTAACCTGGTAGGCCACCAGGGAACCACCATATCCAAATATCTATGTTAACTTTTCCACAGAGTAAAACAAGGTCTCTCTCTGCTCCCTCTACATACATAGGGCTTATAATAGACGTTACAATATTTTTGCTGATCCAAAGGCAATTTATCCCCAAACTTGAAAAAGCTGGAGTGAAAGCAGTAAATTTTTTTTTTGCGGGGGGCACATCTGTGGCATATGAAAGTTCCCAGGCCAGGGACTGAATCCAAACTGTAGCTGTGACCTATATCACAGCTGGGGCATCACTGGATCCTTAACTAGCTGTGCCACAGCAAGAACTCTAAAAGAGGGTAAATTTTGACAAAAGAGAAATCCACCAAAGAGCACAAAATCATTTTCAATGTTTGATTACTGGTATTTCACAGTACACCATTGTAGTTCTTAAAAATATTCATTTTTAATGTGTTTGGTGATTCTGGGAGAAAAAAAACTTTTAATGTTAGGGTATGTTTTGGGGATTCTGAGAAGAGGAATAAGCATTAAAAATTGTGGAGAAGAGTTGATAAATGTTGAACTAACTACTTCATTTTTAAATAGCCAATAAAACCTTCCCCTTAAAATGTTCAGGCATGTTTGGATCAGTCCACATATTTGGCAGTGTTTTATCACTCCATGTTTCCCTTTATCAGTCTCTCAGCAGTGGTGGATCTGTCTAGCTGTTCTCCAGCACTGATGAGCAAACTGTAACTCATAGTTTCCTTCTTGTGCCTGCTCTCTCTACTTAAAATACTGAAATTACTTAACATTTTCATAAAAGCAGATCACACAATGATAAGTTCATAATTCCCCTCCCATCCCTTTCGATATAACATTCTGCTTATGTTCATAAAATGGTGAATGATCAAGCTCTAATACTAAACTCTGGAAGAAAGAAGTTAACTTTACATTGTGGAAGTTTCAATCAAAAGATCCCTTGAGAAGTTGGGAATTCAGGCATCACTGTATCAGTTATAGCTCCATTAAAATGTGCCGTATATACATTTTTTTTTACATTGATAATAGTTATACAAAGAATGCATCTTGGGTCCTCTGAAAAGAGGAGTTTTAACTGTAAAATTTTTGTCACTTGAAAGAGAGAAATTTAAGATAGCCACAAGGGGACAGCAAAATACACTGGATTTCCTTTATGTGCTGAAGCAACAATATTCTGCTATCTGGCTCCAGGGATAGATATATATATTTATATATATCTATATCTATCTATATCTATCTATCTATCTATCTATCTATCTATCTATCTACCTATCTATGTATATATAAGGGTATAAAATGAAGGCAAATCACTAATTGAAGTACCTGGGACATGAGCCATCGTAAGCACTGCCATTGCTGGTAAAAATACAGTGAGACAAATACAGGGGACCGTATTTCCTAGGATAACAATATGTGAGACACCAGCTTTCTGAAAAACTTATAAAAAGCTACTGGGGACATGCACACAGGGCTAAAACCTGGTAGTGGCTGACTGTTCTTCCTAGTGGAGGGTGCAGGTTATGAATTCCTTTCCTCTATTAACACTTCCTTGCACTTAAGCAGAAAATAACAATATGATAAACTGTCAATAAGATTAAATTTTTTTTTTTTTGGTCTTTGGAGGGCCGCACCCCAGGCATACGGAGGTTCCCAGCCTAGGAGTCTAATCAGAGCTATAGCCTCTGGCCTACGCCATAGCCAAAGCAACGCCAGATTGAAGCCTCGTCTGTGACTTATACCACAGCTCAGAGCAACGCTAGATCCTTAACCCACTGAGCGAGGCCAGGGATGGAACCTGCAACCTCGTGGTTCCTAGTCAGATTCGTTTCCACTGCGCCATGACGGGCACTCCAAGATTAAATTAAAAAAAAAAAAAATAGGGAAACACTTTCTTCAGAAGAAGCAGTAAATACTTATGAATCGCTTATTAATTATTAGACACTCTTCGGTAGGGAGAGTTACAAAATGCAGTAGAGTTCAAGACACTGGAAAACCCTGGATTCTGTTATCAGAATTCCTAGCTGCAGAACTGTTAACCTTGGGCACATTTTCTAACCTCTAGATGGCTTAGTTTCTTCACCCGTTACGCGAGGATAATACAAGGAGTTGTTTCAAAGATTCAGGAAAAGAATGCATGTCACCTATTTAGTTCAGTGACTGGCATACAGTAAGAATTCAATTAATTCAGCAGCTCTAAAGTTATTACAATAAATGAGGGCCACACGGCAGTGCTCAGTAACTATTTCTTGATGACTAGCTGATTGTATCTCATCTCACTTAATTCTCACAACTAGTGTAAGAGCTCAGTTTTATTTTTTTCCGTTTTTATAGATGAGAAACTTGAGGTTCAAAGACAATGAGTCACTTGGCTAACATCATGCATTAAATAGAAGAGCTTAAATTTGAACCTAGGACTTTCTGATTCTAAGCCCATGTACTTTCACCACACTTGGACGGGTATAGGACTAACATCATTTTTTTCCCCTGCTTTTGGTAACTCCTGCAGTCACTTGACAGTTCTTGGAAGTGACTCAGCAGTTTGGCGAAGCCACAGAACACAGAATCATATGACTTTTCCCATGGGCTAATCAGACCAATTAGAAACTGTGAGAAAGGTTGGGAGGGGAGGGCTTTTTTGAAATCGTGGAGGAAGAACTCGTTACCCTGATGTACCAAACCCAGACCAGCTTCGGCTAGGAAGTCAGTCTCAAGGCAACATAACTTAAACTCATGACCACATACATCTGTTCATCTCCCACATTACTTATGCAATTATTGTCTACAGGAACAAGTGACTGTTGAAATAAATTGACTCGTCTATCATTAAAAGACATACAGATGATTGGGATCAGACTATGTTCTTGAGGTCCTTAGGTCTTTCTAAGAAATGATAATGAAATTCATAGAACTGGCTGTACCTGGTCTCTCTCAATATGATGTTATATTATCCCTCTCTTTTCATTAAAGGAGGCAAGATCCCTCTTTCCATTTTTAACTGTCACCCACACTTACAGGCTTTCAGAAACACATTCTTTACCACGTGCACTGGAGAACCACACTGAGTGTATATTCTAAATTGAAAATAGAGACATACAAACAAACACAGCTCAAAACAAAACAAATTTCCTCTGGTTAAAAAAGCAGCCTGATAATCCACAAATTCTTTGTCATTTTAGATCAGAAATTTCTCCCAGGAAAGAAACGAACAGCACAAAACTACAAACAGAAAGGCCACTAACCTTAAACACTCTATTTTTTTTTTTTTTTTTTTCGGTCAGCCCCGAGACATGTGGAGCTTCCTAGGGTCAGAGGGACTGAGCCTGAGCTGCTGCAGTGACAACACTGAAACCTTAACCCGCTGCACCACAAGGGAACTCCCTACATACACTCTTATCTCCTGAGGATAGTATTATGGAAATGATACAAGGCATTCTCTTTAGTACCTATTTATTTTCAAAATTATCTGACAAAAACCCTGGAATGCTCCCAAATGAATAAAAGCTGTCCTCGGATCCCAACATCTTTAGGTAATAATATGAGCATCTGTTGGGAGAAGGTCATCAAGAGGATGTGACTGCAGGTTAATCCACGCGCTGGGCCAGGGCAATCAGAGGCTCCTCACTCCTGCCCCATCCTTGGAGTATACAACACACTCTTCCCACCGCTCCACAGTGGGGGCTGTTTTCAAGGATGCAGCCTTAAAAGCGCATTGTGTTGTTGGAACCATCTGGATGGTGTACATGACTAAGCCCCATTAACGCATCTATACAAACTTTTAAGATTCTGGCGGGCAGGTGTGGAGATCTCCTCCTCCTCCAGTGCCCAAGATAGGCTTTATATGTAAGTTTGCCACCTACCAATCTGGAGGGCTGCCTCTTTCATAGGTCTTTCCTTGCCTTTTGAGTGTGGGGTTTATTTTTTTTTTTATTTATTTTTTTTATTTTTTTGCCTTTTGTCATTTTATGGCTGCGGGTTTATGGCCGCACCCGCGGCATGTGGAGGTTCCCAGGCTAGGGGTCTAATCGGAGCTGTGGCCACTGGCCTGCGCCGCAGCCACAGCAACGCAGGATCCGAGCCGCGTCTGCAACCTACACCACAGCTCACGGCAACGCCGGATCCTTAACCCACTGAGCAAGGCC
>PVHT021183560.1:4140129-4191063 GCA_004024745.2 Catagonus wagneri | reverse complement strand
GAGTGTGGGGTTTAGTTCGAATGTTAACAACTGACAAGCCAGCCAGGAGACCAAAAAAGTGGGCCTTGGGAAAGAGGTCTCTGTGGGGGAAATCCTGAGTTGGCCATTGCCTTCTAAGTGGGGAGGAGTGGCCTGATGCTAGATGCTAGTGGATTGCCACATGAATATGGAGACGCCCTCAAATGCCAGCTGGTCTAATATACTTGTTTGGGGAATTGCACATAGCGCACTGTGACAAATGGGAGAAAGGAACGGCTGTGCAGAGGGATGGCCCCTGCTGTGGGCCATTTGGGGGGATCACTGATGCCCAACTAGAGCTGGAGTTAGCTGGAAGAAAAGCGTTTAGAAAAGAATGTGCACTTGTCCACTACTCTGCTAGCTCTGGGGGCTGGCAGACAAGGTGGGAGAGAGGGTAGTAAGTTAGGGAGCTTAGTGTACCTTTTTGCAAAACCAGGAAGACACAGCTGCCACAGACTGAGCTCCAAGCACTTGTGACAAAGCTTGTTTGAGATGTAAAGAGGTTGAAACTCTGAGAAAGTGAAGAGGGAGGGAGAGGATGTGGAGGTAATTGGCTCTGAAACACATGACGCACCCCATCCTGTCTGAGCCCTAATGCAAAGGAGATTTGTAAACTGTAATTACCCTAGACTTCTGATAATAGAGAAATATACCCCAAAACTCCTAAGAGAAAATGTGCATTCTTTCTTTAGCATTTGACTGAGCTGGATTCAACTGCTATCTATAAACTAATGAGTTTTGTATTGTTGTACCTGATTCATGGCTAAAATTCTGGAAAGAAAGCTATAGAGTTTCTGTGTGTGTGTGTGTGTGTGTGTATGTGTGTGTGTGTGTGTCTATGTGTGTCCATAAATGCATGTTATGTATATGTGATATTTTTATACCTCTAGAGGGTATCAAAATTAATTTTAAACACATTGTAAATCAACTATACTTCAATTAAGTTTTTTAAAAATTAATTTTTAAAAGAGGTCTATTTAATTGGTCTAAAAAAATTTTTTTTCAGGGCTGCACCTGTGGCATATGGAGGTTCGGGGGCTAGGGGTCAAATTGGAGCTACAGCTGCCAGCCTACGCCATAGCCACAACAAAGCCAGATCTGAGACCTGTCTGTGACCTATACCACAGCTCATGGCAATGCTGGGTCCTTAACCCACTGAGCAAGGCCAGGGATCAAACTCACGTCATCATGGATACTAGCTGGGTTTTTAATAGCTGCACCACAATAGGACTTCCCAAGAAAAAAAATTTAATATCAATAGTGTACTTATGTAAAACTAAAATTTAATTTTCGTTTATCTGCCAAGACAAAGTTTTCTTGAAATATTGATCTATTCTTGATAAGGTTGTGTATGTTTCTCTTTTAAGTAACCTGCCTAGAAAACAAAGATACTGTGTTTTGTTAAAATAATTTCTTGTGCTTTATGTTGTCTTTATCAGATCTTTGATTTAAGAACATTTGTCTTCTCTATTAAAAAAGCTAAGTTTTTTCACAAGTATGTAATTTTCTGTATTTGCCTTCAAAGTCATTAATTGTCCTTAGATAGATAACTGTTATTTCACAGTGACCTATGACTTTATTTAATCAGGTGTTTTTTAAATCTTTTGATATTTTTGATAAACTTCTCCAAAATTAAATTCTAAAATAAATCTTTTTGAGCTTGAACTTTGGAATTTTCCAGAGGGTTCCTGGAACATCTCAAAAGAATTGTTCTCTCTCCTTATAAGAGAGAAATAGTAAACTAAGTAGGCTTCTTTGATATATTAAATTGCATGGGAAGTACTGTCAAATAAGAATTGATGCCAGGAGTTCCCTTCGTGGCTCAGTGGTTAGTGAACCCGACTAGGAACCATGAGGTTTCGGGTTCAATCCCTGGCCTTGCTCAGTGGGTTAAGGATCCGGCGTTGCCGTGAGCTGTGGTGTAGGTCGCAGATGTGGCTCGGATCTGGCGTTGCTGTGGCTGCGGCGAAGGCCGGCAGCTACAGCTCCTGTTAGACCCCTAGCCTGGGAACCTCCATATGCCACGGGTGCAGCTCTAGATAAGGCAAAAAGACAAAAAAAAAGAATTGATGCCAAACTTTATGTTACATTTATGTAAAATTCCTAAATATCAGATATGTCCTCATGTAATGTTATCAATAATAATTCTAATTATTATTTTAGAAAGGATGTCACAGTAACAACCAAGTTCCTTTGTCAGTTGCATTATAATGAACTCTTATCCCATCTTTAACCATGGCCATTTTAAAGTCTTCTGTCATTTACAGACAGTTATTGTTTTATTCCAAAGCTTTTGCAAAAGTGTTCCTACAAAAGGGCTTCATCTTCAAGATTTATGAAAAAGACTGACAAGTATAGGTTTCTGATAATTAAGATCAGTTTGCCTTCAAGTGGTGGGGGTTAAGAATGGGTTTTTCAAGTATTGCCCCACGGCTGCCTGCACGGCCCCATAATATGTAATAGGATGGTAGCCTGAAATCTGTCTTTGTTCTTTCCCTCATCAGTAAAAGAAGCCCGTTACATTGATGATATAATGTTAACATGTGAAGACTTGCATCCACTTCAGGACACTTTCCCAGACTTTTCTGAAACATTGACAAGGGAGAGGATGCGTTTTGAACCCATGAAAAATTTAAGGCCCAGGCACTCCTAAAATTTGGGAGAGTTGTTTGGTTGGGTAAGACAGCCGTTGTCTCAGAAGCTGTGATGGACTAGATGCAAGCCTGTTCAATCCCTACGAACATGAAAGAGTCGCAAGCCTTTGTAGGAATTCAGGGGTTTTGGAGGGCTTTTATTCTCCACCTGACACAGTGCCTCATACTATTTTATAAAGAAAAGGCAGGTGTGGGACTGGGTATCAGAGCAGCAAGCACCCTTTGAGAAAGCAAGAAGATCAGTGAAAACCCTGGTTGTCTCCCGAGCAGGGCTACCATTTGAGTAACATGTCTGTAACTTTGGAAGGTATAGGTGAGCACCATGAAGGAGAGGCAATCCCTAGGACTGCCCTCTTAGCAATGTACACAACACTCCTTCTGGGAGAAGCTCTCACAAGGAAATACACGTTGTGGTCAGAAATTTTCCTCCTATCAAGGGGTGAAGTGAAAATTTGCTCCAGGGACTCACCTCTGCCGTGGCTCTAAATCCCACTCTAACTGGCCCATTTTCAGCAAAGGAGCCCTCTTCCTGCCAGCCCACTGCCTCTAGAAATGCAAGTGCTACGACGCCCTGTAGATCCTCCGAATGTCCTATGAATGTGGCTGTAGAGAAAGATGTAAGAAATTCTGTTTGATGCCCTTGAAATATAGTGATCTGGTTAATGCAGTAACAGCATGCCCTCTGTATTTTAAAAAAGTGCCCAATGGAGTTCCCGTCGTGGCTCAGTGGTTGACGAATTGGACTAGGAACCATGAGGTTGTGGGTTCAATCTCTGGCCTTGTTCAGTGGGTTAAGTATCCAGCGTTGCGTGAGCTGTGGTGTAGGTCGCAGACGCGGCTCGGATCCCGCGTTGCTGTGGCTGTGGCGCAGGCCAGCAGCTACAGCTCCTGTTAGACCCCTAGCCTGGGAACCTCCACATGCCGCGGGTGCGGCCCTCGATAAGGCAAAAAGACAAAAATAAATAAATAAATAAATAAATAAATAAATAAATAAATAAAAAAAAGTGCCCAAGGGGCCAAGAGCCTGGGGTCATCCACTGGAAATCTCCAACCTGTAAGGCATGGGCAAATTGACTATACTGACTCCCTCCCTCTGAGCGAAGGTTCTAAATATGCCTTGGTTTATATGGACACTGCATCTGGCCTAATCCAAGCTTTCCCCTGTTATTGTGCAAACCAGGCTATCTCACCAAGGGAATGAAAGAAGCTGAGTACCACGTACAGATACCTTCATCAAACAGTGGTTGGGGATCACCTTTTAAAGGTCATGCCAAGCAAGACTGGACAAAAAGAACATGACATGGGAGGTTCCATTTCCCCTAGCACCCACAAGAAACCATACCGGTAGAAGGGAGAGTGGAATATTAAATTCCCAGCTTAAATTACTCACAGGTAAAGCTGGCCTGGCTGGGTAGACCTAGGTACTTTCCCAGGCTTTAAAACATTTAAACGATCAACCAGTAGGGCCTGTGGCCCCATATGCCACACTGGGGACCCCTGCCAGGGCACCCAACACTATAAAGGTATGGATGCAAGCCACGGAAGACAGCCACTGCCCTGACTCTCACGGTGGATCAACGTGCTGGACTGCTGAGAACACCAAGCCCCATCACACCTGGGGAAGGTGTTATCTACTGGATTTTGCAATAGGATGTCCTGCTGGGATGCGTGTATTACTTCAACCACTGGGTGAGGGGACACAAGTTAGTCTCCACTGGGATCCCACTGTCCTGCTGCAAGTGGGGGCCTGGGGACCCACACTGCACTTGGAATGTAGGGGAGTCCATTCCTTTGAGGGGGGAAGGTGGGGGTCCTCGTCTGGCATATCCTGTCCCTGGCCCATCACCACAGCTGACAGGGCTGCCTCCCCCAAGCAGCATGTGTGGCACCATGCCACCAGGTTCCTAAAGCTCCCACTTCTCTCCCCTCAAGGGCAGGGGAGCGTCTGTACCTACTGGGATGCTCGCTGGCTGCCATCTTCGTCCCTGGAAGCCCTTTCTCAGCCCACCCAGCAAGGCTCACTTGAGAGCTACAAAGTCCGTCTGGACAGAACAATACCGTGTCTCTAGTGAGAAAAGCTGTCTTCCAAAACACAACGGCCTTGGACGTTACCACCGCCTGCGAGGAGGTCCCTGTGCCACTGTCCAAACAAGGTGTGTTCACACCTTCACAGGCACAGCTCCTGAACAATTCTTGGTAAATAAAAATGGAATCTGAGTAATAAAATCAAATCTAACCTTTTTTTTCCTTTTCCTTGCTGCTTAGTCTAGTTTCACTTTCTCGTGAGGTGCCTGGGGCAGAGGCCTTGCACCCGGCCCGGCAGACTGGAATTCCGGGTGCAAAGGGCGACGCGGACACCAATTCCGTGAGCGCTGTGCGCACAAGCCGGCGCCGAGCAAGATGCTCAACCCAAGATGGTGGCAGCGGGCCGTGTGCAGAGAGGCTGCCCGCTGGGGTTGCGGGGGCGGGGGGGTGGGAGGGATTACAGCTGCGCGTGCGCGGGAGAACTGTGCCCCTCCCTGCCCGCAAGAACCATATAAAGTAGCCAGGCTCACAGCCTGTGGCGGAGACCTGTGTTCCAGAGCAGAGCTGGCACTTCCCCGTTCCACTGGAGGCATAAGGAAGTTCCCAGGCTAGGGGTTGAATCAGAGCTGTAGCTGCCGGCCTATGCCACAGGCACAGCAATGCCAGATCCCAGCCGTGTCTGCGACCTACACCACAGCTCACTGGCAAAGCTGGATCATTAACCCACTGAGCGAGGCTAGGGATCCAACCCAGCGTCCTCATGGATACTAGCTGGGTTAGTTTCCTCTGAGCCACAACAGGAACTCCCCTCTCTATTCTTTGACGAAAGAATAAGGTAACACTCTCCTTTGCTTCTGAAGCTAACTCGGTCTCATTCTAGTGGCTTGAAGAATACTGAGCAGAAGGACCCTGGCTGGGACCGGATCTGGGAGGGTCTGTAACAATACTTGATGAGCCCTCTAATGTATCCTCTGTATTCAATCACAAGAGGACAAAAGTGAGTAATCAGACCCCCAGCCTGGAGACTTAACAAATCAGTGGTTCGGATCATGCGGGTCTTGGGGGAAAGAATTGTAGCTTATTTTGGGAATCCTTACCTTCATCTGCGTTTCCTCTTGCCTGTGGCTATATTTTGCTGGGCCATCTGCCTCCAGCGTAGCAACAGAGTTGCCAAGTGAGCTACCTCCAGGCTAATAAGACCCTTTGCTGACTGCTCCGGCACAGCGCGGGAAAGAGGGGCTTGCAAGACTTTAACCGCCAGGGACGAGGGGTGGAGCTTGGAGGTGTGGCGGGAAGGACGTGACCACTGGTTGACTCTCCAGCTGGACCCGGGAAATCGGAGGCTCCTCCCCGCCCCTTGGAATACTTGTGTATTCGCTCGCCGTTCCCACAGTGGGAGCCATTTTCAAGGATGCAGCCCTGAGAAAGCGAAGGACCAAACACCTCCTCAAAGCCTCGGTGTAAACTTTTAAGACTGTGGCAGTGGGAATGCATGTACTTTTCCCTCGGTGATGGAGACAAGCCTTGTATGTAAGTCCCCTGCTTCTTAAGCCTGCCGCCTCCAGTCTGGAGTGGCTTCCTCTTTCTTCAGGCTCTCCTCGCCTTCTGAGTTAGGGCACCCATTTCAGATTTAATCCAGGAAGCTCCCCAAATTTCGAACCAAAAGCATCACAGATACAAACTGGGTCTGACGAACACCCATCCTGGTAAATATTCTCCTGTGGCGTGTGCCCCAGCAGTACTTGGCCATCATTACATTAGTCTTAAAAGATAATGGCTAAAGGGAGAACGACCTTAAAACGTCTTTTGAATTTTTGTCTGCTGACTTTAAAAAACGTATTCACTTATATCCTAAGTGTAAACTGTCTCATTTTACTCTTTAGTACCCTTGACGTTAACTTGCTGTGGTTTGGGGGAAACTATCAGTGGATTCTATTTGTTTTTAGTGAAGATGGGCCTTGAGAAAGGTCCACTGCAGATGGACCTTTCTGCAGTGGAGGAGGCCTTGGTGATCATGTCACAATGTGGTGGTGGCTTAGGGAGGGGGAAAGGCAGTTAAAAGCCTCTAGTTTCCCTCCATTCCTTAGCTCGTTGTAGAGGCAGACGTATACTTTGAAGTGCAGTACCATCTGTACTCTGAAGAGTAGTTTCATGATGTTTCTTTTGGTATTGGATATTTGCTTTCGAAACTACTGTGAAACATCATATTGCCTTTGGTAAATTTTGCACCACTTGTGATTATTTAAGCACATGGGAAAGAATTCTACAAAATATGTGTATGGCACAGTCAGATATGGAGAAATATATAAATTGTAATTTGTAGTAAGTGTTTTCTCATTCTTGATAAACTGTAAAGATACTGCTTTTCTTCTCACATTGGGCTTTCATTTCAAACACTGAATGATATGCTCTCTAAATTTTTATAAAGGTGATTTTTAGGTCAGCCTTTGCTATGGGAACATGTTCTTGCCAAATGAATAAATCAAGTGGCTTTTTATTTATTTAGTCAGAAATTCATCTGTACAGTCTCCCCTGAAACTGCCTGAATTGCTTACTAGCTTGACCCACAGTAAGCGCTGTCTTCTCAGGTGAACTTTTAGTAAAGGAACTTCTGAAGTTCTTTTCCTTTCTTTTTCTCTCTTCTTTCCTCCCCTTCCCCTCCTTCCCCTTTCCTTATCTTTTCTCTTCTTCTCTTTCTTTTCCTTTCTTTTCTTTATTTTCTTTTCCTTACCTCTCCTTCTGTTCTCTTCCTTCCCTTCCCCTTTCTTTCTTCCTCTTCCTCCTCCCTCTCCTCTTCCTCCTCCTTCTTTCAGAAATGGCATAATTTAAGGCACTGCCACAGATGATTTAAAACATGTACTTACCTTCCTATTTTGGAAATGACCTAAAAGGAAAAAATGATGTAAAGGAAGAAAATGAGAGATTAGAATAGTTCACCTTCTCTTGGTGAGAATGGATTTTTTTGAGTAAAAAGAATGGTCTCTAGTAGCGTAATAGGATGGTAGCTAGAAACACTGTTCATTGGCGGGTGATGTTTTGTGCTTGTTTGGAAAATGAAAAGATGATCTGATCGTGTGTGTGTGTGTTTTAACAAGAATTACCCCCTAGCCCCATGGGAGTGTCAGAGTAAGGACCTTATCCCAATGGCCTAGGACATACAGTTATGGAATCAGACGATGTGTGATGACCGCCAACCAGTATGGACCTTTAGTTGTGTTCATAACAGTCCATTCAGTATCCTCATACCTTAACCAGGTGGTAGACAACATCTATGTTATTTTAACTCTCCAATCTGAGGTGGTTTTCCTCCTCCTGATGCAGGTGAGAAGGGCTTCATCAGGTCAGCAGGAAAGCATCAACAAAACAGGATAATCTGGAATTCTACTTGGGAGAAAATCCTTTTGTCTATGAAGTTACAGTTTTCTTAATAACCTGACTTACTAAACCATAAGCAAACAAAAGATAAATTAGAACCAGGATTCCCATCATGGCTCAGTGGTTAACAAACCCGACTAGTATCCATGAGGACTCGGATTTGATCCTTGTCCTTCCTCAGGGGGCTAAGGATCCAGCATTGCTATGAGCTGTGGTGTGGATCACAGATGCGGCTCAGATCCCTTGATGCTGTGGCTGTGGTGTAGGCTGGCAGCTGCAGCTCTGATTTGACCCCTAGCCCAGGAACCTCCACGTGCCTCGGGTGCTGCCCTAAAATGACAAAAGACAAAACAAACAAACAAACAAAAACCCTAGAACCAGAAACAGAGAAAAAGAAGTCAGTACTATTAATGACCAGACCAAAACAAAAGCTATCTTCTGCTTCTCTGGGCTGGTGATTTTTTAACATAAACTGTAACAAAAACAGATTTTCTAGCATTCAGAAATAACATATTCTGTTAATATTTTAGAGAATGAATACATTTGCATGTGTGTCTGTGTGTGTATTTATGTGGATTTCTCTCCTGTGCCCATCCAGTGCACACAATATATAAAAATACATCATATATAAAATTTACAAAATATATACATTTATAAAAATGGAAACATTTTTGCTTTTCTTCCTCTTAATAAGCATATCCATTCTTTAATAACTATAAAGTATATGCCTGTATAAATGTACTCTTGTAACTGGCCATTAATATTGGGACTATAAAATGTTTTTCAATTTTTCCTTCTTACTAATTATTTTTTGAAAGTGTTCTTGCAGCCAGATATTTGTGACATTACAAATGCTTATTTAGGATAAATTCCTAGCAGAAGGATTTCTATGTTAAAGGTTAAGAACATTTAAAATAGATTTAAGGAGTTCCCACTGTGGCTCAGTGGTAACAAACCCGACTAGTATCCATGAGGATGAAGGCTCCATCCCTGGCCCTTCTCAGTGGGTTAAGGATCCAGTGTTGCCATGAGCTGTGGTGTAGGTTGCAGAGGCAGCTCGGATCCCTTGTTGCTGTGGCTGTGCTGTAGGCTAGCAGCTGCAGCTCTGATTCGGCCCCTAGCCGGGGAACTTCCATATGCTGTGGGTGTGGCCCTAAAAAGACAAAAATGAATAAATAAGACAAATAAATAAATAAATAAAATAGCATTTAAATATTTATCTTCTCAACAGCAGTGTATTAGACTGCCTAGTCTCAGATGCTATTCCTGAGTATAATCATTAAAGTTAGAATACTTAAAAGTAAAATTTTAAAGAAGCGGGACCATCTAGTTTAATGCTGCCTTCTTGTATATTCAGACTTTGTTGTCGAACCAAGGTCTTTTTCAGGAATTCACTTGTTACCAAATGACTAAGAGTCATATTCAAGGCAGAAGTCGACAGTGTTCGTGCCAAAGGGTTGTACATTCATTTATAAGAAAGGTCACGTCTTTCTGGCTTAATTCAAAGGAGCGGAAGCTGGCTTGCTTCCAGGTGGGATTTCCTGATTGGAAGTCAACTCTGACACTCAGCTTTGCTCTTTTCTTACCTTCTTTTTGGTGTAAATTCCTTAAAGAAGAGCGTGATGTCTACACGTGCTGGTTTGCACACACACGGTGTGACCAACACTCAATCTTAGTCATCCTGCGCTGCTTCAGGGCCCAGGCGGGGGGTGAGGGCGGCGAACAGGAAACAGACTGAGAAAATTGGAAGTTCTTCCTGGTAAGTTCGTATCAAACATTAGTGTTTGGCTAACAAACGGTTGTTACGTGGATCGTTCCTATTAACAACAATGAGTAATAATTTTTTTTAAAAATCATGTGTGCCTGTCAACATTGAGTACTAAACAATATGCTTGGGTCAAACTCCTTATTAGATCTTCTCGAGTTGCTTTTGAAAATGATGTCTTCTTAGGTTTGCAAAGCTCTTTAGAGCTAACAGTGTTTTCACACTAATAAGCTCATACATGGTGAGATTTGCTGGGGCTTTCTGCTCTTTCGGACCTTCCAGAGATGCCTTTGGTTTCAGATTTGTGATTTCAATCCTTACTGAAAAAGCAATGGTGGGCTCGAATCTTTCATCCCATTTCTTAACGGGCTGCAGTAAAACAGCAGATGTGGATAGCTGCTATGACACATTTAAATACATAAGAAAGATACAAAAGTCAGACTGTGGCAAGATAGGCTTTCACTCAGGGCCTTGTCCCATGGAAGTCAGCATAAAAACGTCCTGTGGGCCCTGGATTAGAAAAATCCCCAAACAGCTTTCATGCATGGCTGGAAGTATAAGACGTGGTGTCCTGGCCCTAGTCCAGTGCAAAGGGGAATTTCAAAAGCTGGTTCACATATTTGTAATTTTCCAGTTTGAAGCACACACTTCCTATCCTGGCCATTTGTGATCTCTGGCAGCAGCCAGCAGATCGGTGGTGAAGAGGGCAAAAAGCTTCTCGATATCTTAAAATGGTAAAGTGCTGTGGGATGTTTTTGGACAGAGTTCATGGAGGTCATTAATTTTGTGACTACTCTGTGGGCATGAGTGCAGTTCTAGGCTTAGAATGTTTCATTAGTGTGGTCTGCATTATTAGTTTACTTGGAGAATCACGATAAATTATTGATGTTGTCATGCCACAGGGCAGAAGGCTTGTAAACTGGAGGAAATAAAAAGGCATAGATTTTCGTTGTTGTTTTAAATCCTGGTTTATGAGCTGCCGTGCTCTAAGTGCTTGGGAAAGCTGCACCAAGATCTGTTAATTTCCAAAAGGAGATGCTGATACCAAGGGTGAGCAGAGAAGACTTTAGAGAGCAGAGAGGGGTCCCAGAGGGTCTTTGTGCAGCAAAATAGTAGCAGGAGGATCGAAATTGGAGGATTCTCGCAAAAGGTGTGAGGCAGTGAGTTAAAGAGATAAAACCAAAGGCCATTTGACCCTGCAGGTGGAGAATGGTTTTAAAAAGTACAGAGCTAAATGCTAAGAGAAATCTCCCAAAAGATGGACATATGTGGTGTGTCCTACCTGGACTGCAGGGCCCATCATGGGTGCTCTTATGTCATCATGACAGGCTGCTGTGTTCAGAATTAAAGGTGGCCCCTGTAACTCCCTGTTAGGTGGAGGGAGGGGAGCAGAAGTTACTTGCATAAGAAATAGATTAGTACTTTCTTCATTGTAAAAACTTAGGAATCAACTCAAAGTTGATGGTCCCTCCATCCCAGCCTTCTCTTTGTGTCTTCTTATCCCTTGGGATGGTTCTTGTGCCTCTTTTTTTCTTTTCTTTTGGTCCTTTTAGGGCCAAACCTATGGCATATGGAAGTTCCCAGGCTAGGGGTCAAATCAGAGCTGCAGCCTATACCACAGCCGTAGCAACACGGGATCAGAGCCATGTGTACCACCTACAGCATGGCTCACGGCAACGCCAGATCCTTAACCCACCAAGCAAGGCCAGGGATCAAATCCAAGTCCTCATGGATACTAGTCGGGTTCATTAACCGCTGAGCCATAACAGGAACTCCTTGTGCCCTTTTGTGATTTCGGCTTTCTGTAAATGGTGCCATGCAACGCACAGGAACAAAAACTTACTCGTAGCACGCCTCGTGTCTCCTGAAGCTCTTTCCACGTCAGCAGATGACCACTTTTTGTTGGGAACTGCTGTGCTGCATTCTGTGGCTACTCTGTATATGCAGTCAGCCCCCTCCAAACAGATACTGAGGCTTTTCTGATGATGCCTGTTCAAGAAGAACAAGGTTGTAGGTTCCAGGTGTTTGCTGTCAGTTATTTTCTGCCCAGGCAGGGAGAGAAAACATGATATTCTAGGAATATCTAGACAGGTTGGCTGGGACTGGTCAGATACATTTTTTGGAAGTTTATTTTTGCGTGAGGAGACCCATGTTGCACCTTTTCTTTAGCCTAAGAGGCAAGTGGCCCCATTAGACCATGGGATGATAGGTATGTGACCAGTGAAGGGACACTTGTATAGGACAGATTATGTTAACATTTTTCTGTTTTCTCCTCCTTCCTGTAAGGGTGAGGGAAAAACAATTTTGAATGTGTATTTTGGACTTCAGTGAGAATTTTTTCAAATATCCATCCTTTCATTAATTCAAGTCTTTAATACATGCGTGCCTCCCTTTAGTGCAGTTTACTTTATTGTGTTTCACAGATATGGAGATTGACAGAAACAACTCTGCAAACAACATTTCGGCATCAGTTTATGGCAAAGCTTAGGACACGTTCTTTATAGCCAAAGCTGTTGGTATTGATTTCTGACTTTTTTTCTTTTTTGGCTGTGTCCGTGGCATGGGAAGTTCCTGGGCCAAGGATTGAACCTGTGCACAGCAGCAACTTGAGCGTCAGCAGGGACGACCCCAGGTCCTTAATCCACTAGGCCACCAGGGAACTCCTGGTTTCTTTTTTTTTCTAATTTTGAAGTTTTTTTGAAGTATAGCTTATTTACAATGTTGTGGTGATTTCTGCTATACAACAAAGTGATTCTGTTTTATATATATATATACACAATCCGGGAACTCCTGATTTCTGATTTTGTTTTTTTCTAAGGCCGCACCCATGGCACATGGAGGTTCTGGGGCTAGGGATCGTATCCAAACCGCAGCTGCAACCTGAGTCAAAGCTGCGGCAACACCAGATCCTCTAAGCCAATGTACCAGGCTGAACCTGCACCTCTGAGCTACCTGATTCACTGCAGTTGGATTTTTCACCCACTGTGCCACGGCGGGAACTCCTTGATTTCTGAATTTAATGACTGCATTGCCTCCTTGTTCTGTGGCTGAGACTCGACTGATATCTGGTTGAAGCACGTGTGCATCCTTTGAGCTGCAGTAAAAGGGGTTGATTTTCCACCCAGAGTCATTAAAAGACTCCATAATCCGATTATGGAGAATAATGATTTGATCACAACATCCATGAAAAACTGAAGCCCCACTAATTAAAATGACCTAGTTTAAAAATATTTATTTTGTTCATGGGTTTTAACGGCTTATATTCTTATTTGGCAGCCAGGGAATATTTATGTAACACCAGGTGGAAAGTATTACAGGTAGTATTAATGCAGCATGACCCAGGCAGGGGAATACTTCCACCTTCGATATCAGAAAATAGGTGTTTCAAAAATCATGGAAACTGGACCTTGCCCCGGTGACTTTGGTGGGTGGCTACCACTTGAAAAAGAAGAGAGAGTTAAGTTCAAGGCTATCTGAGAGCAAAGGGTACAGGGGAAAATTGCTGAAGGTAAATCCCACTGTCCTGAAATTTCTAAAAGCAGAGTGCATTGTGTCTGGTCTAATGTGTTTGAGAATTTCAGCTCTCTGAAAGGTCCTGGTTGGAATGAATAATTAATTGGCTTTGAGTCTTGACACTCAGTTGTAACTCGGAGTTTTGGGGAAATTTGATGATGACGTTTGATGACTTTTATTCCCCATATTTTAAAAGTCCAGTACAGTTGATTTATAACGTGGTGCCAATTTCTGCCGTACAGCCAAATGGCCTAGTCGTATGTCATACGTACGGATACATTCTTTTTCTCATCTCGTGCCCCATCATGTTCTATTCCAAGAGACTGGACGCAGTTCCCCATGCTGTACCCCATTGCCCATCCATTCTGAATGTAATAGTTTGCGTCTACTAACCACTAGCTCCCAGTGACGACTTTTCTTATCTGGGAAAGAAGGTGTGTTTGGAGAGTGTTGTTGTGGAGTCCGGGTTGGGGAGGGGGCGCCAGTGTTTCTGGAGGTAACCAGTTTTGGTTGTATTCATGCTAACTTCCCATGTAACAACATCATGGGGAATTCCTGTTTTGCTTCTAAATGAAGCAAGGAATCTTTGCTTATTCCCTTGCAAAGAGGTAAGGCATTACGGGTTATCCAGGTTTCGGAAGCAGAGTTCTCTTCCCACCACCGGGCTCAACTCAACCCTCTGTAAAGGAATTGACCCTCTTTGGGTCTTGTGATTTGTTGTGCTACTTTGGGCAAGGAGCACACGGACAGGATTGATTGATTTTTGTTTATAGGAGAAAAAGACAAACAGATATACAACTCCCTGACATTTATCTGGTCACCAGCAAGTATTTATGGAGGAGTTACTCTGCACTTGCAATAATGCCACAGACTTTTGGGAATTTGACAATAAATTATGAGAAACTTCTGGACCACCTCCCTTCCCACCACCCCTCCTCTCCAGGCAGGATCTTCCACTTATCTATACCTGAAAGTCCCAAGTCAGATAACATTCAGGCTCGCATCCTGCCTTCTCAGAAACATCTAACACATCAAGGGGGAATGCAGGGGTTGGCACAGGCTGGAGCTCTGGCCTTGGGGTTGCTTGACCTTGGCTTCTTGCCCTTTCTTCTTTATGTGTCCTGGACTCTTGCTGGCCAGCTTTGTCGTTGTTGCTGTACTGGCATTTACTGCTGGCCTCTCCAGGATTCACGCCTGTCCAGGTGTGTGTCTGTTCCTGTCTGTCCCATGTCAGATTCCCAGCTAGACTGCCTTTTGGATTTAACTCCTGTCGACTCCTGAATCTGTCCCTGTCTTGGCCTCACTTTGGTGGCTCCGGTTTTCATTGTGGGCTCTAGTGTCTGTCCACCTTTCAGCTCAAAGCCTGATGCAGAGCCATAGATTATACTTGTCAAGGCATCATCCAGCTGGTTTTAGGCTGGGCAAGAGGACATGGATATCTTGGTGAAGAATTATTACCTCTTTAGGGAAACTAGTTGCACTGTCCATGCTGGCTGTGAGTACACATCGGTGCAGTTTTCCATTTATGGTTATAAGTTGGTGGTTAGATCACATTCTGGAATAAGATAGCCCCAAGTCTGGAGTTCCTGTTGTGGCTCAGCAGGTTAATGACCTGACCTTGTGTCTATGAGGTCTGATCCCTGGTCTCGCTTAGTGGGTTAAGGATCTGGCGTTGCCGTGGCTGTGGTGTAGGCTGGCAGCTGCAGTTCCAATTCGACCCCTAGCCTGGGAACTTCCATGTGCCGTGGGTGCGATCATAAAAAAACAGAACCAAACAAAACAGTCCCAATTCTATCTCCCTGGCTTCCCCATCTGTGTAGCTTTGAAGAGGTTATTAATCCTCAGTTTCATATGTAAAATGTGAATATGATAAATCAGTCTTGTGAGGTAGAAAATGTACACACCATCCTGAGCATGTAACTCATGTTTACTAAAGAGACCTAGCACTTTCATCATCATCATCTGGGGAATTACGAGTGGCTAGATGTTATTATTGCCTGCTTTAGTAACTCGGAAGTTATAACACAGGCTTCAGTTAATCCTAATGCATTACAGCAGGTATTTATTAGGCATTTTCTATGAGCAAAAGACTAGGTTAAGTACTCACTAGGATTTAAAGAGGAGTAGGATATGATTTCCCCTGAAAGGGCTTACAGTCTATTAAGAAACCCATCAAACAGTGTTATTAAAAGGCCGAAGGTGAGAAATGAAGCAAAGCAGGGGCCAAGTCCACTGGGGACAGAGGGAAAGAATGGAATGGTCTGGAGAACTGGGGAAGGCTTCCTCCAATAGGGGACCTCTAAACTGGGTCCTGAATGATGCTAATGTTTCTATAGACAAAGAAGGGAGATGTAGGAGTTTGTGTGATAGACACTGAGATAAGAGGGCCTAGCTAAGGGAGTATGGCCTTTTGTATTGTTTGATTGTGGGATTTTCATAAATGCGCAATTGAAGACCACGAGTGGCTTCACATGTCATGGCCCACATGCTTAGATTTTATTCTATGGTAAGTGAAGGATGCTGAGCAAAGTGGTTACTTTACTGATCAGCCACATTTAACGATTTGATGGATGATGGGCTGGAACAGTGCATGAGATGCATGGGAGCTGGAACAGATCTGGAGATGGTGAGAAGAGGCAAGAAATGATTGCATTTGTCTGGGTAAGAGGGATGATAGACTGCCTTAGGATGTAAGAGAGGGCAATGTGAGAGTCATCTCGGGGCTTAAAGCTGGAGGGTTGACTGAATGTTGAAGGCAAGGAAGGTGGAAAAATTGGCCTGAGAAAATTTGTGCCCGGGAAAATGGTGGTATCATTGACATAGAAATGGAGGGAAGTCAGGAGAACGAGGCCATGGGAATAAAGAAAGTTGATCAGCCTCATTTTGACCATGTAGGCATGATGTCCATTACCAGTGGGACATGCTGGTGTAGACTGTTGGAAAGGCCTAGGAAGCTAGTTCTGCTCAGATGCCTGAGGGATCTAGCTTGGTACTAAATCCACGTGGGCTAGATTCTTTTTCATACTTCTTGTATTCAGTATTACTTTTTTGTTCGGTGCTCCTTAGCATCTAGTACGGTGTTCCCATTCGGAGGAAATGTGCCCAGTGGTCCTGTTAGAAAAGAAATGATTCTGACTGGCCTTTGTGTGTGTGCGTGTGTGTGATCTTTATAGCAAAGACACATACAATCCTTTAATTTATCAGACCTCAGTTTCCTAAGTTGCAATATATGGTTAACAATAATCAGCATGTCTGTCTCCCAGGGTGGTTCTATGTCCAAATGAAAATGTTCTAAAAGTATATTCTAAAGGAATTAGAATTAGAAAATTCTATAAGTGCAATTAAAGTGCTGTCTTAATAGAAGAAAATCATCCTCAAAAGTCTAGAACGGATGTCTTTAGGGTGATTTTTGAACCCATTCTCACATTGCTTCCTATAAAGGAGGAAATCACGGAAGGGGAGCTCATTTTTTTGGGGGGGCATTAATCTGTGCATCATAGATTTATTTCTTCTAAAGTGACAAATGCAAAGAGAAAGAAAACCCAACTGCATAAACACATCTATTTCTATTTTAAACTCAAAGTGCATCACCCAAACCACAAAACCCCGGATCAAATTTAGCTCCTGCCCAGCCCTTGCCCAGCCCCCCCCCCCCCCCCCCCCCCCCCCCCCCCCCCCCGCCCCGGGCTCTCCCAGAGGTGAACTGCTGGGAAAGTGTCTGGGCTTCAAGCCCAGGCTTGTTTAAATGGCTTCTTCCTCTCCCCTCCCCACGCCTTCCCTCCAGCACACCTGTTCACAGAACTCCTTCCTCTTTGGTCCAGGCGTCTTGATTCTGGTCACGACCACCTGTTAAGGATGACGCAGATTTAGCCCTACGCACATCCTTGCCTTGTTGCTGCCTTCAGGGTCCCAAACTGTGTTGATTCACCCCACAGGACATTATTTTTAGTCTTTATCTCTACGTGGTTTTGTTTTCTTTCCGCCACCTTTTGACCTGAGAGCTGGAAATAAAGTCCGCCTTCCATAAAGACGAGAAAGTTGTCAGCCGTTTCCTTCCTGCTCACATGAAAAGACCCGCCCAACGGAGCTTGGGGAAGGTGCTGAAAACGTTCAGTTTCCTAGTCCTGAAAACAGCCGCTCTGAGCACGTTGCATCTCTTCCTTGTACGCTAAGCAGAGTGTTGTCCAGAATAGGCAGCACTTTCAAAGGGTTGTGAAGATGTTCAGGGGGAGTGAAATAAAAGAAAACCGCATTCCTCTCTCCGTTTGATCGTGGTTGCTGAACTGAAACATCTGGGTGAATCTGAGTAACCTGTCTGCTTCTATTTTTTAAAATAATTAAAAGAAATTCACATCAATTCATAATACAGGGAAATTTACTCACTAATGTGTAATAACCTATCTGGGAAAAGAACCTTAAAAGGAATGAACGTATGTATTTGTATAACTGGATCGCTTTGCTCTACACCTGAAACTAACACAACACTGTAAGTTAACTATACTCCAGTATTTTTTTTTTTAAAGGAAAGTCACAGGCAAAGAGAGAAATTATTGTTTTTGGCATAAAACTATGTGAAACAATGGCTTCTGTGGACTGGACACCTAGTTTTCACTCTGGAATAAAATATGGGAAAATGCTTTGTAAATTATAAGGGGCTAGGTATATTAAAAGGCTTGAAAATTATAGTTTGCTATCCCTGATTTTGAAGTGAATATATATGTTACGATAGCTGAAGTAGAATAGTCAGATATAAAGACAAAAGTGAAAAATGTGTGAGTACCCCGTATCTTTTCCTTATTTTTTTCTTCCTTTTTTCTCTTTAGGGCCGCACCTGCGGCATATGGAAGTCCCTTGGCAAGGGAGTGAATCAGAGCTGCACCTGCCAGCCTACATCAAGCAGAGGCAGCAGCTAGTGCCAAGGCCTAAAGGCTGGAATAAACTTGGTGATTCCATGTGCGATGGCTAATTGTATGTGTCAGATTGACCAGGCCATGGTACCTAGATATTTGGTCAAACACTGGGCTAGACATTTCTGTGAAGGTATTTTTTTCGATGAGATTATTGAAACCAATAGACTGAGTAAAGTCGATTACCTTCCATTATATAGTTGAGCCTCATCCAATCAATTGAGGGTTCTTAAGAGAAAAAAGACCACTGTCCTTCCAGGAAGAAGAAGTTCTGTCTTCAGTCTGTCTTTGGACTTATGCTGCTGGACCTTGGCAGATGTCAGACTTGCCATCTTCCCCATCGGGCAAGATAATTTTGTAAAATAACATACAAACACCCTCTTTCTCTGACTGTCCCCCTTTCTCTCTCTCTCTCTCTCAGTCACACACACACACACACACACACACACACACACACACACACACACACACACTCAGTTTTGGAGAACCCTAAAGCATTATGTGAATAACAGGTTATAAGGCAGGACAGACACAGCAGAAGGGAAGATGGGAAGAAATTGATGGCTTTGGTGTGTGTTAACGGTACTGGTGACAGGACTTGCTCATGACCTGGATGTGTGTGAAATGAGGGAAGAATCGAGAAATTCCTTCGTGCAGGGTTTCTATGTATTACCTCTCATTTCTGCAGTCATCTTGATCACTGCGTATGTAAGGGAAGCAAGACTGGGAAGAGTTAAATAACTGAAGTCATGAGTCTGTGTTTGATCCCCATATTCGTGTATTTTCTGAGGAGAATTTGAAGCTACGCAGCAAGCACGTGTTTTTCAGCTGGTTTCTATTTCCTTGACGCTGGGGCTGGGGCAATGGATGGGTTTTTGTAGTATTTTAACATCCTCTTGTCCAGATATAGGTCAGTTTGTCTCACTAAATGTGGACACCTCCTTCCAGGGGTCTTGTTTTTCTCCTTCCTTATCTTTTTACCAGCCAATGACTCCTCACTTAAATCTATGTATTTCAGTTGTTACTCGGCATCAGTCTAGTGCTTGACACATACATGGGTGGTTAGAAGATTTTTCACAATGATATTGATGGTACAGCCTTGAGAGAAGAAAAGTGGGAAAAATCTCTTGTCAGCTCTGGGTCATTTTACACATACTGAGTTATTTAATCCTTCCATGTATGTTGTAGAATCCAAACTCTCATTCCCATGTTATAGAAGGCGAAGCAGGGGCTTGATGAAGTAATGTAATGGATTTCAGATCACAGAGCAAGTGGTGAAAGCAGGATGCAAATAGAAAATAAGCTAGAACACTTGCCACTGTTTCACGCTACCCGTGTTTATTTCATAATGACAGCAAGAGCACTGACAAATTTCTAGGATTTTTATACAATTCTAAATACTGATATTGATAACATTTTACCTATACAAATATAACCGAGGGAAGATTAGGAAACTCAAAATTCCCAGGCCAGGGCTCAAACCTGTGCCACAGTAGTGACAAGGCTGGATCCTTTAGCCACTAGGCCACCATTCCCTAGTATCTGTTCCTTCTAGCTGTCTCATGCTACAATCTTTCCCATTTGCCACACTGCATATATATTAAAAAACTTATTCCAATCAATAACTCACCAGTGACATAAGGTGTTATTCCAATAAGTGTGTGTGTGTGTGTGTGTGTGTGTGTGTGTGTCTGTGCGAACGAGTGTAAGAGAGAGAGGGAGAATGAATTTGCCTGTGAAAGTGAAGCTTAATTTTTTTTTTTTCATGCTTAATGGTGGAGTTTCAGGGAATGTGTTCTCTGCTTGTGGAGGAAAACCATCCCGAGACTCTTTGAATCCTAAGATAAGAGAGACTTATTTATGCAGGCTGAGCAAGGTAATTCAGCCACGGGAATTTTTATGCCATGGGAGCCTTTGAATTTCAAGGCAGAGCTTGTTTTACTTCCTTTGCGTCTGTGTGACATTGGTCTTAGTAAGGATTTTCCTTTTGGATAATCTGGATTTTTTTTTTTTTGAGTGATGGCTTTTCATCGTTTTTGCATCTTTGAGTAAACACTGTCAGGATTTCCCTTTTACGCTTTCCGTTTTATATGGTGGGCGAGATGGTTGTTTGGAAATCAGTCTGTAATTCTAACAGAATTAAACAACCACCTCAGCACGATAGAGTCTCACTGAGGACTTTCAAACCAGGGAGGGAAAATATTCAGGTCTTTACGGGCTTTTGGATACAACATAGCTTCTAAAATAGACTTTATAATTTCATTTACTGTTGAGTCTTGATAACTTTCTAGGTGACCTCGGTGTGTGTGAACAGCATGGGCCAAGAAACTGTTTTTTTCCGGCTTTCAGACGTCAGATTGCTTCCTTTCACACCTTGGAATGTCAGAAATTCATTAACTTATTTCTCCCTGCGATGTTTTTTTTTTTTTTCTCTGGCAATATTATTGTGGTGACAGTGCTATTCTGTTTACTTGTTGCTGAGTAGTTTTCCAAACTCAGTTACAATACAAATAAAAAGCCAACCCGTGCCCCCACTCCTTCCACTGCACATCACATCAACAGGAACAAAAAAAAATCAACCCTTGCCATCATTTTTGTCACAAAGAAATTTTGCATGAACCTTCTTGAAGGCTAGAGATTTAATACCAAAGTGCATTGTGACTTTTGTAGGATGTGACTTTGCATAGAACAGGGAAGTCACTGCCCTAAAAATTCAGTTGAGTCACTGCATCATGAAGTCAACTTGATATGCTCCCTTATCTGTGGGTTTGTTTTTTTTTTTTTTTTTGCTTCTTAGGTCTGCACCCAAGGAATATGGAAGTTCCCAGACCAGGGGTTGAACTGGAGCTACAGCTGCTGGCCTACGCCACAGCCACAGCAATGCGGGATCCGAGCTGTGTCTGCAGCCTACACCACAGCTTGTGGCAATGCCAGATCCTTAACCCACCGAGTGAGGCCATGGATCAAACCTGCATCCTCATGGAGACTGTGTCCAATTCTTAACCTGTTGAGCCACAATAGGAACTCCATCTTTTGTGTTATTTTTTATTAGATATCATATAATATTTGTCTTTCTCTGCCTAACTACACTTAGTATGATAGTTTCTAGGTCCATCCGTGTTGCTGCAAATGCCATTATTTCATTCTTTTTTATGGTCAAGTAATATTCCATTGTATACATGTAACACATCTTTTTTATCCATGCCTCTGTCCATGGACATTTATGTTGCTTCCATGTCTTGACTATTGTAAATAGTGCTGCAGTGAACATTGGGGTGCATGTATCTTTTTGAATTATGGTTTTCTTCAGATAGATGCTGGGTCATGTGTTTGTTCTCAATTTAGTTTTTTAAGGAACCTGTATACTGTTCTCCATAGTGGTTGCAATAATTTGCATTCCCACCAAGAGTGTAAGAGGGTGCATTTGACTTCTGAGCGAGGAATGAACACTCATCCTGTCCACTGACCCACATGATGGGTATTCCTCGTTACCTTACCATAATGGAAGTTAACCTATTAGACATTTTTCCAATTTGTTTAGTATCAGGATGATTACCCAGATTTTCCTCATGGTTCCATCTTGCCTTGGAGAGTATCCAAGATGTAAAGGTTATATTTCCCCAATCTTGTAATTTTTATCCCAGTAACTTAGGCATAAACTTAGAAAAGCCTTGGTGGCCAGGTTTGGCAGCTTTTTGTGCTATGCCAAGTATTCCCATGGATTTTGAGATGCCCAGACAGCCCCAACAATGTATGGACCAAGAAGGAGAAAATGTAGAAGCAGTTTCCCCTCGGGGTTATGCAGGTTGCATATAATACAATGCAGGAGGAACATTTATGAATACTGTGTTGGAGGGGCACTCTTGAAAATTATGGCCAATAAGAAAGTGAGACTCAGTTTAGGTCAAGCTGGCCTTTGGAACTCAGCCCTGGGGGAAATTTTGTCCCAATGATCTACCCCAGCTGTTATTTTTATGTCTCCATCCTCACTGCCTGTCACACTCTTGCCCTTCCTGTGTGTGTTCGTAGGACATTATCCCACGTGAGCTGTCCCTCATAATTCATTCCTTTTCTCAATTTCTTTTTAAGACATAGCTGTGCTCTGTGGCATTCCTCCAGTGAACACCTAATAAATTAATTAGTGAATTCATTCACTCATTTGCTTATCACCGTCTGTGAGTAAGCACCATCTGTGTGCCTGGTAGCAGTGCCAGGAGTGGATTATGTTCAAAACAATTGCCCTGTCCCATGGATATTTTTTTCTTTTAACTGTTTATTTGGAGATTACTTTAAACTTAGAGAAAACTTGCTAGGTGGATCCCCTTCTAAAAAGAGAGTTTCCTTTGCCAGGTTCCCCAAATGTTAGCATTTTTACCACCTATATTTATCAGTCTTCTCTTTTTCTGAAATTTTTGGGAGTAAGATGCAAACAAAAATGATGTCTTTGACCCTGAAATGCTTCAGTATCTGTGTCCTAGAAATAAGAGTTTTCTTACATGACTACAGTGCCATCATCACATTGGGAAATTAATATTGCTATTATGTAATCCAGCAGCTGGCATGTGTAGCTTGCTGTCTGTGCTTGTAAATAAAGTTTTTTTGGGACACAGCCATACTCAATTTTTATGGATTGTCAATGGCTGCTTTCTTCCTAGAAAGGTAGACTTGAATTGGTTGTGTCTAGGTTCTCCAGAGCTGAAGATATTTCCTACTTGACCTTCTAGAGAAAAAGTCTTTGACCCTTGATCTAATTAAGAGATCCTATCAGATTCATCATTTGTCCACAATGTCTTTTATTTGAAAAAGAAAAAAAAATCTAGTTTGGAATCCTATCCATGATTACATGTTATATTTAGCTATTATGTCTTTTTTTTCTCCTTCACTAGAAATCAATTCTTCTGTCTTTCTTGATAGTTCATGACCTTGACATTTTTAATAAATATAGGCTATTTATTTGTTATACATTTCTATCATGAATGCTTGGTGCAACCTAACAGGAGATATTCAGCATCTATTGTTCCCACTACTGGTAATGTTAATTTTGATCCTTTTGGTTAAAGTGGTATCTGTCAGATTGTCTCCCCTGTAAAATTACGGTTTCCTTTGGATTTAATAAGTATTCTGTGGGAAGATACTTTATGTAACTATGCTTTTTTTCCTTCTCAAATGCTTATGCAGTAGTTTTAGCATCCATTGGTAATTCATCTTTATAACAATTATTACCATGGTGGTTGCTAAAAAGTGAATTTTTAAAATTCTTTATTCCTTTCCCTTTATTTATTTGGATTCTATTGACAGAGAGAACTCTTCCTTTATCTATTATCTATCTATCTATCTATCTATCTACCTACCTACCTACCCATCCATTTATTTATTTATTGGTTTAAAATCATGGATTTAAAATTTTATTTTGTCATGTGTAAGCTGCTACTAATATTGCTTATTTTGATGCTTAAAGTATTCCAGAACCTTTTTTACTTTTGTGCTTTAAACAATGATTCATCAGGGAGTAACTTGAAATAGTAGTGGACAAGGACCATGTCTGTGTAGCCATTGCCTGATACAGTGCCTAGAAATGTTAGGTATTCAATAAACACTTGTTGAATGCAGGTCCTGATCCCTAAGTGTTTGACCCTGTGGTAGGTTTAGGGAAGACACGTTTTGGAGCAGTACTTCAGTACTATACAGCAGGATCTCATTGCTTATCCACTCCAGATGCAATAGTTTGCATCTTCTAACCCCAAACTCCCAGTCCATCCCACTCCTTCCCCCTCCTCCTCGGCAGTCACAGGTCTGTTCTCCATGTCCATGAGTTTGTTTCTCTTCTGTAGAGAGGTTCATTTGTGCCGTATATTAGATTCCAGATATAGGTGATATCATACGGTATTTGTCTTTCTCTTTCTGACTTACTTCACTTAGTATGAGAATCTCTAGTTCCATCCATGCTGCTGCAAATGGCATTATTTTGTTCTTTTTAAGGTTGAGTAGCCTTCCATTGTGTATATGTACCACATTTTCTTAATCCATTCATCCGTTGATGGACATTTAGGTTGTTTCCATGTCTTGGTTACTGTGAATAGTGCTGCAATGAATATTGGTTCATTTTTTTAAATTTAATTTTACTCATTTATATTTTTTATTGAGCGCAAAAATTTTAAAATTTCTATAGTTCTTTACAATTTTTAAAAGTTTCACACTTTCCCCCATCCCTATACTGCCCTTCCCCACTTGCCTCTCCCCACTGCTAACCACTCTAAAATCATCTTATAGAAAAGATGGCTTTCCTTAGACACGCTGTAGATTCAGCTCAGTGGGAAGAGTTCTGAATTCCCTCATGGCCTGGAAACTACCTAGTTTTATCTCCGTACTGGGGAGTGATTATGTCTAGGGATTCAAGAAATGTTTTTACGTGAACCTAGAAAAACTGAGTCAAAGTAAAAGCAGTTCTATGTATTTTTGATTCTCTATTTTCTGAAAGCTATAAAAACTAGTCAGAAGAATTATTCTAAGAAACCCTGTCCCTTTATCCAACACCACTCCTCTCCCACCCCATTTTCCTTCCTAATTTACCAACAAAGGGAAACATTACTGGCCGGGGCGTTGAATCTTGCTGTTTGGGTTACCATTTGTGATTTGCCTTTGAGGTCAGAAAATGGGTTGGGGTGGAAGTAGTATTCAGTATTCTGAGTACTCCTCAGAATTACAGTACTGTTGCTTGAGACAGTGTGTGTCTGGAAGGAAGCCGTGAGTAGTGAGGAGGAAATAGCTGAGACTATCTTAGAGGAAGTGTAGTGGGTGATATTTTCCCTCTTCCTAAGTCAAGTATTTGCTTTTACCGTCAATAACTTGATAGCTCAGAGGATACAACCTTGTAATTCATTTCCTTAAATAAGTGGCTTATACAAGCATGGTGTTTATTTGTTGGTAGGCATTGAAGCATCAGACTGGGCTTTGGTGGGACTTCCAGATAGTTGGCATTTGTGCCTTTGTGAGCCTCTGTCTACCTGCTACTCTCCACATCCGGAAGGTAGAGTTGGGCAGAGACTGACCTTCCCTTTGGCTCTAAGGCACAGCAGAGCAGAATCAGTAAGTTCAGGTGCAGAGTTAAGCATCCTTGCTTTGTGGTGATGGGAATAAAATTGGTCCATTGTGTCTTAGTTTTGGAGTCTAATTATCCGAGGAGGTAACAACAGTTCTTTCCTTAGAAGGAGAATTCAAAAAGTGATTCACTCTGTCTGTACAGCTAAGTACAAGTTATCCTTTGGAGCAACACAATTACCATCAGTTGTGTGTGCAAAGTAATCTAGAAATCATTGTGGAGAGTGTCATGCATTCACTGTTTTCCCCAGGAGCCATGAGCAATGTATTGGTATCTACAGCATCTGACTATTGGAATTCCATTTAGTAGCTCAATTGCCCACTCCCTGAATTCTTTTTGGTTTTGTTTTTTGCCTTCTGAACCCTCCTTCAGCAAGATCTCTGACTCCCCATATAAATGACCGTATGAGTTTGTGATGAACACTAGAAACTGCAACTCAGGTGGGAGTTAACCTTTGACAGCCTCGGTCCTAGTCCTTAGCAGCCAGAATCACAAAGGGCCTGCAGGAAGTGGCTTCCAGCAGGCTGTGCCCTGAGGAGGAGACGATAACAGCGGGAGAAGCACCTGGTGGCAGCCAAGCTTCATCCAGGAAGAAAACAGGATCTCAGACATAAACAACATCCTCACAACACAAGCGTGTGCATGGCTCACACCGGAGCTTGTTTGACTCCATTCATTCAAAACTCTTGTGAGAATCTTTAGTGAAACAGGAAGATGGTCCAGAGATGAAGCAAAGTTCCACGACTTCCGGTGGACATCGCCAGAAACACATGATTCTTGCTCTTTTATTTTTAAGCTCATGCGTATAACCAACCATGCTAATTCGACAACGTTGTGCTTGTTTTCAGCTGAATAAAAACATAAATACCACAGGCTGACACTTTTCTAAGGGAAATGATGTAAATTGGAACAAAACAAAAAGGTGGAAGGGTTTTGAGGATCTCATCTTTCCAGAAGCATCTCTTCTGAAACAGATGCTATCTTTATTAAACATCATATTAACAGAAAATGGTGACATTTATTAAGTGCTCACGATTTTAGGCATTGTGTAAAGTGCTGCAATGTGTTATCTCACTTAACACACAGGGGAATCTTGTGCACAGAGAGGCGCGGACTCGCTCAGTGTCTCCCAGCTAGCAAGTGATGGATCTAGGACGGGAACCAGGCATTTCAGCTCAGTGCTAGCTCACTTATCCCTTATCTTCTTTACCCATTCATACTGTCCTTACTTTTTAATAGGCATTGTATTATGTCCATACTCTCCCATAAAGACCCTGCAGTTGGTGAAAGAAGGTTTGTGATCCCTGTGTGAATTTTTTTTTATTAAAGTTATCAATCACTCTTCAGTGCTAGGTTCAAAGTATCAATGAAGTTTTATACCCAAAGCCGTTTTCCTAGAGCAGTGTAGCAATTCGGATGGCATTCAGCTGATGCCCTTACATGGTTGCTTAGGGGTCAGCACTAAGATTTATCTCCTATAAATGATCAAGAAGTATAACATCTCTGCCTTATAGCTTCTCTGTCCTCTCTTTGGTTGTTTCAGAATAAAGAAACTAGGAGGAAAACAGACTGAGAAGATAAATGTCAAAATAAAATACATCATTCTTACCTCGGAATGGGCATAACTGCTGTTGGTTCTATAAGCACCGCCATGAAGCCCATACCTCTTAATTCCTATTCTTAAAAGGAGAGTCCTCCTTATGGCTTCAGCTGTTGCTTCGCTTGGATTGCAACTGGCATTTCTCAGACGATGTGAACTACCCAGGGATTAAGGCTTTCGGAAGTATGTGGACCAGTCCTGCCATCTTGAAAATGCACCTACCTATCTGAGCTATGTAGAAATGTTGCTATTGTAGCCAATAGCTTGTTTCACTGAAAAGAAATTGGGGAAAAGAACTCAGGATTTTTCAGGCTGGTGGTCAATCCTATCTTGTCATAGTTATCACTGTGTTATTAATTTATCTGTTCATCCAGCAAATATTTATTGATTACGTACCATGCACTAGGCATTGTTCCCTGGCTGGACACAGCAGTGAAGAAACGCCGTCTTCCTGAATCTTACACTTTAGCTTGTTATTAAGTGGTCTCTATGTTATAAATACTTAATAATAGTAGGTTAAACCAACAAATGATGCAAAATGCCAATTTAAAAAAATATAATTGCAGAGTTCCCACTATGGTGAAATAGGATCGGCAGTATCTCTGCAGCGCCAGGATGCAGTTTCGATCCCCAGCCCAGCACAGTGGGTTAAAAGGATCCTGCATCGCAACAGCTATGGTGTAGGTGGCAACTGCAGCTTGAATTTGATCCCTGGCCCAAGAACTCCAAATGCCGCAGGGCGGCCAAAAAAGAAAAAAAAAGTTATCGCTTTGTTGAATTTTATCAGGCATTAGCAGTGCCTGGCACACTCTATATGTATTCATTCTTTCATCCTTACAAAACTGTTATGTCAGCTTTAATCTACAAAATAGATAATTAATGATTCAACCACATGTAAAATTTTTTTTTTTTTTTTTTTTTTTTTTTTGCTTTATAGGGCTGCACACGTGGCGTATGGGTTTTCCCTGGCCAGGGGTTGAATTGGAGCTACAGCTGCGAGCCACAGTCACAGCCACAGCAACATCAGATCTGAGCCACATCTGAGACCTACACTACAGCTCAACGGCAACGCCCGGTCCTTAACCCACCGAGCTTGGCCAGGGTTGAACCTCATGGTTCCTAGTCAGATTAGTTTCTGCTGCACCATGACGGGAACTCCCCTCCACATGGAATTATTATTCCCACTTTAAAGGTGAAGAAAAAGAGAAGCCTAAAGAAATGGACAGGTTTCCTCGACATTACAGATACAAATGATGGTGCTGGGATCAAACTCAGGGCCTCTGGACTCCAAGGCCATGCTCACCATCACCATGCTGTACTGAACCCAAAAGGCAGAACTTAAAATTAAATATGACCAGATGAATTGGAGATTGGTTTAAAAGAAGATTGGCAGCCGCTGATATCACTTTGGATGTTAATACAATATATCTAGCTCCCTTCAGCTTAACTTTATTCCCATCATCATCTTTAGATGACAATAACATTTAGTCCTTGTAATGACTTGCAGGTGCCAAGATAAGAGCCTGGAGGAAGAGCTTCCTTTCACAGTGAACCTCAGTGAGTCATTTATCCTTCTTCCTAGGATCAGGAATTATTTTAAGTAACTGGCTCTCAGGGAATGCCATGGGGATCAACACAGATGACTGGTCATATTTTGCAAGATTTTATTAATTCACTGACTCTGTCCTTCCCTAGGGCATATGATTAAATTGGGTCTATCTATGAAAGGGTCCTTGTGACTTATTTTATGTGGCTGGGGTCCAACTGATCCTTGCAAAGAGTTAAGGAGCCTCAGCTTCCTGCAGGAAATCTGTGCCTGAGTCTAGGACCTCGAGCGGAAACATTAAGTGTATCGTGGGAGAAAAGGAAAGCAAAGTGCTAAAGTTATTACTCTGAACAGAGGATATTGGAGCATCCTGCGGAAAACTTCCTGTTTAGCCGGTTGACTAGAACACAAGATGAAAAACAGTCAGCTTCAATGACTATTGTGTAAATATAGTTCTAAACTTTCATTACCTTGGGCAGAGTTTACTCACAAGAACTCATAGTTTCCCAAGGTGGAGAGTAAGTGACTTCAGCACACCCAGCTTCCCATCTTCCTTGTTTTGGCGGGCACATCAAATCCTTGTGTCATTTGTGTAGGCTATCCCCAGGCCTCTATTACATCCTCAGCTGGACTTTTCCCCTGGAATGCACTTCCTTCAGCTTGCATTAAACCCTCTATTGAGATGGATTCAGAGAATGTAGTTTAGGTATTTTGGTTCCAAAATATCCTGCCTCCTCCAGGGCTGGGCTGTGGGAACCACTGATTCAGTACAGAGCAAGAAACACTGATGATTAAGTAACATTCAGCTGCTATTGAAGCCTTTTATTCCCCAACTTTCAAACAGTAGAGTAAGATAAAATTCAAGGTGAAAAAAATCAAAAGTTGTAAATTTTTCTACTAAAAGCTTAAGCATTTAAGAAAATTTTATATATATATTCCACATATATATTTCATATGTGTATTTCACATATATATTTCATATACATTTCACATATATTTCATATATTTCATACATATATTTTATATATATATTTCACATATACATTTCATATATATATATATATATATATATATATATATACACACACATACACGTTTTATTTTCTCTTTAGTGCTCCACCTGCAGCACACAGAAGTTCCCAGGGACTAGGGGTTGAATCAGAGCTGCAGCTGCTGGCCTACATCACAGCCACAGCAATATCAGATCTGAGCTGCATCTGCAACCTATGCCGCAGCTTGCAGCAACACCGGATCCTTAACCCACTGAGCAAGGCCAGGGATCGAACCCAAATCTTCATGGATTCTCGTCGGGTTCTTAACCCACTGAACCACAGTGGGAATCCCTATATTTATATATATCTTTATGGCCCTACCCACAGCATCTGGAAACTCCCGGGCCAGGGATTGAATCCAAGTCACAGCTGTGGCCATGCTGTACTCTTAACCCACTGTACCACTTGGGGATTGAGCCTGAGACTGCAGAGACCCGAGCTGCTGCAGAGACAACACTGGATCCTTAACCCATTGCACACAGTGAGAATTCCATAAAATTTCCAATATTTGGTCAAACATATCCCAAAGAGTGTTATATGGTGTGTTATATATACTGTGATGTGGACTATGTTATGTTATGACAGGAAGTTACTCTGAAATAAAGTAGCAGTGGCTTCAAAGGGAAAGAATGGAAAGCTAACGTCTCTCAATGTATGTTAGCTGCCTAGACTTCCCAGTGCATCTATATAATGGATTTGCATGAACCCTTTGGCTGTCTTTTCTCTAAGATGCTCTTCATTAGCCTGTTCTCTTTCCTCTCCACTTTCTAAATAAGGCTGCCCTCATAATCATTCTTTTTTTGGCCATATTTTATGTTTGAAATTTTCTGATCGAGAAGCCCTTGCACCAAATAGGTAGTTAAGGATAGAGAAGCATCAACAGTATAAATCGGTAAAAACGAAAAACAGATTAAATCAGTGGTATGTCGGACATCCCTCTCTCTCTGTATTCTTTGAAACACCATAGATTTGAACATGAACCATCATTTGGAGACAGCATGCTGACAGTACCACTTTTGCAAGACAATGTTTAGTTGCTTCCCAAGACCCTGAGACCCTTCTATATGGAGCTTTATATATTTCTTTTAGCTCTTCAGAATGCTGTGATGATTTATACTAATAGTAATAATGACATCCCTGCTTGTTGAGTTCTGACATAACTCTAGACAGTGTTAGAACTTGGAATAATCGTTCTGTTATCCTGGCCAAATTCAATGTCAGCTGCATGTGGCTAACCAGTCCGTGGCTGGTCCTTCATTTTGATGACCTCCCTTATCCTATTTCCAATAGCAACACTTTGAGCCATCTTGTCGCCCAATGTTGGTCCACCTTAGAAATTCAGAGTTCCCTTCCTGACGCCAATCTCTTATCTACTGACTCCTACATGAACTGTGTTTATTTTTGTGCTTTTTTTTTTTTTTTTTTGCTTTTTAGGGCTGCAGCCATGGCAAAGTTCCCAGGCTAGGGTTCGAATTGGAGCTACAGCTGCTGGCTTGCCCCACAGCCACAGCGATGTGGGATCTGAGCTGCGTCTCTGAGCTATACCACAGCTCATGGAAACAGCGAATCCCCAACCCACAGGGCGAGGCCGGGGATCAAACCCGCATCCTCATGGATACTAGCTGGATTCACTTCCACTGCGCCACAATGGGAACTCCCTCCATGAACTCTTGATAGACCTGTTCTTTGGTCTCATTGTGATCTCCAGTCCTTTAAATGTCTCTGATATCTCTCGAGTTCCTTTGGCCTTTATTCCCTTCCTACCTAGTTTAAATTCTACACTTCATTTCCCAATACCTTTGATACATTTGCTTGGCTTGTCTTTGTGCTGTTCCTTGACCTCAAGTCCTTAAGACAGAGTTGTTAACACGTTTATAGTTAGTCCATGCAAGGTGTCTTTCTCTCCTTTTTTTTTTTTTTTTTTACTTTTTAGGGTCACACCTGTGGCATACGGAAGTTCTCAGGCTAGGGACTGAATCGAAGCTGCAGCTGCCAGCCTACCCCACAGCCACAGTAACGCAGGGTCTGAGCTGCATCTGCGACCTACACCACAGCTCACGGCGATGCCAGGTCCTTAAGCCACTGAGCGAGGCCAGGGATCGAACCCGCAACCTCATGAATCCTAGTCAGGTTTGTTACTGCTGAGCCATGATGGGAACTCTGTTATTTATATTTTAAAATTATCTCCCCCACCTTCCTCCATCCCTGGTCCCATATTCTTCTTGGCATAGGCGTAGACACTGTTATATTAGGGTCTATCCTCCCAATTCAGCTTCTGTGGATTTATTTTGACTTGAGGATACTCAACTACCCACTCAGCAGGGCCATTACTTTTGCCATATCCTCTACCTAATACTTGCCTCCAAATACCTAGAGAGTTTTCTTTCATACTTCCTTTAGGTCTTTACTCAAGTGTCAACTTTTCAGTGAAGTTTCTATGTGGACCATATTCAAAATTGTGCCCTCTCTTCTCCAACATGCTTATGCCTTTTCCATCTAATTAGGCCTCGTTGCCACCTAATATGCTATCAGTTATCCTCGCTTGTCTTGTTGCTTACTTTCCCTTTGATCGTCCTAGGAGAGATTGGCCCTTTTTGTTTGTTTGTTTTTTCTTCTCATTACTATTTTCTCAGTGCTGATTACCATGCTTGGCATGTGATAGGTTCTCAACAAATATTTATTGAATGTATGAGTGAAGATTCCCCAGCAGTTGGTATCCTTGGACTTTCTGTCTTTGCCTGATCAGCGTAAGGTGATATCTCATTGTTTTAATTTGCATCCTTCTGATAACTATCTTTCGAGGGCAAGCATCTCTCCGTTTACTTCTCATCTGCTTGGATTTTCTGTTCCAGAAAGTGCCTGTTCAAGTCTTCTGCCTAGTGAATTCCCTATTTTTCTCATTGCTGATTTCTAAAAATGTCTCAACAAATCTGGGTAGTAACTCTTTGTCAGTTCTAGGCACTGCAAACATCTCTAAGGTCTTTGTGAATGCTAATCTTCACTCAGGCAAGTTTCTCTGTTGCAGCTGTATCTGCGGTAAAAGGCAAATCAGATTATGTAATTGTCCTGATGAAAATCCTTTAATGAGTCTTAAGTCCTTAAGATAAACATGAAACTTCTTAACAGGATCTGTAAGATCCTCCAAAGTCTCAGGAATTTCTTATTACTCTCGCTCTTGTTCTTCGCTTTTTTTGCTGTAGCACAATGGTATTATTTATCTTCTAAGCCAGGACATTTTTGAGATGAAGAGGAATGCTGCTAATGACTGTATCAAAGCAGTTGATTTGAACAGGGACGGTCTGGGTAACCTGGGACTTTCAGTGTCTTTGAATTTGACAAATATTTCTGGACCCTTGTCCCATGGATTTCACTTTATCTTCAACGTTCCTTCCCACTCACTGACCTTTCTCTAGGATCACCTCCCCACCTCATTTTTCAGGGCTCAGAGCTACATCAGTCCTCCGAGAAGCCTTCTATGGGCACAACTGGACACTTTAAAAAAAGCCTTGTTTCTTCTTCCTTCTTAATACTCATTACACTTTTATTACATTTCCTGCTTCATGGCTAACTTCCCTGTTCCACTGTAAATTCCAGGAATTGTCTGCCCTGTGCACTGCTGTACCCCATGGGTCTAATAGAATTCCTTTCACAGAGTGGGTGATAGATTCATGCTTGTTCAATGATGCAAGTTCAGCTTCACAGTTCCTCTGTGGGGTGGATATTACTATCCTAAGTTTTTTAGATAAGGAAGCTGAAGCAAATAGGGTTGTGCAAAATCATGTAGCTAGTAAATGATAGGGATAGCATGAGAACTAAATTCAAACCCAATGCTCTTAACCTTTGCGCATCTTTCCTCTATAAAAAAATTCTCTTTGTTCATAGTCTTTTATAAAACATACCTAAGGCACTCTTGTTGACAGCTATTTGAACTATTAATCTGCATGGTTTTGCTAAGATAAAAAAATTGATTTAAAAATATATTTCAAGGAGTTCCCTGGTGGCCCAGTGGGTTAAGGACCTGATGTTGTCACTGCTGTGGCTGAGGTGTGCGAATTCAGTCCCTGACCTGAGAACTTCTACATGCTGTGGGCATGACCAAAAAAAAAGGTAAGGAAAATGTATTTCAGAACTTAAAAATATTTGCGCTCTTTGCTTCCATAACTCACTTTCCAGAGATCTGTTTTATAGGAATAAATAAAAGGTGAAGAAAAAATTTAAGCACAGACATATATACTGCAAAATAATTTACATAAGCAGAAATATAAATAACCTGAAATTTTCATAGGAATGGAATAGTTAATTAAAATATGACAAGTCCATGGGTGAATTATATATAACCATTAAAATAATGTTTACAAAGTATATTTAATAATGTTGGAATATACTTATAATAATATGTTACATGAAATTCTGATAAACAATGTAATTCTAAGTATGCTTAAAGTCTCAATGCATGTGTATATAACCACATCCATGTATATAAACATACCTATAAACATACACATATGTGTGCAGGCTGTCTATATAGTTTCCGGGCTCCAAGCAAAATGAAAAATTGAAACTCTTTACTTAAAAATTTTTAAGAATTTCAAGATGGTGACAGCATAGAATTAAGCCAAAATTGGGGCCCCTCTGAGTGTGGAACCCTGTGTGACTCCACAAATTATACACTCATAAAACCAGTCCGACATTCATATTTCAATAACAAAATAACTGCAAGAAAATATATTTAGTTACTCCTAGCAGTTACCTTTTGTGGTGACATCATGGATGGTTCCTTTCTTCCTGCTTCTTTACTCAGTACCTGAAGTGTTCTCATGGGGTGTATTGCATTAACAGAAATAAAAATTTTAAAAAGCTAAGGCTTTTTGTAGATCCTGCAAAGATGCTATATATATATATATATATATATATATATATATACACATACACATATATCCTGAAGCCTAACCATGAGGTTTCCTAGACATAAATGTACCTAGTTGCTCAACACCCTACATCCTTCTTTTCAGAATTTTGGTTATTTCAACTGTAATTGTCTAATAGCAATAGGATTAGCCCTTGGCAAACTTGACTGAAGTTGAGTTAAAGTTGTCTTTATCATCATTTTGCATCTTTTTTCCTTCCTTGAAGATCTCCCTAGGCATTTTCTCCTTTTAGCCCCTAGTTACTTCTTAGTTTCCCCCTTTATCAGAAGCGGAAAAGTAGTTATCATGCGCTACAAGGTCGCTATGGGCAAAGAGCCATAGGAAGTCAATTGCAACATCTCCTTCACTCCTTTTAACAGTTTTACCAAGTAGACAGTGTTATTCTACGTTTATAGAAGAGTGTGTTGAGTCCTAGAGGTTATTTCTAGGGCCAAGGTCATAATACTAGTAAGAGGCAGGGAGGATTAGAACTCAGGTGGAGTAAGTAGTCTTCAGATATGGCCACCACCAACTTCTCCTAGCTCTGTGGGTTCCTGTATTCCTTGGATGACGAGGTGGGATATCTTTCCCTGCTTGAGTTGGGAATGGTGTTATGGCTTGCTTTGAATAGAATAGAATGAAATAGAAGTAATATTTGGGACTTCAAAGTCTAGCCCTTAGGAGAACTCACAGCTTCTGCTTCCCAGAACTTGGAACCCAGCCACCACGCTCTAAGGAAATCCAGACTAGAGCACAGAAGGATTGGAGGCCATGTGTAGGGAGGCTGGGAATCAATAGATCACGTCACTGTGCTTTTAGACCTCATGGTCTACTAGGGAAGAGAGCTCTGTAAACCAAAACTTACAAAGCTGGCTTTGCAATCTGTGCTGTAATAGAGGCAAGTAAAAAATGCTGTAGAAGCCAGGGGAAAGAGCGAGTACGTGTGTGTGTGTGTGTGTGTGTGTGTGTGTGTGTGTGTGGTGGGGGAGTGGAGAAGTTGGCTTTATGGAAGAGGTGGCCATATTTGTCCTGCATCTGGAGTGTTAGTTGGGTTTCTAAGGTAGAAAGGGACATTCTAGGTATTTGCAAAGGCACAGAGATGTGCTCAGGGAATAGTGAGTGAATAGAACTTTCTACAGTTTTTTTTTTTTTTTTTTGCTTTTTTTAGGGCTGTACCTGCGGCATAAGGAGGTTCCCAGGCTAGGGGTCACCTGTGCCAGAGCCACAGCAACACCAGATCCAAGCCGCGTCTGTGACCTACACCACAGCTTACGGCAATGCCAGATACTTAACCCACTGAGCAAGGCCAGGGATTGAACCCACAACCTCATGGTTCACAGTCGGATTCGTTTCCGCTGAGCCACAATGGGATCTCCCTACAGTTTCTTTGATTCTTATACTTTCAAACCTTATATATTCTACAAGCATTAAACTTTCTTGTTGTAGTTTTCATGCTAGTGGGGGTGGAAGCTGGATAGAGGAAGGGATTCCCTCAGTGGTCGATGGAGAAGGATTTGTGTTTTAAACATTTATACCTACACCTGATTCTTTTTTTTTTTTTTTGTCTTTTTTGTCTTTTAAGGGCCACACCCATGGCATATGCAGGTTCCCAGGCTAGGGGTCTAATCGGAGCTACAGCCGCTGGCCTACGCTACAGCCAAAGCAACTCGGGATCCGAACCGCATCTGCGACCTACACCACAGCTCACAACAATGCTGGATCCTTAACCCACTGAACGAGGCCAGGGATCGAACCTGCGTCCTCATGGATGCTAGTCAGATTCGTTTCCGCTGAGCCACGACGGGAACTCTGCCATCTGATTCTTTAGTTGTGATATTAAACGGCATATGAGCTTCCTAGGGCTAGTATATTGAGTGACCACAACCTAGGGGCTTAGAACAAAAGAAAGGGATTCTTTTACAGTTCTGGACACTGGAAATCTGAAATCCAGGTGTTGGCAGATCTACACTCTCTGAAATCTCTAGGGGAGAGTCCTTCCTTGTCTTGTCTAACTTCTGGTGGCTCTGGTGTTCCATGGCTTGTGGCCACATAACTTCTATCTCTGCCTTTATGTTGTCTTATTCTTTGTCTGTGTCTTCTCACTTCTTATAAAGACATTGTCACTGAATTTAGGGCCCACCCTCATCCAGGGTGATCTCATCTCAGGATTCTTAGCTTAATTACATTGGCAAAGACCCTTCCTCCCAGTAGAGTCACCTTCACAGGTTCTGGATGAACACCTGTTTTGGGAGAGGGGTCATCATTCTATGTACTGCAGATAGTAAACCAAGACTTCTCTTGACTACTTATGTCTATGTAGGGCTAAATTAAAAAAAAAAAAAAAGAAACGCCTTCTCGTTTCATCATTGATAAGCCTCAAAAAGTTTAAAATCCTAAAATGTTTCATTTAAACGTGATTTTGGTTGGCTCCCTTTCCTAAGAAGCACTTTAGCAGAGTCTCCTAAGCAGGACTGTATCACAGCATAATTGCTCTGGGGACGAGCTTTGCCCAATTGAAGTCTTAAGTACAGCCTGGTTATATTAAAGGGCATTGAGACGGTGCTCTCCATTATTATGAATATGTTTTCCATTATATTTTTACTGTTGGCAAATGCTGGTGTGAAACCCACTGCCCTTCCTCATTTGAGAAGAACCCAAAATACACCACCATCTGAGATCTTTGTGTCAGTTATTTTGTGGAGTCCAAGGACGACAAACTCAATTCAGAGAAACATGAGTGGAAATTCCGTGGGGTTTACATTGGACTTTTATCCTTGCTTCTTTCGTCAGTGCGGAATGACTGCCTGGAACTTGAACTTGTTGCTAGACTCCAGTTTTCTTTTCTTTGTAACTCGAGTTTCTATTCTTAATCAAAGCTTATGGAGTGAGGGGTACTCCCTCATTCCGTAGAATGATGGAGTTTTACTTGCTAAGGTTACACGCATGAATTTGCATAGGTTTAAGCTGCTTTTTCATTATAAGCAAGAGAGCTTTAAAGCTTATAGGGAGCTCTTTCAGTCTTCTTCAATTGCTAAGCACTAGGAACTGTGGTAATTCTAGGTGCTTCTTTAAAGGTCTATGTCTACAGAGGCAGCAGGGAGTTGTTTTATTAAAGTCTTACAGGGAGCATTGAAAACCTTCCAGTTTCTTTATTGTTATCATCACCATAATCATCTTCATAATTTTCATCATCTTCTCATTGTCATCATCAATACCATCTGAAGAATTCCCTTACTGAACTAATGATTGGCAATCATATTATCCTGGCCTCCTAAACAAAATGAAAAAAAGCGCTTTCCAGAAAATCCAAGTAGGCTATTTGCCTGCTTGGTCTGTTTCTCTCTGTGTTGATTTCATTTACGTATTCAGAATACCCAGTGATTCGAAGGCATATCCAGTCGTGATCCCAAACAGTTGGCTTCAACAGCCTAGACCCAGCCTGACCGGTCCTTCATTCTGTGTCCTCTGTTTCTCGTATCATGCTTTTGCCATTACGAAGGGGGAAGATCTTTGTTATCTTACAAGAAGAGGAGAATCACAACCTCCAGGCAGAGCTGACATCAGAAAGATTACGTACACTGTGAAATAGGGCAGAGTCCCTTGGGCCATTTCCCCTAGACTTTCTGACTTTTCCGACCTTTAATAATCCGTTTTTAACTAGATCGAAGGAAGCATTCCCTGGATGTGAGCTTAGCGAAGACCCTCTTCTTAGACATGCTCCCTAATAATTCAGGGCATAATAACTAGAATTCAGAAGCTAGGTCTCTGTGCCTGTTCGCTAACTGCTTGGCACACGAGGATTTGTCAAATGAAAGACAGGCAGGCTCGGACCAGTCAATGCCTCGAGAAGCCGTGTAAATCCGACTTAAAGTTCCACAGACTTAGAGACATGTTTTTCCACCTGACAGCTATTTGGAACAGTTTGGCTGCTCCAACTTCCATCCCAATTTCCATCATTCAAAATCTGTGAGACTTACATCCAGGCCTCCTGGAAGATTCATTTACCAAACGAGTTGAATTTGTTGAGTTGAGGAAATTATCGAAGCTAGGTGGCGCTGGCTGCCGCAGGCTGCGAGAGATGGCATTTCTACATGTCAGAACATGCCCTGTGTCCTAGGGACCCAGCTGTGAAACCTTTCCAAGGAGTCTGGTATGAGATGTGGGGAGCTGGATCTGAAACAAATGAGAAATACAGAAATGCCCCTGCCTTGCTCTTCCACTGGGCAACGTTATCACCCCTTCTGATTTAGAAGGAACGTTACCCATCCTTTCTGATTTGGAAAAAAGAAGGCACTGAAAGCACAATTTGTATTTATTTACTTTCTAAATAGACTCCTCCTGGTCCTTTGCGATTCTGATATTCTGTTTGGTCTTTTTGGTTTTGCCATCAGCACTGACCAGGAGTTGCACAGGAAAACCAGGAGTTCTGAAATAGTAATCGGAAGAGAACTTGGTTTCGGTCCCTTTTCCATTAATGCCTATTTTCCACCAGCCACATAACCTGTGCATTTGGAATATTTTCCCAATAGCACTGCCTTTCGTAAGCTACAGTGCCTGTCAGGAAACAAAACTTCTTTGGTGGAAAGACTAAAATTATAGCTGAGAACACAGGAATGTTGAAGGAGCCTGTGGAGCCCTGTGGAATGGAAGAGAACAAAAAAATGGGCTGTATCAAGGAGGCAGGTTTACCAAAAGTAGATTTTGTTTTCATTTTCTAGTCACATCAGCTGGCCATATCAAGTTCTACACAGTCCCTTAGCACAGGAGATTTTAATCTTAAAAATCTGACAATGTTTTCTGTCTTGAGAATGCTTCTAGAGAGTGTCTTACAGGTAGAAATATCAAATCACGTTCAGATGTACATTTAAAAAGTTCCATTTCTTGACAATAGCACAGCCACATTAAAATGACACGGTCATCAAGAATATGCTTTTTTTTTAATATTTCCAACTGTCCCGAAAGGTGTAGGACATAGCGTCCGTATGTTGGTAATTGGGAAGGGTTTTTTGCACAAGAAAAACAGAGTGTGCTGTTGATTTTTCTTAGTTTTCCTTTTCTTTCTTTCTTTCTTTTTTTTTCCGGACATGTTATCTGGTAAAATGCTTATCCTAATTAATCCTGAAGTGGAAACAGGCCTACAGGCTGGCAGAGGGGTCATAAGCTTTAATTTTTTTTCCATTGGTCTCAGAGATGCTGGAATCCTTGTTCCAAAGCAGGTAGCTTTGGCTCAGGTTAATACTTACTTCTGCTTAGGGCTTCCCCCTCTACTCGCGCCCCGCCTCCCCCAGAAGGGAGCCCCTTGAAGAGAATTTATTTTCCTGGAACAGTACACAATTTCCCTTTACCCTTCTTTCATCATTCCCCTCCCCTACTGAACCACTGTATATATTCGTAAACTCTTATTTCAACCCATGGTAGAAATGAGAGTTTCTAGCATGGTAGTGATGGAGGACTTCATGCAAAAGGAAAGGGGTTGAGAATTTCAGCTTTACTCTTGCTGGAGAAATGGACTTCAGCCTTATCTAGACAGAAATGGTCACAATAAACTCAGAGGAGAAAATAAGCTCAAAAATGGTGGACAGCTAGCTCGTTCTTCTTGTTTATTGCTGTATTTCCGGCACCTGGTATAGAACTTGGCATCTACTAAGTGCTTCTTAGCTAAGTTACTTTTTTTTTTTTTTTTTCGGTATCTGCTTCCACATTCCAAAGATAGGAGGATCTCTGTTACCTTGGACTGAATATGAGATGGTTTATCAAACAGTAAACCAGTGGTACCGAGCAGCAACTACAGGCAGAACTGTATTAGAAGCTATGAGGCTGGCTGGCTAATAATGATAAATTAATACAGGCTCTCTAAAGGTTACCTAGAAATAGATAACCACCCATTTGGGAAGAGATATTCTTGGACACTGCCTGTCAGCCATCTGCCTCAGAATCCAGCAGTGTTTCCATCTCTAATCTGGTTAAGCCAGCCAAATGCCACGCAAGAAACCACAAAGCCGGTTTGTATTCTTGGATAACTGTGTGCAGCATCCCTTGGCTCTCTCTGGGCAGCTTTTGGCCCATAGACCTCATCCATTGCCAGTGCGCAAAGGAAGTTAGGGATTAAATAAACTTATTTCTGTGTTCCTAGAGTAGTGTCCATGAGCGCATGAGGTCCCAATCACAATGGCACACTTGGCAAGTTTGGGACACGGTTATGCTGCCTTTTGAATTTGTCTTGGTGACCCATTTAAAATGTGTCTGATACTAAAGCAAGCTCTCTTACTGTGTTTCAAGGACTTTTTTTCCTTCCCATGCCAACATCACAAATTTTGTTCTAGGACAAAGGTCATGTCTCTGTTAGCTTCCTTTTAGATCTCCTTTTCCTTTTTTTTTGGCCCCATCTGTGTCATGCACAAGTTCCCAGGCTAGGGATTGAACCCATGCCACAGCACTTAACCACTAGGCCACCAGGGAACTCCTGGGTCTCCTTTTTTGATGTCATATGATCGATGATCGCCTCTTTTTTTTTTTTTTTTGACCTTTCCAGTGTAAATGAATTCATAGCCATATTATGGAATGACTGGAGTTTCTCAACATTAGTAATATTGACATTTGAGACTGGATCATTCTTTTTTAGGGGGCTGTCCTGTGCACTGTAGGATGTTTAGCATCATCTCTGGCCTCTGCCCACTAGATGCCAGTAGAACACCTCCTCCCTGAAATGTCTAAAAATAATTTAGGCATTGCCAAATTATCTAGAGGTGTCTGAGCAGGTGGGGGCTACCTGTTGGTACACTGACTTGTGCCAACATGATTTTTGTGCCTAGAACCATAATACCATTGTTCAATAGCCACAAGTTGACTAACGGATTTTTTTTTCTCTGCGTTACCAAAAATTTATGTGAAAAAAATGCTAGTGGCCAAGGGGAAAATAACAATTATAGATCCTCACAAACTATTCCTTGCACCTTCTCCATTCAGTTTGTCCCTGACTCGTACGTCCTTGTTTTTAACGATCCGAGGCAGATGTTGCTGACAGAGACCAACTGCAGAACTTCTGGAAAGTTCTCTGGGTGGAGAGTTATCTTGTGACAGATTTGTGTGGGTGATGAAATTTTCAGGGGCACCCTCCTGACCAGAGTTTCATTCTGCTGCCTCTGCCTGATCCTGAGGTTGCTTACGATTGCATTGACAGGTGGGCAGAAACTATCGTAAATTGATTTTTCTTCTTATTTACTGTTGTGAGTGGGGCGTGGTATAGACGGTAAGAAAGCTTCACTGGAGACTGAGGAAGACCAAGGCAGATGCTAATGGCTAGATGTTGTAAGTGCAGTTGGCAAAGCAGGAATAAAGACATTTAACTGCCCTCCATATTGTTTACAGTCTTTTTCAGACATGTCATTTAGGTGTTTTATAGGTGATTTCCAAGGTGACCTTGGGCTCTTTTTCAGGGGTATCAGAATATGTCCCTCTTGCACTTTAAAAAATAAAACTTTAGGAAGTTCCCCAGTGGACCACGCAGTTTAAGAATCTGGGGTTGCTGCAGCTGTGGCACAGGTCGCAATTGTGATGCGGGTTTGATCCCTGGCCTGGGAATTTCCACATGCCACAGGCATGGCCAAAAAAAAAGAAAAGAAAAATCATTAAAAAATAAATAAAAATAAAACTTTAGATAAAAGAATAGGGAGGTTATGTTTCTTTTTTCTGTTTGTTTGTTTTGTGTTTGTTTTTTTGCAGGCTTTTCTGAACCAAGTAAATGGAAATGACTTTGAAGGATGGGGGCGGGGTTGGGGTAGCTACGTGTCTTTTAGGTCTATGTTGGTCTACTTTCTCATAGTCCAGCGCTGTAAGCCTGGAATCCCGAAGGGCATGAGATGGGTACAGGAAGGGTGGAGACTGAAACAGAGCTAGCTTTTATTGGATCAGTTGGTATTATCTCATCTGCTGCTTACAGGAAACCTGAGTTTACTTCTTACTTATAGATGAGAAACTGAAGTGAGAAAAGTTAAATATGACAATGGTGAGAAAACTAAGAAGTGGCAGAACTGACATTCAGATCTACTGTTGTAGGGCTAGAAAACCCAGACGAGATATAGTGTATATCATATCAGCCTCTTGTGACGAGGACCCTATTGCAATTACATGTGAGGGAACTGCCAAGAAATATGTACATATCGATTAAAATCTGGCTACAAAGCATCATATTTGGCTACCAAAGATTAATTAAAGTATGTGTCTTTTGCTTGCTACTTTTTAAGATTTTGCCACACCCATGGCATATGGAAATTCCCAGGCCAGGGACTGAATTGGAGCTGCAGTTGCAACCTGTGCCACAGCTGGGGGCAATGCCATATCCTTAACCCACTGCGCTCCTTCAGGAACTCCTCTTGTTTGCTACTTAAACACGTAACGCCCAGCAAAAGAAAAGGCTAATGAAACCACGTAGTTCTACAAAGTCTTTACAGATATGTCATTTTCCATTGAAAGAGACCAGTTAAAATTTTATTTGTGGTTCCAGAATTTTATTGCACAAACCTTTCTGAACCCCATAGTTGGCCCTAGAATGTGTGAAGGAGACTTTACTGAAGTGCGCAGGAGCTATGAATTGCTCAAGAACTGGTCAGGTGGAGAGTTTTTCTCGTTATGTTTCTCATTTAGAGACTGAAATGACCTTCACTGAAGCCCTATCCTTAAAGCTTTGTATCGGACCCTCAGTCTTGCTCTTACGACTTGTGATAACATGGTTATCTACAAAGCCCCCTCTTCCTCATGGATGCTATGGAGTCTGATGCTGTGACCACCTTTCGTCTGCCACCCATGGTCCGTAGAGGGCACCATCTCTGAACTTCTTAGTGACACTGGTCCCCTGTCCCCAGCGCATTCCCGATGGCATTGGCATGGGATGCCTCCCATGGAACTTGCTCCTCTGTTGGGCCTTGGGACTCACATTACTTATTCATTCCAGCATGGTCACACGCTTGGCTTTTTATTAATTTCTCTATCACCTACCCGGGGAGCTCAGGCATTTCTGCACTGCTGAGAGTTGACCGTTGCATTCTTCCCAGACTTCTAAGAGCCATCCAGCAGCACGTTTGTCCAGTTCCCTGGGTTCCTTGCTAGAATGTTCAATAGCACTAAATAAAATACCCTTAGTTCAACAAAGTCCTGCCTGTCTAGACTGAATTTCCAGCCTCTTTGAGCAAGCACCCTCAAAAATCTCACCGTAGGAGAATCTCCTGACTCCTGCCCATTTTTAAGATTATGGTTCTTTAGGTAGCTAGTCTCTTTCCAGCCTTATCGGACCCAGTGTGTCCCCAGCCCGGCTATGCTGAGATTTAACTCTAGTGATCAGCCTGGAAATCAGGAGAGGAGGTTGAGCTGCTCTTGAGGGGGCGATGTATTAATTTCCTATGACTGCTGTAGCAAATCTCTGTGTCAACTTAGGGACATAAAACAATACAAATTTATTATGTTCCAGTTATAAAAGTCAGAAGTCCTAAAATCAAGATGTCAGCAGAAGAGAAGTCATCTGTTTGCCTTTTCCAGCATCTAGGGGCCACTTGCCACCTTTGGCTCATGATACCCTCCTTCATCTTCACAGCCTGCAGCATCTTCATCCCTCTCTCTCTCTCTCTCTCTCTCTGTGGCTTGCATTTTCTCCCTTTTTCTTGTTCTCTCTCTGACTTCTGTCTTCATTGTCACACCTCCCTCACTGACAATGACCCCGCCTGTCTTTTGCAAGGATCCTTGTGATTACATAGGACCTACTCAGATAATCCAGGATAATCTTCACATCTCAAGATTTGAACTTAATCACATTTGAAAAGTCCCTCTTGCCTTGTAAAGTAACATATTCAGATTGTAGGGATTAAAGATACCTTTGGAGGTTAATCTTTTTTTTCTGTCTACCACAGGCACCTGTTGTTTTAGGGGAGAGGGACAGTTGTGGTGCAACAGACTACCTCTTTTTAAAGAACGCTTGCAGAGTTCCCATTGTGGCGCAGCAGAAACAAATCTGACTGCCACCCATGAGGTTGCAGGTTTGACCTCTGGCCTCGCTTAGTGTGTTGGGGACCCAGTGTTGCCGTGGTGTAGGTCACAGACACGGCTCGGATCCTGCATTGCTGTGGCTGTGGTGTAGGCTGGCAGGTACAGCTCCTATTCGACCCCTAGCCTGGGAACCTCCATATGCCATGAGTGCGGCCCTAAAAAAGAAAAAAAGTGCTAAGCTGCCTTGGGATGGGGACTGGGAACTACCCAGGACCCTCCTATCAGTCAGAACGGTGCCCTCTTCTCCAGCTGGGTGGTGGGTTGGCCAGTCCAAATCCTCATCTCATCACCTGTTTCTGTGGATCGCTCCTGGCACTGTATCTCCAAAGATGGGTTTGGCTTAGTAACCCTCATATTCGGTCACTGGTCAGGAGCAGCATCCTGTGGAAGACAGGGCCTTTGCAGGAACATGACATTGGATTCCAGAGCCCAGCAAATAAGGCCTTTGTTCAATGATCTTCCCTGTATTTGAAAATTTATGATGGGCATTTTCATGCTGCCACAGACATCCTTTTGACTTTCAGGCATTAAGAGATATACCTTGGGCAGCAAACATGCAACTATAACATTAACCTGTGAGACTCAAAAATGTCATTTCAGTGTTATAGGAGAGGTGTATAACCTTTCTGGACATTAAAATTAAAGGGAAGGAAAGAGTACACACATTTCAAACCAAAAAAATGTTGTTGGCATTTGTAATGGACCTTGAAGGAGGATTAATAGTCTACGTGATTGGTGCTGGCTGAGAGGAGAGGACATGGAGCAAACAGATGAGCCCAGTGTCAGGAGGAGGATGTTGTGTGCTGCGTCTGAGGACAGTGAGTGGCCCAGGGCACCTGAAGTGTCAAGTGTCTATAGGAAAACAGCGTTTGATTTGGCAGTTAGCTGGAGTCATGCAATGGAGGTCAAGGACGAGTAGCATGGGACGGAGTTAGCCAAACAATAGGGAAGGAAAAGCATCCTGAGGGAGGAAATAGCAAGTGCAGAGGAAGGGGTACTTTTCAGGGAAGGTCTAAGGGAGAGAAGTGAAGATAAGCCATATGAATGGATAACAAAGATGGGCTTGCCATTAAATCTAAAAAGTGTTTAGGAATTGTGAGATCAAGGTTATTAAAAGTATCACGAATATGGTAGCCTACTGAACTAGGGAGTGATGGAGAGAAAAGAATAGAAAGGAAAACTCTTGACCAGCAGTTGGAGGGTGAGGGGTAGAGAGTGCCTTAGAATTCTGTAGACTCAAGCAAAAAGGACAGAGGCAGATGTAATTACTGAAGATGAGATGTCAGGATAATGAAGTACCCTTTTCCTGTGTTCCCAGAGTATGAGCATTTATCATAGACCAAATAACAATTAAAATCAATGGGTGATAAATGCTATCTCCTCTGGCAGACTGTGAGTACCTTGAAGACTCATTCATCTTTGTATAACTAGGATGTGGTTTAAACACCGGATTAGATAAATATTCAATAAGAAATGATTGAATAGGAGATTGAGGACTGGGTATCAGGAATTGAAAATCAGGATCCACTGAGTACATGGCAAGGGATAAGTCCTGTCAGGCTCTTTTGCCTACTGCATTTCACCAATTTTCCAACAATCCCCCGGAGTAGATGTTATTCCTACTTTAGAAATGAATAGATTGAGGCATTGAAAGCTTGCATAGCTTGCCCAATTTCCCATCACTAGTAAATGGTAGAAACAGAGCAGGATGCTGGAATGAGGTGGAGGACATGAGGAGTTTCCTCTGTTGAAGAGGACTTTGATGTGGTTGTTGAAAAAGCCTAGTTTTGCTTAACACTAAGAAGTTAAAGGAGTTGGTGAATAGAAGGTTACAATTTAGTGGTAAGACAATGAACTCCGAGATAATGCAGTGAAAATGAGACCATGGGGTAGTGAGTACGGCAACTATGGACCAGTGATTGAATAGGGATGAGAGAATGGAAAGACATAGCTGCAAGAATGGATTTGAAAACCCAGGATTTAGGAAACAGTTCTTTGACATTACTTCATCGAGAACCTGGAGCACAAAACATAGAATGATAAAAACCATGTTACGTTGTGTATTCGTTATCTATTGCTGTGTAACGAGTCACCCCTAAAAGTAGTTACTTAAAACAAGAACATGTATCATCTCACAGTTTGTGTGGAATCAGGGAACGGCTTAGCTTTGTCCTCCAACTCCTGGATTCTCACCAGGTTTCCATCAAGGTATCAGCCTGGGCTGCAGTCATGTCAGGGCTTAACTGGGGTGTATCTTCTCCCAAACTCATCACAGTTCTCATCAGAATTCAGCTCCTGAGAGGCTGCAGGGCTAAGGGCTTCAGTTCCTTACCACTCAGCCTTTCCAAAAGTCTCACTCCATGTTCGCTGGCTTTAACACAATGAGCAGGTGAAAAAGAGCAACAGAATGCCAGCAAAATGGAAGTCGTGGTCTTTTATAATTTCCGAAGTAATATGCCATTATGTTTTTATTTAGAATCAAGCCACTAGGACCAGCCCACCCACAATATGCGGGTGGGGATTACACAAGAGAAACAATATTAGGAATTACCGATGGCTATTTTATTTTATTCTAATTTTTATTATTATTATTATTTTTTGCTTTTTAGGGCTGCACCCGAGGCATATAGAGGTTCCCAGGGTAGGGGTCGAATCGGAGCTACAACTGCTGGCCTACAACACAGCCCATAGCAATGCTGGATCCTTAACCCACTGAGCAAGACCAGGGATTGAACCTGCATCCTCATGGATGCTAGTCAGATTTGTTAACTACTGAGCCACGACGAAAACTCCACTGATGGCTATTGTAAAAGCAGCCTACTGCAAAGTGATTTGGTGGAATAAGACTTTTCCAAAGAAAGAATCAGAAGCAAAATTGTCAGTGTAAACCTAAGCATGAGATAAAAGAGGAATAGGTTATGAATCATTTGGATGTATAAGGAAATTCAATGATTTATTCAGACTCAGCTTTATCTTTTGGACACACCTTCTGCAGTGAGTTTTCTGGAAAGAGGTTACCTGCAAACTTACCTGATCCTTTTTCAATTGAATGTTGGCTAAGGTGGAACCTTTTAGTGTGTAGTCTTCATCTGAGCATCTGATCACGGATCTCAACTCATAGTTCTCCAGTGATAGTTTCACTTTCCCAAATCGTAACAAATGATTCAATAATAAAGGCATGTCTTATGCTTCTAGAGCCTTGGTAAAGCTTTGAAACATATTCTATGGCTGGACAGTTTTTTTTTTTTCCCATGGTCCTCACTGGTCAAAGAAGAACAGTGGCTGAGATAAGGTCCTACGTGCATTGACAGCCTGTTGCAAGTATTCAATAAAGAAGAATCCAATCTAGTTAATGGGAAAACATCCCATTTTTACCCTCTAAAACCTAGGTTCTTGTTACTGTGGATCTAAAGGGAAGTTTAAAAGTCTTCTACATCTTTGTGAGACAAAGTTGAGTCAAGACTGCCTCTTACAGGGTTGCAAAGACAATGAGAGGACAGAATAATGATCTCTTCAACAAATGATGCTGGGACAACTGGAGAGCCATGTGCTAAAGAACGACATTGTATCCCTGCCTCACACCATATACAAAAATTAACCTAAATATAAGAGCTAATGCTATACAACTCCTAGAAGAAAAGTGGAGTAAATCTGTTTTTTTGGGCTGCACCTGTGGCACATGGAAGTTCCCAGCCTAGGGGTTGAATCAGGGCTACAGCTGCCGACCTATGCCTCATCCACAGAAACACAGGATCTGAGCCATGTCTGTGACCTACACCGTAGCTCACAGCAATGCTGGATCCCCAATCCACTGAGTGAGGCCAGGGACTGAACCTACATCCTCATGGATACCAGTCGGATTCGTTTCCACTGTGCCACACTGGGAACTCCCCAAAATGTTTTATAATGTGTATAGACACTGGAGTATTTGGCCATAAAAAGCAATGAAGCACTGATATATGTTTCACCGATGAACCTTGAAAATGCTATGCTAAGTGAAAGGAGCCAGACATAAAACACTGAATATTGTATAATTTCCTTGTCATAAAATGTCCAGAATAGGCAAATTCACATAGAGAAAAGGAGATTTGTGGTGTATGGGGCTGAGGGGAGGAATGGGGAGTGACTATTAATGGCTGTGGGGTTTCTTTTTGGGGTGAGGAAAATGTTCTGCAATTTGATCGTGGTGACCAGCTCCTAACTTTGTGAATATACTAAAAGCCATTGAATTATGCATATTCAAAGAGTGAATCCTAAGGTATGTGAATTATTTCAAAACAGCTCTTATTAAAAAGTCTCCCCCTATTTTACCTCTTCTGAATTTTGCAATTTAATAAAACAAGCAATAGTCTGGACATGTTGTGGGTGCTTATGAGCCAACTTTAACCAACTTCAGCTTTTCACCATTGGCCTTCTTTTACAATGTGTCTTAGTTAAATTATGATATGTCCTGTTGAATATTTCAACTCTACTACAAAAAACTACCATAACAACCTAACTGTCTGTCACTCAAAGGATTGTAGAATTCCATTCAGCATGAATATATAAAATCCCGGAAAAAATCCATTCTTTGTCATTTCAATGCTTTGGGTTTTCATTAATGTTTTATTCCTAAAGATAATAAATGTAATCTAACAAATGTAATTGGATGAGATGCTAACACTTGTCAGGAAAAAAAAATCTACTAAGAAAAATTCAAGTTTTAACATCTCATCCCCTGAATTCTCAATCAGTGCTGTTTCTTGAGCATAGACTCAGGTGTGTTTAATAGCTTTTAAAGCAATGTATTTCTAAGCGGGAGATATATAATGACAAAAATTAAAAATTCCCAAAATGCCCACAAAGAGGATATTACCACACATGACAGCTTATTTTTTTGATTTGGCAGCTTTCTGCTAAATTCATAGCAGCTGGAGAGAGTAGCAAGTAACAAAAGAAGACAGCTTTATGGAGCCCACACATAGCAATATTTTTGTGTAAAATTAGTCAAAATCATTATACTTGTAGATGAAGAAATGAATTCCAACAAGTTGCATTTTTTAAAGAGCAGTCATACTTCATCTCAGTGGACTGGAAGATGTGAGCAGTGTATTTGGAATACTTAAGCACCAGCAACTGGAGCTCACAATAAAATCTAAGCAAGTCTGCCAAGCATTGGCTCTTGGAAGAGTAGGATAAGGATAATAATACATTGATGTTCAATAAGTAGAATTCAACCCACACTGTAGTCTATCTTCACGTCCAAGGAACTGAAGGGGAAATAAGACATTAGGAGAATTTTCCACTGAAACTTCTTCGTTTTGCTCTTATGTATGCCTGAAATTTTCAGTAACAAGAGATAAGACTGGCATAAATGTGCCTCGTTATAGAAAAAATCTAATGTATAATATCTCAACTTTATAATATAATTTAGAGAAGTGGCTGATTCTGGGTCTAGAGTAGTACAGTTACAAGATGAGCTTGAAATATAAAGTAGGGAGGAACTATATCTATATTATTCCTTATTTGTATAAAGAATATGTGTATAGTTCTTTCTTTCTTTCTTTCTTTTGTCTTTTTAGGGATGCACCTGTGACATATGGAGGTTCCCAGGCTAGGAGTCCAGTCCGAGCTGTAACCGCTGGCCTACACCAGAGCCACAGCAACACAGGCTCCAAGCTGCGTCTGCGACCTACACCACAGCTCATGGCAATGCCAGATCCTTAACCCACTGAGCGAGGCCAGGGGTCGAACGCATGTCCTGATGGATACTATTCGGGTTCACTGATCTCTGAGCCACGACAGGAACTTCCTTCCTTACTTTATATTTCAAGGTCATCTTGTAAATATATATATAATTTATATAGAAATGCACACGCGCGCGCGCGCGCACACACACACACACACACACACGCATACATAGTAGCTAGTCACAAGGCTACTACCAGCCAAATCCAGGACAATTTGAACATTGAAGTAATTAAGTGACACACAAAGAATAATCAATAATATTTATTAAATTAAATAAACGATAATGAATTTAAACCATGGGGAAAAATGGGAACTTAGGAGTTCTTCCCAAACGTAAATAAATAAATAGGAGAGAAAGGGAGGCTCTTGCTTATAACAGCTGAATGCCGAGGGCTAACTGGTAAATGTAGGAGGGGGCACTGGACTGGGAATGTAATTATTTTGCAGCCTTTGTGGCAAGACACAACTCAGGCCATCAGTGAATCCATCTTTGCAAAGCAGGCAAGAATAACCAATAGGTTCTATTTTTTTTTTTTTTTTTTTGCCTTTTGTCATTTTATGGCCGCGGGTTTATGGCCGCACCCGCGGCATGTGGAGGTTCCCAGGCTAGGGGTCTAATCGGAGCTGTGGCCACCGGCCTTCGCCGCAGCCACAGCAACGCAGGATCCGAGCCGCGTCTGCAACCTACACCACAGCTCACGGCAACGC